>CM023102.1:25645948-25960803 GCA_013103745.1 Gardenia jasminoides | reverse complement strand
ATTTCAGTGTTCAAATATATATTAACCTATTTGTAAATAGTATTACTTCTACTAATATTTCAGTTTAAAATTTATTTCAACTATGTTTTCCCTGCATATTGGTCAATGACCTAACACTGGTGGAACAAAGTTGATTGAGGACTTGTGTTTCAAAATTTGAGTAACTAATTGTTGTTGAAGTGAAATACTAAACTTTGACTTTACGCTAATTGCTTTTGGTGCTTGAATGGAAGTTAAGTATTTCAGTGTTAAATATTATTTATTTAAAGATATTGTTATTTAATGGTTAAATAATTACTTGTTTACATTGATTGTTGTTGATCTTGATTTGGCATTGATCACTTAAATTGTTTGATAGTGTGGTATTTACAAGAGCATTTTTTTTTGTAGTCCGATGTGCTTTTATCGTTCACTACTTAGGTGGGGTAACTTTATGCGTGATAGGCGTCTCAAGACCCTTTTGCTAGAAAACCTATCTAGACCTCTTCTTAGTGGTGGTGTAAAACTCTTTAGAGCATGCCACCATTAAAACTTAATGGGATGGTTGGAAAGCTTTACCATCTTAAAACAAAACTCCTTGGTCTTCTTGGCGGTCATTGACTTCCAGCATCGCTGTCGTCATGCCCCGGGCCAGACCCTTGGTTGCTAACTATTAGAAGGCGAGCGGATTGAATGGTTGGAACCTGAGGCGGTTGTTTGCCGAGTATTACTGGAGGATAAGTGACGACGGGGATAGACAGGGTTGCTCCCGAGTTACTACTTTGAAGTGGACTAGTGAAATAGCTCAGGTGACACGTATATTTATAACTGCTTTAATGTTCTAAAACCTTGTTCACCTAGTTGAGGCATTAGAGCAAGTCGCAAAGACTTGATCTCCAGGAGTGTGGCAAGTATTATTCTCTCTAGTTGAAAAGTGTCTTTGACAGGGTGCTTGATTATTTGTCAAAGTGTATGATGAATTGAATTATTTCATAGAATTGTTTTCCATCACAAATTTCTAGTGAAAGAGATATTTTCGCGTGATTTCAAATTTGAATATTCTAATGTTTTCAAATCTTCGATAAGGTTAAATAAAATACTTGTTTTCCGGAACCTCAGGCTGCTTCGCTAAAAAATGTTTATTTTCCCAAAAGGGAATGGTGGTGGAAGCGTGTATTGGTGGCCTTGGTAATTTTGGCTATTTATGGTAATGGGTTGAGTTGTATTTATATTTGGAGAACTTGGGTTTGTATTTACTAGGAATAGTGGTTTTAGCATTTTTGTACTTTGGGTTTAGATTTTGTAATTTTATTTATTGGAGTTTTAATTTGTAATAGTGAGGTTGTGAGTGAGTCAGGGCTGGGTAAATGACGCCGATACCTAGGAGTTAACCTGCAGGAGAAGTGTTATCCACGTCAGAATGGATCTGTCTATCAAACATCAATTTCTAACAAGTTGAGTGTCGATAGAGATGTTTCATGGAGTAAAATTTCTCGGCGTCAAGGCGTTGACGGGTCATATACCGTTTTTTGATTGATTTCTTCAAATTGACTGCTGCATATATAACTGTGCCAAATAATCTCAATGGAATTAAACCAATTTCTTCAATTGTTTTGTAATTGTTAAAATTCGCATCATGATTAACAAGTGCAATTTATCACTATCCTTTAAAATCGGCAAAAAATATTTCTATTAGGAGCTGATGCAGTGAAATAGTACGATTTCGATGTTGGAAGCTATAAATACTTTGGTGGAAACAAGAAAAAATGAAATGATTTCGACTTCTACATATTGCAATAGAAGCAGCACGATGTAACTTGACATTCGAGAATGAGAAAGAAATAAAATCAGCACTCTGAGGACTCAAAATTTTTATTGCTTATTTAATTAATTATTTATTTATTTTGTTTATTTAATCAGTTATTTATCTATTTATTTTTATTTTCTTTCTTTTTTCATCCATATTAATTAGTTTGCATTAAAATGATGATTACTTTAAGTTTAGAAGTGAATTTTGTCAAATTATTTCATTTAATGCCCATTACAGTTTTTTTTTGTGAGTTGTTCTAGTGTGATCAATTGGTGGAGTGTGAGATGTGATGAAGACAAGAGGAAGTTTTCTTGGGTATAGAGAAGAGTGTAAGAAAGATGGTTAGGTTAAGATGGTTTTATTGAGTTTAAGACATTAGTATGATAATTGCCAAACACTATTATAACACATTCAAAGTTGAGAGAAGAAAAAAAACCTTGCTTTTGTCTTCCTAAAACTTTACAAAACATAAAAAAATCCTTTCTTCTTCTTCCTTGGCTGGCGAACCATGAGTGAGGAGAGAGAACAGAAAAAAACTCCATTCATCTCAAATCTTGCTCCAATTCCATTAACTTATAGCACTTCATCATTGTTTTAGCTTGAAAATTAGAACTTGTTGGAGAAGCTTGGTTAAACTCTTAGTGTCATTCTGGGAGCTTGTAAGAAGAGTTAACTTGCGAGATTTCCTTATATTCTTGTGGTGGATCTGATGTCAGGTAGATCTATGGTTTTGGAAGTAGAATCTTGTGGTAGATTTTATTTATATCTAAGATTTGTGACTATGAACTTTATGGCTTTATGTGTTCTTGGATGATGGAAATCTTGATGGAAATTGATGCCACATGCCTCTATATGAGTTGTTTGTGTTGCCTTGTAAATATTACATGAAATGAGGTTGATAAGTTGGAGTTTGATGGAAAAATATCTTGAATCATACATGCTAGAAAATTTCTTAAGGCTGGCCGATTTTTGGAAAGAGATTTTTAGTTCATGAATCTATTTTCCAGGGTATAAATTTTATGATTTTCTGACCTCTGAGAACTCAAGTTAGTATTTTCAAAGGATATCACCATTGTGGCCTTACCTCTCTCCCAAAGGCGGGCCAAAGGTATCAGCGGGGCCTTCTGTACATTCTGCAGGGACTTCTAAATCAAAATATAATTATAAGCATTCATTCCTAAAACCCTAATTAGCGTCCAACAAAAAAATACTAATTAACTTACAAGAGTAAATCCTCAATAATTTTTGCAAAATTACAATATTAGTAACTTCAAGTATAATAAACATTACAACTTCACAATTAATATCAATCCTATACAAAAATACAGAAGTCCTACCAAAGAAACTAAATCCTTGATCTACGATCCCTATTTCAAGACCTGTTAAGGAAAAAATATATGGGGTGAGTTAGCAAATGAGGCCAAGAATGTATGCATAAAGTAAGATAGAGCAATACTTTAACAATTAAAACAATTTAAAGAAAAACAAACACTATTTCACATAATTTAATAAAACCATATAAGGATCTGGTGGACAAGGTGGTGGTAGAGGTGTCTACCGTCTTAGGGGCGTATAAATAACATTTTTGATCATTTCCATAATCATATCAGACCCATTTCGTGAGCCGACTTCCAAATCAAAATGTTGACACTCAGTCAACCATACTCACATCCTCAGTAGACACCAAACTTGAAACCTCCGCTTTACTTACAGTATACAGGCCCGCCACTTCGTCAAAACATGTAAAGTTGGTATACTGAGTATACCTTGGTGGCAAGTGCACTCAACCCGATATAACACTTTAAGACCCATGGTTCACCAATCCCTCGACCAAGCTATTGCCGGTAAGAAAGGTTCCCCGATGGGGTTTAGGCGTCTATTTTCAATAGTAATAACAATCATTCAAGCAATTGTAATTCAAGTAACAATTGTTCAAGCGGTCAAAAAATTGACAATTCAAGCAGTCGAACTCATTTAGAGACAAATCAAATAAGGTGAGTGCAATAAAGTATAACGCCATTCCGAGACATACAAGCATCTTCTCATATCATTAACATTAAATAAATATTTAAATAACCATGTACTTGAACACTCACGGTCCAGTAAAACAAATAAGCGAGCAAGAAGCTTAAACTTGGTGGTCGGACCAGAACCTCTTGGTCACCTGAGCCAAAATGGAACTATCACTTTTAATTCAAAGTTAAAACTTAAGATTTAACCTAACTCTCCAAATTCACCCAAAAATCACTCAACTAAAGCTTCTCTCTTAGGCCATAACTCACTCAATATACGCCGAAGATTGAACAAGGCTTAAAGCTATGGAAACTAGATTCAATATACTAAAATCACTAGAAGATTTAGCTCAAAGATTCCAAGTAGGTTGAGCTAAACGCAACAGAAATCCAGTAACAACAAAATAGGAAAATTAGGCTGGTGGATCAGCCATCTTTGGATTTTTCTGGTATTGATAGGAAAAGAACTAGCATCTGCAGCCTTATACCGTTAGAAATTTTGTGAAGTCTAGTTTCAAGCATACTAAGCTCAATTTTGACTCCGAGCAAAGAGTTACAAGTGGTAAGGTTGACAAGACTGACGGCTACAATTTCCAGATTTGAAAAGCTGTGTTTGGAACAACATTTGGGCATTGAAATAGCATTGAAAAGTACCAAATTTTGTATACTCAAACTCACTAGATTGAATATGTGTATACAAAATTTGAGCAAAACTCGTATGGGAAGATAACTTTTAGATTTTAAAATTTGTGAAAATCTCAACTCTAAGCTGCCAGATTTCCTCCTTTTAATTTTCAAACATTTTGTTTAACTAAAACAGCCCCACATCACTCAAGCATTGACACAAAAGCTCTAGCAGCATTCCTTAATCATATGGAAGAAAAATGGTATAAAACTTGAATCAAAATGTTTTCAAACTAGGGCAATAGTTCGGCACTTTTGTGAAGAGCAAAATTCAGATTTGGCTCTTCAATTTTCACATGCTTTTGTTAAACGTGTTTATGCACCAAAAATGCTCATTTTTGCAAAGTGTCTAGCCCTCACCTATACCATCATCTTAGCAGTGAATAATCACGAAAAAATGGTGTTAAAACAGGGCAAAATGACCCAAAAGACAAGTAGCAGTTTTGAACACTTAAATTCCTGATTTTAAGCTTTCATGGAAGAGTTTTCAGTTTTGAGCAGTGTTCTTTGGAAAATCATAACTTAAGTTCTATAAATTCAAAAATTACAAATCTTATACTGTTGAAAAATAGACTCGATGAACTAAAACTCTCGAGAAGACACTTATACAAGATTCAAATTGAAAACCAATCAAATTTCAGATTAAAGTTGCTGTCACAGTGAAAACAAAGCACATCAGTCTTGATTTTCAGTCAAATTTGAAAATTTGCCAAAATTCACAGAAATTAAACTAGCCCTTGAAATTTATACTTCTAAAGAACTCAGATTCTAGTTTCCAATGCAATAAATGGAACTCAATTCGGACCTTCCTGCGCCAAGTTACAACAGTTGTAAGTAGGCTGCATGACCAACCCTGATTTCCGGAAATTCCAGATTCGAAGAACAACTTTGAGACATTATTTGAGCAATGAAATGCTACTAGAAAAGCACAAAATTTTGCAGAAAATAACCTCAGTATGTAATCTATATTTTCACCAAATTTCAGCTAAAAACTCACACGGAAAGGTAGTGATCAAAGCAGCCAAAAACAGGGCAGCATGCATTTCCTTTCCTCTCGGTTTCCTCCTCTTCTTTCCTCTTTCATTTTTAGCAACTAAACACGACATAAATACCTCACACACACTCAATACATCATCAACAGCCCAAGTTCACATGTGGTGGGATTTCATAGAGCCCACACTCAACCAAATTCAACAATAAAATCTAATACAAAGAGCTATAAGCTTTCTTAGCTAAAAATTGAAACAAATGAGCAAAGCTCTTGGTGGTTAGCAAGATTACCTCAACTCAATCAAGGAGCTTAGTGAATGGAAGATGGAATAGCTCACCCAAGACCTCAACTTTCAAGCTCAACAACAGGCTCCTCCTCTTCCTAGCTGGTCCGAAGCTTTCTCCAAGAAACTAGCATAAACCTCAAGCTCCTTGTTGGCTTCAATGGTGGGTTTTTGTGTTGATGGTTTTGATGAAACAAGAAGAGGAAGATGAAGAGAGAGGGGCGGCTGTTTTTGGAGGAAATTGGGGAAGAAATGAGAGAGGGAAGAACCGGTTATGAGGAGAAGAAAGAAAGAAAATGAGTGGTTGTAATGGTTTTGACTTTTGGGGCTTTTGTGGAAAATTGGAAGAAATGAGAGGAAGTTGGGTGATTTGGCGTAAAGCCACTTTTGTCGCGTCGAGGTAAATTCACAAGACGAAATATTACGATCTTGGTTTCTCTCATTTATATATCCCAAATACATATTCTAACATTCGAAACTTATATCTAGTAATCGATCCTAAACCAGAAGTATGAAATTTAAACATTCAAGCAATTTAAATCGAAAACATAGTTTAAATGTACAAAATGTATTTTAAAACTTTTATTACCATTACAATTAATAAATGACATTCAAATAATTTCAACCAATTTAATGAAGTAATTTTCTGAAATATGAAATTTTGCAATTTTATAAATTAAATTGATGGTTAAACAAGGTTTTAAAATAAAGGAAGTAGCATTATGGTGTAATTGCAATTAAAATGATCTAAATCAATTATTCAAAGAAAATAAATAAGTAATTAAATAAATAAGTCGAATAAAATAAATTTTTGGGTCCTCACAACCAGGGTTGGAACTTTTATGAGTAAACCTAGAGGTGAAGTTAAAAATCTTGGTTTGTTCCTTCAACGTATTGGTTTAGCTATTTCACGACCTTTTACTTGAAACCTCCTAAAGGATCTTGACGTTCCTTTATATGTGAACATTACTTGATTTGAGCAAATAGAACTTGATGATTTTGAAAAGAAACTTGGGGTTGAATTTGAAAGTAAACTTGCTCACTTAAATGAGTTTTGGGAGGATGAACTTTTATGGTTCACTTATGTATTATATTTGCTCTCAAGGTTTCAAAGCGAACAAAAAGGTGATCTCGTAGTGGACACTTAAAGTTCCTTTTTCTTGGTGATTGTTCTAAGTGCATGTTTGCACTTCCTGCTCGACTTGAATGATTTGTGAAACTTGAACTTGTTCTTGAAATATTTGAATCTATTGATGTGAAAGAGATTAGGCATATGTGTACTTTATCATACTCAACCTCCTTGACTTGAATTAATTGTGATTGTGATAAGTGGTTGCTATAAGTGATGTGTTATCTTGTATTCTTGGGGCCCCAAACCTCAGTGGCTAGTTGATCAAAATCGAGCCGACAAGGGCTTAATCGATTAGATTAAGGGTAAACAACAGAAAAGCCCTCTGTGGTTAGGCTAATATATAGAAAAACCCCCTGTGATTTCAAATCATATATTTCGGTACCTCATGGTTTGAATTAAGTGAAAACTGGATGGAAACCCTTAAAATTAATAGTTTTGAGTAAAATGATAGATTTACCCTAAGGATAAAAAATAGAAAAGCCTCCTGTGGTTAGACTAATATATAGAAAAACCCTCCTATAGTTTCAAATCATACCTTTCGGTACCTCATGGTTTGAACTAAAGTGAAAATTGGACGAAAATCGTTAAAAGTAACGGTTTTGACCTAAATGCATCTCAAAAGCAAGTGTTTGTTCTTGAAAAAAGTTTTTTAACACAAATTTTAACCTAATATACCTATTTTGCCCCTCAGACCTTAATAAAACTCTAAATTGGCCCTAAATTTGTAGGAAACAAGTTAGATAAAAACTGAAAAATATCAATAGAAATTAAAACAAAGGTTTGCAATTGCAATACTTTCTTAGAGGCTCTATTGTAAGAATTTAAAATAGAAAATTAGGAAAATATAATACCTTTATATGGTGAAAAAATTAGGAAAACATTTTTGCTTGAACTTAACAGGGGTGGATGTTAGAGCATGTGAGCCTTAGCAAGTTTTGTCTAAACTTTGATCAAGTCCTATAACTAATTCTTTTGGGCTTGTAATTGGTTGTAAGATTAATGCTTTTGAATTGTATCTAATTTATAAGGTTGAACATTATGTACACTTTAAAACGTATTGATGGATGGTACTTTGTTCTTAATAATGGTTAATAGTTGTTATGCTTTGGTTGGTTTCTTGACTATTAAATTTGGGTTTGTTAGTGAGTCTTAGCGAGATTTGGGCAGCCGGCCCGTTAAATCCTAGGGTGGGGGAGGTGGGATCGTCACACACTCAGTGCATAGAAATGCAAGAGATCAAGTACGGCAATGGATAACATATGAGCCATCTACCTCTTTTCGCACGACTCTTGTCCCTTGCAAGCATTTGACCCGCTAAAACTTAGCAAGAAACTTGAGTGAAACGCAACAAGGAGGGATGCACTCGCTACATCCTTGGATGTAGATGAATATGCCACCATTGCAGGCACTTTTTAATTTTAAATACGATATAACAGAATTCCATTGATCTAATTTGCGAACTTATAGGATAACTATCTTACAAAATATCAAGATAAAAAATCTTCAGATTTATTTATGATCTTTGAGAAGTTGTATACATATAAAATGCATATATACACAAACAAAATATAATATATAGATACATATACATTTTATATAAATACAAATAAAACACAACTTAGCACTAATTCTCCACTTATTTAATTTACACCTCCTATTCTTACTAAGGCAAAGAAAGCGACCACTACTCCTGCCAATAACAACCATACTAATAAAACACAATCAGCCTACAAAACATCTTAAAATCTACTTTATCACCTATAATCAATCTTTCTTGTGCTAAGAAATTGCAGAAACTCAAACTATTTATAATGTTAACCAAAAAAATATAACCTTCAAACTACCATGACACAAATCAAATCCTTTTCTACATCCTAATCTCCTCCATCTTTACCTCATGGCAATGTTTCATACCACAGTCATAGTGCATGAGCTTCCAAAATATTGACATTATACATAATAATTGTCTGTTCTTGAGTAGCAAGTGATATTCCTAGGGAAAAAATTACCTCTTAAAGAACAACTTTATTATTTCTAAACATATACCATAACAAATACTATTTAATTTAATAAATAGTCTATCATGAAAATGGCTAATCTTGGGCCTACAAATTAATATAACAGGGTGCTCATTCATGATCTGAACAACATGGATGCCATTTAGCTCAATAAATTCTTCCTATATTGCAAATATCATAGATGTCATCCTATAACAACCAATATCACTTAATATGTTAAAATCAAACCTAAGAATAAAAAAACAATTTATAAAAGAATTTTACTAAAAAACTTACTCTTCATTCAGTATAAAAACTTCTAAACGTGTACATATCTTGTCTTAAGAAGACAAATTTGTAGTGGTAAAACTCAATAGCAACAGCCTAAATTGTTGTACCTTTGACATTTGTATGTACATAATCATGATAACCAGCTATGACAGACTAATATAGTTAGTCTATACCTTCAAAATGAATAAAAAATATCTAAGCTCGGATCATAGCAACATCTCAGTCCACCTAAACTTGCAAATGAAACAAAGTGATAGATATCATGAGCGAGCAATGCAGCGAGACCATTAATTTACCGAATAAAACTATTTTATGTTATCACTAATTCAAAAGGGACTGTTTCAATTCGGACCCGATTACCAGTAACCTACGAACACTCTGGCATCCAATATCATATATAGAATATAGTTGCAACACTTCATCCAAGACAAGAATATCATTGAGAAAAACAACTGCTTGAATCCAATCACCTAAAAGATTTACAAAACAAAAACAAAAGATTCTAAAATCAAATACAAAAACATAAAATGAACAAAAAAAACTCACACCCATGAATTAATAAAGTGTAAGCAAATACAAAACGTTGACACCTCCAGCCCCTATAATAACTATGTGGACAAGGTTTTTTCTAATACAACTACTCAAATAACCCACCCATAAATACCATCATCTAATTGACTAATTGAAATATAATTCAACTCCATATCTACAAAAGAAATACATTTCTACAAGACTATGAAATAGCTATTATATAACTACTCTCCAAGAACAAACTCCTATACTCTTACTACTAAACAACTATCACATTTCTATAAAAGGCCCAAACTATCAACTACTTAAACCTTAAAAAAATAAATAAAGAAACTATGTACTATGCACTTCTTACTCATTAACCTTACATTTCCAAACTATATATAAAGACGCCATACAACCATGCAGACTAGCCTATCTATCATAACACCTTTTGTCCAGTGCAACCAAATTACCATGTGTCAACTTACCTGAAATATGTGGCAGCCATGCATACATAGAGCGAGATGTTCTTGCCAGCATACATCAACATCCACCATAGCTCACCATATATTGATAGCATATTATATAACCCCTTTATAATCATATTTAATTCTTACAAACTATGCCTAATGGGACAATAGTGGGATGACCAACAAAGTAACATTTAAAGTTACAAACATGATGCCAACCAGTTGCTAGGCATCTTTTTTCTTTTCTCTTCCCAATATTTTTCTGTTTCTTTTGTTGGTCTATATAAAGCTTTCCATGATAAAGGTACAAAGGTTTTATCCAACCAAGCCCTTATCAGAAACCACCGTCAATTGCCAAAAGGCCAATAATAAATGCATATTGACAAACTCTTTTCAATTATAGTGAAACCTATAACTTCGTATTTTACCATCTTTTGATGAAAAGCCACTTGCACCCAAAACTACATGATTTGTGGCTTAACCAAACCCAACAACCATGTCAAAACCAACCATCACCAAAAAAAATATAGTTGTTCCTTGATTGACTTCAACTAATTTTCTATCTTTTAACTACTTTGAAATCGACTCGTAAACAGAAAATTAGAGTTTCATATTTGTGATGCCCCCACCTCTTCCTAGGGCGAATTCTAAGGTCTCAGCGGGATGCCTGTCCAACTCTCGTCAGGACTCACAATTCATTCTAACTTAACAGACAATCACAAATAAAACTTATATATTAGATTCAACAATTACTTCGAATATACAAACCATAATCCATTGAGGCCACCATTTACTAGTATAATCCAAAACCCATATACATGATAAAATTTACACTCCAAATATTTCAAAAGTCATACAAGAGATATCTTCCCAATTCCACTAGTTTATAGCCTCCAAATTCCACTTTCCAAAACACATTGGAAAACAATTTGGGGTGAGCCAGCCTTGAGAGCCAAGAACACGGCAAGCAAGCAAGAAGCAATTAACAAAATAAATTGCACACTTGATAAAATTATCATATAAGCGAGCAAGTTGGAAATAACACACAATTAGAAAGGATACATGAGCTCTCAGGAGCTATTTCCACATCATGGCCGGTTCAAGTCATCCTTGGTCGACCCTCCGTCAACCCAAGTTGTAACAAATCCGTAGAACTCCACTTACTTCCTCCATCCACCATGTCACCTTCTCGGATCCGAAACCAAACAACCATGAGATGGTAATACTATTCGAGTATACCAAGCAAGATCTCAAAAGATCAAGCTATAACAATTTCCGTGGTTCTCCAAGTTTCTGACCAAACCCTTGCGGCTCAAGTTACAAGGTTCACCAACGGGTTGGGGAAGTCCCACAAGCATGATTGATCGATGAGACAAGCGCTCAATCGACTTTAGATTCGATCCAGAGGAGTCGGTATGAGAGGCACCTCCCACCGTTTAAGGTGTGGTACATACTGCCGCCCAGAATTCCCGAATTACAAGCATATTCAAGTACTAGAACATGTCATATCGATTCATATCACAAGTATCAAATAACCAAGTAAGAGAAAGAGAGAGAATGAGGGCGATAAAGTACACTCTCACCTCGACAAATTTACAATCACGAAATCACATAACATTTATTCAAGTATCACTTCATTCATTTAGCATGAAACACTTGACACTCACCAAAAGTTGAGAGCAAGTGAGAACAAGTCAGGAAGTCAATCAAGCCCCTCGATGCCCATGTTTTCACCTGAGACATGCATATCCAAAGTTACCTAGGTGTTTAACCAAGGTCAACTTTCAAAAATCAAGGTTTCCCCATTTCACGTCAAAAGAAAGCTCATGTGATTGAAAATCCATTTCCCAAGTATGGATTGATGTTCAAATAATCAAAAGGTTAGGTCTAAAAACTAGGAATTGTTTCCAAGGCAATTCTAAGCTTTCATCACTCCACACAACATTTTCGATTTTTACATGACATTCTTTGAAAAATCATAACTTGAGTTATATAAGTCCAAAAATCACAAACCTTATACCGTTGGAAAATAGACTCAATAAATAAAACTTTTCAGAAGACACTCATTCAAGATTCAGATAAAAAACCAGTCAAATTTCAGTTCAAATCCGCTACTATAGTAAAAACAGGACATATCAGTCTTGATTTTCAGTCAAATTTCAAAATTCACCAAAATTCGCAGAAATTGAACTAGCCATTGAAATTTATACCACTGAAAGAACTCTAAGTCTATTTTCAAATGCATCAAACAGAACTTGATTTGGATTTTTCTACACCAAGCTATAATAGTTCTCTAAAAGCTAATTTTCAAATCCTGCTATACGAAATTCTTGACTATTCACTTGTGGAAGTTTCCTCTATTCCTTTCTTTTAAAATCAACTTTGTTTCTTCGATCAAAGAGCAACTAAGGGCCATTATTTTGACAAACTCTTAACTCAAGATGAGGCTTTAAAAACTAGAATTTTCAGCTCAAACTTTCGGCCATGATTGTAGTTTCAAAACAGAAATTCTTGAGCTTCAAGTTGGGGCTAAATTAGAGTTTTTAAACCAAAAGTTTTAGCTAAAAATCAGAGTAAAAATGAAGCCCTAAAATCTAAAAATGTTTGCTCCAAATTCTCGGCCCAAAGGTAAGATTTGAAAGCTGAAATTTTCACCCACATTCAAGCACAAAATCTCACTTTACATGCTACCAAAATAACCAACAATACCACAAGCTTGCAAACTAGTTAAAGAAGTAAAATTCAAACCAACAAGCAAGCCATGAATCCAAGCCATAACACATAATCATCTCACCATATTAAACACATAATACCTCAAACACATAGATACACTAGTTACCTTCCTTCCTAGCAAGATTTGGTAAGAAAGATTGAAGCTTTAGGTCTTCTCCACCTTCTTCTCCTATTCGGCCAAGAGAGACAAGGGAGAGAGAGAAAAATGGCTCAAGATCTTCCACCATATATCAAGATCCATAAAACCCATCAACAACCCAAACTTCTATGGTTGATATCTAGCCAATAAATGGAAGAAAGGTTGAATCTTTAGAAGGTTTTACCTTTCTTTAAGATGCCAAACAAGAACTCAAGATTCAAGCACTAAAACCTCCAAGATCTTCCTTCCTTCAAGCTTCCTTACCAAGTTTGAAGATGATTCAAGGTTGGAGCAAAGTTGGAACAAGATTTGAGCAAGTATTTGGTGGATGAAATGTGTGAGGCCCCAAATTTTCTCAATATTTGAAAATATTAAATAATGTTAAGTATAGTTATTTTTGTTTGCCAAGGTGTTTATATGGTTTGTTTTGCTTTTTAAAATGTTTGTTTTAATTATTTTGTTTTACAAGTTTGAAAACCCTAATTTGCATTTAAACCCTAATTTGCTTCGAAAACCCTAAATTTGGATAAAACCCTAATTTGTATATATGAAAACCCTAGTTTGGATTTGTAAAACCCTAGTTTTGAAAATGAGTCTAAGTTTTATGTTTAATTACGAGTTTGTTAACTCTTTAATTTTATGTGTGATAATGCATGATTAAGAGGGGGAAATACAATTCCTAGGTGATTAGTAGCCTAAGTAGGGGTAATTAAGCTTTGATGGGCTAGGTTAAATTAAGTACTTATGGATTAATTTGATAGGAAAAGAAGTTATGTGGGTAAGAGTGGAATAAGCCTAAGTTATTAGGTTTTTTTTAGCATGATATTTTTGACCAAAAATTTGACCAAGTAAAATATCTTTTTGAGATTATCTCTTGGCTTATTTAAGCCTTATAGTTGCCGGCCAAACCAAGGGAAAAATAAGAAAGGAAAACCGTGAGGGAAGAAAGAAAAAGAAGGAAAAAAAGAGAGGAAAAAAAGGAAGAAAACTTGGAGATTCTTGCAACTTTCGCCCGTACGATTTTGATTTGGAGTTGGGAGGAGAAGCTTGGACTTGAACCCTTGAAGTTTCACCAAGAACAACATCAAGAAAGGTTTCTTCTAGTTTCCTACAAGCTGGAATTTGATTGAAGATTATGGATTGAAGGATTTTGTGGTTTCCATGGCTTGATTCATGCCTATTTTTAGCTTATGGAATGATGTTATGGATTGGAATGGTTGAATTTGATGTATGTATGCCTTGCCATGATTATGAGCTAGGGTTAGGGTTTTGTTTTAATGTTAATGGTAGAAATTAAGGTTGGATTGTACGTTTAGTTGTTTGGTGGGCTCTTGAATTCCCACCCGCGCGTAAACTTGAACGATTGTGTGGGCTCTTGAATTCCCACTTGTGGTTTGTTGTGTGTGTAGTGTGTGTATGTGCGTGCGGATTTGGAGTGGTGTGAGGTGTGTGAAGAGCTGTTTTGCATGTTTGTAATCGCAGGCGAGTCGACGGAATTTGCATGAATGCGTTTTGGGTTGCATAAAATTCGTTTGGGAGTTGAACGAGAAAACAGGATTTTGACTGCAGCGACTTTGGTGTCATTTTTGGTGTTGTTCCTTTGTGATTTAGCTTTTGGCCAAAACACGAAAGTTATAGCCCTTTGTTCTAGCTTTCCAACGCATCTAGAATTTCTTGATTTCGATTTGTGAGCGCTGAGTTATGCCTGTTTGAAGTTGGCCTGTCGGACATTCTGACGGCGAAATTCCTAAAACTGTTTCTGCGTTTTTGACCTAGATAGAGTAAATCTGGGTTGAAGTTGTCTTCACAAAAGTTGTAGGTTGTTCTCTTATCTTCGAAACGGAACCTCGTGCACTCTAATCTGATACTTGTAGCTTGAGTTATGAGTAAAGGCATACTGAGGGTGTCAAACTGCTTTTACACACTTTTAGTGTGTGTTTCCGTTTTAAGTCTAAGCTTTTGGTGAACACCCATGTATGTACCTTATTTGCTGTTTTAAGTGTTTCTAAGTGGTTTTGGCGTCTTTGACGTCTTAGTGATTGTTTGAGTAATTTTCTACGGCTCGACTTTTCACAGGAGTGGACGGTCGAGGAGGCAGACCGAACTTTTCTAACCTCTTTACTTTTGTACTCACTTGTTGGTGAGTAATTAGGACTTTCTTGTGAATATAATGTGAAATGTGTTAAGTGGATGTTTGGGCGAGGGTGTACTTTATCACATTCGACCAAAGATCCATATATGATTCTTAGATATGCGTGTTATGTGATATAAATGACATATGATGGGTAATATATGAATTGTACATATGATATTTTGGTGATGAGTGACCATGTGACGATCCCAAGGGTACCTTTGGGGTCTCAATGTCGATATTATTTCGACCACTTGGATGGTTTGATCTCAAGAGGGTTGCCTTGGGGTCTCATTGGTAAATGTTATTTTTGACCACTTGGATGGTTTGATCTCAGGGGTTGCCAAGTCTCAATGTTATTTGACCACTTGGATGGTTTGATCTCGAGGGTTGCCTTGGGTCTTGGTAAATGTTATTTCACCACTTGGGTGGTTTGATCTCGAAGGGTTGCTTTGGGGTCTCATTGGTAAATGTTATTTGACCACTTGGGTGGTTTGATCTCGAGGTTGCTTGTGGGTCTCAATGGTAAATGTTGTTTTTCGACCAAATAGATGGTCGATCTCAATGCTTTTGGGATCTCAATGACATTACATTGCTTCAATGGAAATGGCTTTGAAACCACCGGTATTATCCTTATTTGTGGTGTTACTTTTTCTATTGATTTGAAAATTCAGTGGCAATGTGATTTACATGTACCCCTCTCGATTATTCACTAAGCATATACACCTTTTCAATTTGTTTTCCTTAGCGGCTGAAGCGGAATTGACGCCGCTGTGGAGGCATAGTGTAGCCTTTGCTTTAGCACTTGTTTTGGGTTGGAGTTTTGGCATGTATATTGTATTTTGAATAGCGGGTGTGAAACCTTGTAGGAGAAATTGACTTAACTTTTGTGGTCGTAGTGAATATTATGTGTATATATAATGTACTTATCGTCCTTTGGTGAGAATTGGATGCGTTTATCGATTTTCTTGTTGAGTCGCAGAGCTGGGAGGCGATCCATTAAGCTCTTGGTGCATAACCTCTCTCTGGTAATTGCCAAAAATGAAACTCAAGACAAGGTAAATTGGGGGAGGGGAGTTCGGCCACAAGAAGAAGAGAGAGAGGGTTTTGTGAGTTTTTGGTAAAGTGAAAAAGTGAAAGGAAGAAGAGATATAAAGGTTCTTTTAAAAAGGCGCAAAAGTCAACTTCTTATCCTTTAACTTTGCTTATGTGGCGAAGTCTCATTTGCCCACTAGATTTCCTTTATCCAACCTTATCCTATCATATTTCTATTTCTTTAAAGTCGATACATAATTTAGGTTTCATCTTAAAACTAAGTCTTGCATCCAACTTCAAAATTAAAACTACCACTTGTAGAGCGAAACTAGATATTTTATTCAAATAAAATTAACTAACTTGAAAAATAATAACTTTATAAATAAAATTTCTAATAATTTAGTGAAATCACATAATATAAGTATTATTACTATTATTATTTAATTTTTGAAAAAGAATAAAATTTAGGGTTCTCACAATATTCAGCGTGTGAAATTAAGCTGGATGCTTAGATCTTAACAACATTAAATAAAACTATTTATTTAAGAACAAATTCAAATTTAGATTATTTTTCTAGCAGATTAATCACAGGGTTTCAGATTTCCTTTTAATACTACTTCTCATTCATCCGACAAGACTATAATATAAAACTCTTCAACGTATAATTAAAATATTCCGTAGTAACAATCTACTTACCAAATAGAATACTTATATTCGAGCAACCTTATGCGTGGCATCAAGACCCAAAAACTAGTTTATTTATACATAGTTTTGGGTAGGATTTAATTTGGATTTGAGTTTGGGTATGGGTTATAAAAGCCCAGACCCTACCCAACCTTGTGGCTCTTTTACAGGATTCGGGTCTGGAGAGGGTTTGGATTTGAGAAATTAAATTCAAATCCTATCTAAATATATTGGGTCTAGGTAGGACCAGGATAAAACCCGACTCATAAATATGCCCTCTGTGTGTACTAATCTAAAAGGAAAAGTTTTTTAAAAAATTATTAAATTTTGTTAGTAGTTGTTCGAGGTTTTTTAAGAAATATTGATGGAAGAAATGTCTTTTCTTTTCCTCTTTTTTTTTCGACAGAAGTCAGTGGCTTGCTTTATTGGAAGTTCTGTCAGGTCAAAAAAATAGGGTGTGTGTATATGTTTGTGCCTATTTATTTTAGGGAGGTAACGGTATATTTTACCCTTTATTTGAAAGGTAAAGTAAGAATTATAAAATGACATAAAAGTTTATAATTACATCAACTCCTTCTCTCTTCCTTTTTATATATAGTATAGATACTTTATGAAAAATAATTTAGGATTTGTATCCTAAATTCAGCAAAATATTCAAAAAATAAAAATAGGGCTTGCGGGATTCTTTCAAGGGAGAGGGAGATAAAAAAAGACATTACAAGGTAAATAATTACCCACCTCTACCTTAAAAATCAGTGCTGGGGAGTATCATGGTCGATCGATAATACTCAAGAGGGTTGATTTGTCATTTCCCTTTGCCCTCAGATAGAGTTTGGGAAACACCCTTTATGTCTCCGTGGCCTACCCTTAACAAGCCACTTTAGTTGTGAAGGGAGTTGTATTTTGCCTGCAACTTTTGACTAATCACTTTTTCATTTTTTTATGTTTACTTTGTACAAATAACCTTCACATTATTTATGATATCTTAACTTTTATTATATCTCATATTTTTATATTAGGTAGAATTAGTACGTTTAAATATGATTACTAGATGAATTATGCAATTTTTTTTCAAATTTTAAAAAAATAGAATGAGGAGCTAGACACTACCATAATTGTAGAACTATAAATCAAAAATTTTCATTTGGCAATACCAATCTTGCTCGATACAATTGATATACCACTCTCATGTGTTTCCTTGGAAAGATACAAATCTAACAAGGACAACATGCAAATTTTTGTATTTTACAATAAGGTAACATCAATATGCAAATACTATGAAAAATAGAAACAATAGAATATAAATGTTACAATTTAGTAGTTATGATTTATAGTTCTTTTAGAAATTAAGTACACTATATTAATGGATTTGTCATTTTGCTCTTTAAATTTTGGATCATTTTCTTGATTCCCAAACTTTGACATATCAATATCTATCCTTTATATATAAGAGAAAATATTTTCATCCTATAGATTCAAATAATACTTCAAACTCTCATTAATTTCCTATCTAGATTCTGTCAACATTAGATTAAAAGTTTATAATTTTGAATAATATAAACTTCTTTTTTGTTTACTAAATTTATACATATATATAAAATATATTTCTGATATATCTATATGTTCATGTGCGCTCACACACATACACACACATATATATATATGTGTGTGTGTATGCATATAATATTTAAAGGCGAGTTATATAGTAAGCAAATTCTACTAACATGAACTCAAATAAACAAGGATATATTTGGATGGTTCATTTTGGAACATTTTAGAATTTTTAAAATTGTTTCCAATGCATATTTATAGAAAAATTCCAAAGATGCAAAATTTTATGAAATTTTATATAAATCCCACTTATCAAAATTTTGACCTTGGATTTAGCCAAAACTTTTAGATGATAATGAAATAGTCATGAATTAGAAAAAATAGGGTTGAGAGGTGGAAGAAGAGCAATTGGCAAGATGAAAGAAGCATCACCTAGGGAGGGAATAGATGGGAGATTCTGAGTAGGGAGCGGAAGAAAGGAAATTGGGAAAGGAAAAAAAATTTCGAGGACGGGAAAGCAGGATTGTTAGATTAGAGGAAGATAATAGAAAAAGAGGATAGTATCATGAATGGAGGAAATGGAATTATCGATACATACATACATAGATACGATTATGAATTGAATGACATGATATTTTTTGTTAGAAAATGATGAATTATAATTATCAATTTATTATGCTAAAATGTTTATTTCCTATGTTAGTTTACTTAACTTTTTCACATATTGTACATTGTGTATAAAGAGGCAATAGCAACTAGTTTAGAATTTATGTAGTATCAAATATGGAGAAATAAATTCAAAATATCAAAGTAATTTGTAACATTATTTCACGTTGAAATTTTTTCTTACTAAAACTTAAAAGAATGATTGGTTAATTGATTATTAGTGTTATACATATAGAAAATAGAAGATAAAATATAGAAATTATAATAAGAATGGGGTCACGTAGTTGCCTCTATAGTGTAATAGGGATGGGTAGGAATAGAGGTAAGGACAAGGGTGACCAGAGGTTGGAAGAATATAACAAAGGAAGGGAGAGAGTAGCAAGAAAAGTCAATTAGAGCATAAAATAGATAGTGACGATTAACGATGCATATATCTGGCATATCTTTTAGATCTTTTGCAGCAGGTTTTGTTATCTTATTTGCATAAAATTCTATTTATTTTATTTTTCCTTTTTTAATATAGTTATTTAACAAAATGCTAACTGTTCTAATACCATAGATACAATTTAATTTTTTAGTATTCATAAAATCATAATTAGTTTAGATTACATTAAATTCTTAGTGTACAATATGACAAAAGAAATGAGTTTTTTAAAAATGGGACAAATTTTCATAAGCAAGTGCAAGAATATAGGATAATTAAACATAATTTTTAAGAAATTTAAGATTTTTCCAAGTTGATGAGTGTGTCACTGAATACCTTGTATGAGGGAAAATTTTTTTGTCCTTTATTTTCATTTAAAATAATGCATTTTCATAGAGATTAACACTAAAACTGATAGGTTTTTAACTTTTGACATTTTCTTTTGAAATAACCTTTTAAAATAACAATAATATTACTATTTTGATTTGAAATCTTAAACTGTACATAGTATGAATCAGAATCCTAGTACGTTTGTGTATGTGTCCATATATATACACACACACACAGAGAAACTTTTGAGTGAATTGATTTAACTGTTTAGAGCAGCAGTGAGTTCTTATTTGCAAATTTGCCCTCATTTGAAAGAATTAACTGTGCTATTTTGCCTTTGATTTTTATTTTTAGGGGCGCAAAGTTGTGGGATGGCAAAAATTTGTCAAGCCTGATCTATGACCTCACTTGTAGATCGAGTGATCCAAATTTTGTCACATCAAGTTACTCAAAAATCATAAACTTGCTGTGGTCTTATCATCCTCCTTCGAAAAAGCATCCAGATCTCCGTGATCAAAGACTGCCCGCTGCCAATGATCACTAAACAAAGACTTCCTCTCACTTGTAGATTGAGTGATCCAAATTTGTCATGTCAAGTCATTCAAAAACCATAAATTTGTTGTGGTCTTATCGTCCTCCTTCTAAAAAGCATCCAGATCTCCATGATGAAAGACTGCTTCAGTGTCAATGATCACTAAACAAAGATTTCCTCTCACTTCTACCAATCTTATAGTCTTATAATGAATATTCAGAAGTCCCGGAGTGGGGGCCCTACCAATGGCTTTAAACATTTTTCCGTCCAAATTGAGGGAGATGATCTTTTCCTGCTATAGAATGGAAACCAAATACAAGAGCCTAGCATGTTCGAGGGATCTTCGATGATATAAATTCTAGAAATAAGAGTCAAACATAAGGATAAACCACGACTTCCATTATACTTGGAGTAAGGTCATCTATCTTAACAGTCCACATTCTCTCTCTATGAGAGCTCCTTCTCTCTCTATCAGAGCAAAATCTTTCAAATCCAAAAGTGCCTGTTATTTAAAATTCTAAAATATTCTCATTTCCTGCTCATTACCAAATTCCATTCTTCACCAAAATTACAACCATCTCAAATTCAGAAACTCATCTCTGATCGTAGGTCCTTTTAAAGTCCTTTTAGATTTGTGAATTTTAAACCTTGCTTGACAGAAATGGGTATCATCTCTAAGATCCCAGATCCTGTTGGTTAGGTTGTGTATGTGTTCTCAACGACTATCAAAACTGAAATTAGCCTCTAAAAAACTCTTTGAGCATCACAACATTATACTTGTCATCTTGTTAGGTAGTTCAAACTTCTAGATCTTCTAAAAATTGTTAGGGCTTTTATTTCCGTTCTACGAGTTTCTAGTCCAAAGTGTTCTGAAATAGGCTATATTGAGAATAGAGCAAGGGGATCTCTAGTTATTTTGAGAGGTCACCTGGAATTCTTCATTTGGAACGGTCTTTGGAATGGCGACAGGTGTAAAGGATTTGGAAAAAGTGATGAGGAAGTTTAATCTTTGAAAAGGAACAGGAAGGGTTCTGCTATAAGAAAGGGAAATCAATAGAGGTGTTGAAGAATGTCAATTAAGTGCTGTTTGGAAAGTTGCTCGGGACAAAATTGCTAATGGCAAGAATAAAAGCTTTTGCAAGCAATATGTGGAAACATTCAAAGGATTTGAAGATTACATAACCAAAGGCCAATATGTTCCAATTTGCTTTTGGCAATGAATCAGATCTGGAAAGGGTGCTAACAGGAAGACCATGGATCTTCGATGGTCAACCGTTGGTGGTACAAAGATGGAGGGAAGGACTAGAATGAGATGAGAAGGCCTTTGACAAGTCACTCATTTGGGTTCAGCTATGGAATCTGCCACTACATTGGGTGAAGGATAAGGCGGGAAAAAAGATTGGCAAAGTCTTTGCTAGAGTTAAAGAGGTAATCCCGCCAGCTAGGGGAAAGTCTAGAAAGCATATTAAAATACTGGCTGAAATAGATCTGAATCAACCTCTAATGCGTGGTACTATGGTTAAACTGAATGTGCCAATAAAATGGATTGAATTTAAATATGAAAAACATCCAGATTTCTATTTTTGCTGTAGATTTATTGGTCATAATGAACGAAAATGTAGCAAGAAAGTGAGTAATATGGACAAGGAAGATCAATATGGTAATTGGATGAAAGCTAGTAATGCTAGAAGTCCAACCAAAAAGAACCAGTTTAGGCCAAATAGGGGGAGGGAGGAAAATAATAATCCCAGTGAATCTGGTAACAATGAAGACTTAATCAACATAGATAATTTGCCTTTGAAATATACTGAGGAATTTCATAGGGAGAGGAGTACTGAAGGAAAAACTACTTCTAAGAATCCTATAGGAAGAGAAGAAGTCATATTTGAGGAAGGCTCAGGCAACAAGGAGAGGACAGTGTTTCATGAATTAAATAACTTGGGGATGCCAGAGAGCAGTAGGAGCAAAGTTGTGTGGGAAGAAATGGAGACAAGGATGAAACTGAAAGATTTAATCAGGCTACAAAGAGTGATAAGGAATTAGTAACGTATGATCAAATGTGGGTGGATGGGAATCAAGAGGGTGAGGAAGGAACACAGGTTAAAGAGAGAAATAAAAAGATCAAGAATATTGGCATACAGATTCATGATGAAAATAAAGATGGATGTGCTGAATCCAATAACACGAAGCTTAACAAGACTTATGGCAGACCTAAGAGTTGGAAGAGATTGGTCTAGGAGGTTAGGAGGAGAAAACCACTGATGTTTCTAATGAGAATACTATGTAGAACAAAGGCAAGAGAAAGGGTAATACGCATAAGGAAATCAAGGATGATAAAATGGAGGAAAGTAATAAGAAAATTAGGGAAACTGTTGTGATTGCAAATCAAGAAATGGAAGGAAAGGTGGAGTGATCTTACCTCAATGGGGCCCCCGGGTGGAAATGAGAGCTGTGGTGTGGAATTGTCGAGAAGTGGGGAGCCCTTGACAATTTACCAACTTAAGGAAGTTGTGAGACTCCACTCTCCAATATTAGTTTTTCTAGCGGAAACTAAAAATAAAAAATCTGTTTTAAATTCAGTAAACAAAAAATCAAATTTGACAATCTGTTTGTAGTTGATCCTGTAGGAAAGTCTGGTGGATTGGCTGTATTTTGGAGGAAAGAGCTCAATATTAAGAAAATTCTCTTTACTAGCTTTACTATTGAGCTTCATATTGATGACCAGGAAACTAGGCAAGATTGGTGGTGCATGTGAGGACCCGAAAATTCATTTTTATTCGACCTATTTATTTAATTAATTATTTATTTTCTCAATAATTAATTTAGATCCTTTAATTACAAGTACACCATACGTTACTTCCTTTTATTTAAAAAAAAAACATTGTTTAACATCAAATTAATTTATAAATTGCAAAATTCCATATTTTCATAAAATTACTTTATTAATTTAGTTTGAAGTATTTGACTGTCGTATATCAATTGTAACGGCACGAAAAGTTTTAAAATGCATTTTTGCACGTTTAAATTACGTTCTCGATTTAAACTGTTTGAATGTTTAAATTTCGCACTTGGGCCTAGGATCGACTACTAGACATAAGTTTCGAATGTTAGAATATGTATTCGAAATATATAAAAGAGAGAAGCCAGGATTGTAATATCGCGTCGGGTGAATTAATCGGTACACTTTCTTCCATTTCTTCCATTTTTCCCCACAAAAGTCTCAAAAGTCAACAAACAACCACCACTACTCATTTTCTTTCTTTCTTCCCTCTCTTGACCGGTTCTTCCCTCTCCCCTTTCTTCCCCAATTTCTCTCCAAAACAGCCAGCCCCTCTTCATCTACTTCCTCTCCTTGATTCTTCATAAAACCACCAACACAAACCCTCCATCTTGCACCTCAAAATACTTGAAGAGTTTGCTAGTTACCTTAGTGAATTGGGTCCAGCTAGAGGAGAGAGATAACCGATTGTTGGGGCTTGAAGATTTAGGGATTTTAGGAGCTAGTTCATCCACCTTAAGCCAAGCTTCTTGTTGGAGGAAAGGTAGGGTTTCTCACACCATAAACCTTGCTCTTTTGTTTCATTCTTTAGCTAAGAAAGCTTATAGCTCTTGTATTAGATTTTATTGTTGAATTTGGTTGAGTGTGGGCTCTATGAAATCCCACCACATGTGAACTTGGGGCTATTGATGATGTATTATGTGGGTGTGAGATGTTTAATTGGTGTTTAGTTGCTAGAAATGGAAGAGGGAAAAGAAGAGGAGAAACCGAGAGGAGAGGAATGCATGCTACCCTGTATTTGGTTGCTCTGATTGCAGCCTTTCCATTTGAGTTTTTAGCTGAAATTAGGTGAAAACATACCTTATATACTGGGGTTTATCCCTACAAAATTTGGTGTTTTTCTAGTACCATTTCGTTGCTCAAATAATGTCTCGAATTTGTTCTTCAAATCTGGAATTTTTGGAAATCAGGGTTGGTCATGCAGCCTATTTCCAACTGTTGTAACTTAGTGTAGGAAGGTCTGAATTGAGTTTTGTTTGTTGTGTTTGAAACTAGAATCTGAGTTATTTTAGTAGTAAAAATTTCAACAGCTAGTTCAATTTCTGTGAATTTTGGCAAATTTTCAAATCTGACTGAAAATCAAGACTGATGTGCTTTGCTTTCACTGTGTCAGCAGCGTTAAGCTGAAATTTGATTGGTTTTCGATTTGAATCTTGTATAAGTGTCTTCTCAAGAGTTTTAGTTCGTAGAGTTTATTTTCTAACGGTATAAGATTTGTAATTTTTGGATTTATAGAACTTAAGTTATGATTTTCCAAAGAACACTGCTCAAAACTGAAAACTCTTCCATGAAAGCTTAAAATCTGGAATTTTACTCTTCACACAAGTGCCGAACGATTGCCCTCTTTTTGAAATGTTTTGATTCGAGTTTTTACTACCATTTTGCTTCCATTTGATAAGGGAATTCTCCTAGAGCTTTTCTATCAATACTTAAGTGATTTGGGGCTGTTTTATTTGATCAAAATGTTTGAAAATGAAAAGGAAGAAAATCTGGCAGTTTAAGTTCTAAAATTTTCACAAATTTTGGCCATCTAAAACATTATCTTCCCGTACGATTTTTTGGCTCAAATTTGGTACATACATATTCCACCTAGTGAGGAATGATTGTACCAAATTTGGTGATTTTCCAGTGGCATTTCGATGCCCAAATGGTGTCTCAAAATTAGCTTCTCAAATCTGGAAACCTTCCCATTAGTCTTGGTAACCTCCTATACTTCTATCGGCTATAACTCTTTGTTCGGGAGTCAAAATTGAGCGTCGTCAGTGGCGTTTGAAACTAGACTTCACAAGCTTTCTAACGGTATAAGGCTTGCACACTAGTTCTTTTCCTATCAATACCAAAAAAATCACAAAGATGGCTGATTCTCCAACCTGATTTTCCTATTTTGTTGTTGTGCTGAATCTTCAAGCGATGTCTTCTAGTGATTTTTAGTACGTTGAATCTAGTTTTCTTAGCTTTAAGCCTTTCCCAATTTCGACGTATATTGAGTGAGTTATGGCCTGAGAAAGGAGCTTTAGTTGAGTGATTTTTGGGTGAACTTGGAAAGTTAGGTTAAATCCTAAATTTTAACCGTTTGAATTAAAAGTGATAGTTCCATTTTAGCTCAGGTGACCAAGAGGTTGTGGAAGTTGGCCCGACTACCGAAGTTTAAGCTTCTTGCTCATTCATTTGTTTTATTGGATTTCGGTGAGTGTTCCAACTCCTTTTCAAAATGAAAATCTTGCTATTGTTTGCAAAGAAATGATTTGTTGAAATGAATTTGGGTTATTTGAAAGTCTTGAATTTCATAAGAAATATGCTTGATTTGTTTATGATTTGAACTACCATGTGAGTGTTTTCTCCTTTTCGTGTGATTTTGGGAATTAAAATAAATAGTGTGCTATCTTGTGACAAATGTGACGTCATTGGGTGGATACCCTCGACTAGTATGTGACGTCGTTGGGCGAGATCCCTCGGCTAGTCTACTTTGTTGGGCGAAGTCCCTTGAGTAGTTTTAGTGGATTATTATGATGTTGTTGGGCGAAGTCCCTCGACTAGTCTACTTCGTTGGGTGAAATCCCTCGAGTAGTTTCAGTGGATTACTGTGACGTCGTTGGGCGAAGTCCCTCGACTAGTCTACTTCTTTAGGTGAAATCCCTCGAGTAGTTTCAATGAATTATTGTGACGTCATTGGGTGAAGTCCCTCGACTAGTCTACTTCGTTAGCGATGTCCCTCGAGTAGTTTACCTGGTATATCCTGGCAATACCCATTTACGTGTTTATCTACATGTTTTAAATTTTAAACTTGAAGTATGATTTGAACTGTTCTACGTGAATTACAAGTCTTTTGGCACTCACTGGGCTTTTAGCTCATTCTTTCAAATTTGTTTTCTTTAACAAGGATCGAGAACTCGAGCGAAGGCATGATTAGTTAGGCTTGGAAGTTATCTTTTGAATTTTGCCTTGAAATGCTGAATTTGATATTTTGGGTTTGTAAGATGAAATTGTGGTTGTACCTTAAGTATATTGAACTGTAATTTGAGAAGTTGGTTGTAAGTTGAATTTAGTAATGTTATTAGTTGTAGTTTGATTTGGAATTGTTATTTACGCTACTTTCGAAGTATTAATAGTTATTCGAGCGAGTGAGTTCGAGAGAGGCTGGTCCACCAATTCCTTGGTTAGCCTTGGGGCAAATGCCAAAGGCATATATGTCTATGCTAGCATCGATGATCGATTAGGAAAGCTCAATAGGAAGTATTAAGTAGAAGACAAAGGATCTAGGGTGATAAATGGATAATCGGGGAATATGAATGACATTGTTTCAAATGAGTAGAAATGGGGTGGTGGGACCTGGGCAGAAGGGAGTTTTAAAGACTTTAAAAACTTTATTAATAATAATAATTTGATTGATTTAGGCTTTAAAGGTAATCCCTAGACTTGGTTTAACAAATGGGAACAAGGGGAGGAAATTAAAGAAAGACTCGATAGGATATTAAGGACTCACAGTCAGATAGGGGTACACAAAAATTCTTCTTGTTTACATATTGAAAAAGAAGCCTCGAATCATAGCATGCTTATTTTTTATACTATTTCCACAGGTAAAAGATGGAAAAAGAGGTTCGTTTTTTATAAGAAATGGTTATTATATAAGGGGGTGGAAGATATGGTTAGGAATTCTTGAAATATAAATTAAAATGGGTCCAGATTCTTTAAACTGAAAAATAAATTAAAAACTATAGAATCAATCTTATAAATTGGTGTAAAAGAATGAAACCAATGCTAGAAAATTAATCAAAAGATTAAGAAAGAAATTGAAGAAACAAAAAGAGTGATATCTTTGGGAAAAGAATTAAGCGGTAGGTCTTCATAAATAGCTTAGTGCTACATCTGACAGAGGAAATCCACTGGAGTCAAAAGGTTAGAGTAAGTTGGTTGAAGGAGTGTGATAAAAAACACGAGTTACTTTCATGCTAGAGTTGCAAGCAGAAGAAAAGGAATCAAATTCTGAATCTAAAAAAAGGACTGGGAACTGGTGTGAAAATGAGGAGGAGATGTGCAAGGAAATTGTTGACTATTTCCAATATATTTTTACATCAGATGAACCTTTAGAGTTTTCTGAAGTTTTAGAGGGAATTCCACAGACTGTGACAAGTGACATGAAAACCAAGCTGACTAGGCCTGTACCTAAATAAGAGATCTAGAAAGCTCTATTTTCTATGCATCCAAACAAAAGTCCTAGACCTGATGGTATGACTTCTTTCTTTTTCCAACATTACTGGAATATTGTGAAAAATGATCTCCATTGCTGCATGTTAAAAGTTTTTCCATTCCGAATCTTCTGAGCTACTAATAAGACCCTGATTAGTATGGTTCCTATAGTTGAAATTCCTATCGTAGTTACTCAGCTTAGATCCATAAGACTTTGTAACACTATCTATAAAGTCATTGCCAAAATCCTTGTTGATAGATTTAAGTATGTTCTAAATGGTTGCATTAGTCCCAATCAATCACCTTGTGCATGGAAGGCAAATTCTGGATAATGTGATAGTTGCTCATGAGTACATACATTACTTAAACAACAAGAGATATGGGAAGGAGGGATTGATGGCTATTAAATTAGACATGTCTAAAGCATATGATAGGATAGAGTGGGCTTATTTGGCTAAAATGATGCAAAAAATGGGATTCTATTCTCTTGGATAGGTTTTGGGTGATGAATGTATGACTTCTATTACTTACTCAATTAATTTGAATGGGGAAAAAGGGATTTCATTAAACCATTTAGGGGGCTAAGGCAAGGAGATCCTTTATCCCCATATCTGTTCTAAATTTGTGTAGAAGATTTTTCAAATCTACTGAAATAGGCATTTAACCTGAGGAAAATGACTGCTGTTAGTATTGCTAATCAGAGACCAAAAGTGTCTTATCTTTTTTTTGCAGATGATTCATTGATATTCTGCAAGGTAAATCAAAAGGAGGCCAAGCAAATGATGGAAATCCTAGATAAGTATGGGAAGGCTTCAGGACAAGTAATAAATTTGGAGAACTCCCAAGTGTTCTTCAGTAAAAATGTGACAAAAACAAGGAAAAGTGAAGTGTTGGATCAATTCCAAGATATGAAGAAGATTAAGCAGAGCAACTATCTAGGGCTTCCAACGGTGATTGGAAGGTCAAAGAAAAAGGTTTTTGAATATGTCAGAGAGAGAATCACAGGCAGAATGTCAAGTTGAAGGAAAGCTTCTACCGTCGATACGGAAGTAATGTTAAAAGCGGTAGCAATGGCATTACCTGCTTATACCATGTCTTGTTGCAAGCTTCCTAAGGAATTCTGCAAGGAAATTAGTAAGGAAATGGCCAATTATTGGTGGGGACAAGACAAAGACAAAAAAGAAAATACACTAGCTGAATTGGATGAAACCGCCATAGAAGCTAAATGTGATGGTGGTCTAGGGTCCGGGGATTTAATGCAGTTTAATGAGGCCCTACTAGCAAACAACTGTGGAGAATTATTACATGGCCTAATTTGTTAGTAAGTAAAGTGATTAAAGCAAGGTACTTCAGGAGGAAACAAATTTGGAAGATGAAACAGAAAGAGCGAGACTCATGGTGCTGGTAGAGTATATTGAGTGCCAAGGATTTATTAGAATAGGGTATTAGGAAGAGAGTTGGTGATAGTAAGAATGTAAACATTTGGGAGGATAAATGGATTAATGAAGTTGAGAATGGATTGGTCAAAACAAAGAAAAGCAGAAATCCAGGGGTCACAAAAGTTAGTGAGCTGATAAAGAGAGGTGAATGGGATAAGGAAATGCTGGAGACAGCTTTTTTGTTGAAGATAATCAGAAAGAGTAAGATGAATTCCTCTTAGCATTTATCCCATGAGAGATAAGCTATATTGGATATTTTGCATTCGGAGAATATAATGTTAAATCAAGGTACAAGTTAGCAAGAACTATAATGAAGCAAGTAAAAAGGTCAAAAGTCGTACAGAGACATCAAGCAAAGAGAAATGTCAATAGAACACAAAGTCTGGAGATTGTTATGGAATTTGAATATGAAAACGTAAGCCAAAACACTTCATCCGAAATGTTTGCAAGGATCTGCAAGTGAATAAAGTTGTTAAGCAGAGGTGTGGAAAGGAGATCACGTGCAAGGCATGTGGTGAAGGATCAAAACACCTTTATTTTTTTACTGCAAGAATGCTCAATTGATATGGAAGCATGCACCTGTGAAATGGATTGGATTACAACAATTATGTGGGAATTTCTGGCTGTGGTGGGATGGACTAATGGAAGCTGTAAAAGGAGAGAAGGGAATGGATAGGATTGTTCTAATTAGTTTTGTTGTGGCAAATGTGGAAAGCTAGAAATGTAGTAGTCTATGAGAATAAGATGCCAAACCATATCTAGAAGCAAAGGAAAAGGTCAAATGATGGCTGGAATACAATCAAGCACTGCGAGGAGGCTAGAATTAATAGAGATGCAGGTTGGAAAAAAAGATGAGGGACTTAAGATGGACTCCACCAAGGAATGGGAGAATCAAAGTGAATACCGATGCAGCATTGGATCAGAGAAAGAAAAGAAAAGCTGATGGGGAGATGTGGCAGGGATAGTGAAGGCAAAATTGTGGCAGCTTGGGCAGTTCCTAGAAAAGATCTGTAGTGAGGCAAACTGAGGAACCATTAGCGTTAAGGAAAGCTATTTTAATGGCAACAGAAAGGCTGGAAATAGGTTGACTTTGAATCGATTGTAAAGTCATTGTCGATAGACTAAATACAAGGAAGAGGTGTAAGGAATCAAGGAGATAAACACAGGAAATTTAAAATTTTGATTCCTTTAATAGATCGTCCTTGATTAAATCCATGTAACATAGAGATAGTTCAAGAAGATTACCTCAATCCATGAAGACCTCCTTGAACTTGGTGGAGATTTGATGCGTAAGATGGCAAAGAGATCCATGTAGCCGTACATGCCCGCCTCTAATGGTGATCCACACGAACCTCCTTAGTTAGAACCTCCAAGGTCGAATTAGCTTAAGCTAGATTAGTGCTAGCTATTGCCAAGACAACCACACACAAGTCTATTGAGATAATTCCAATTTTTCACCATGAAAAATTCATCCCAAGATAAGAAATAAGAGATGCAATTTTTCCCTTATTTTCTTGGACGAATTTTGGGTGTTTTTTCTCTCAAGATTTTTCTCAAAAATCTCACAAGACAAATTGTGTGATGATTCTCCTTGCTAGCAAAAGCTTAGTGAGTATTTATAGACAAATAAGTTGTCAAATCCTTATGGAAACCTAAAATCAGTTTCCAATAAGATTTAGCTTCCTAATTCTAATACAACTCTTGTATTTGGAAGACTAAAACTTATTTGCACCATAAGTCTCTCAAGTTTAATTTGTCTCACAAATCAAACTATAAGTTATAAAACTTATCTATCAAGTCCCACTTGAAATTCATTTAATCTAGCTAAGAAAGTTCTTACTGTGTGTGACCCATTAGGTTCTCATAACGTTGGCATAAGTATGAGCTATACATTCTTAATAAATAAGAACTAGATAAATTAAAACTCCCTTTAATTTATCACTGATTCTCTAATCAATCAATTCATGCTTATAGATCAAGATTGGTATCTAGCAATACATCATGACCATAAGTAATGAGAAAAGTCAAGTGGATGACTTCACCTTTCAATAAACGCGTTATAATGTAACTAATATCCTTTTTACCACACTTATCTCACATTAATCTTGGAATAAGTTGTGCCTATTCCACTGTGTGATTAATGCTCTTTCTCTTGTACCAAAATATAACTCCAATGAAGAAGTTCTTAGAAACACTTTCTAAGACTTTCCCACTTAGCTAAGATTTTCGAGTTATACTTCTACAAGTATTGGCCAAACACGAGATAACTCCTCTTACATAAGAGCGGTAAATCCTTATAGGTTATTCACCATCTTTCCATACTTCAAAGATACACCCATTTGCTAATGATGTGAGCATTCCCTTTACGGAGCAATCATATAACAAAGAAAGTATAACTATCCATATTCAAGATACCATGATAACCTTAAGTCTAAGGATCATTTACATAAACGCCACTTAGAGATTAATCCTTTGGCACTTTAAAGGATGTCTCTATGGATCAATCTAGTGAACTTGATCATACCATCAAGCACCCATATACTTGCTTAGGTGTCTCTATCACACCATAGTAGATGAGGTCTACTACTTCTCATATAGAACGCATAGTATATGCTAGTGCTTGCCATTAACAATACCCTTCTTGTTAATACTATGACTAGAGATATTTAAGAATAAACCTTATTTATAATCGAATGAACCTCACCATCATAACTCTTATGATTTCATCGATTAGGTTTATTCTAAGGGATTTATCATACTTATATGAAAATATAAGCACCAATATGATAAAGATGTCATTTATTATTACATAAATAGTTAAAGTGTATAATAAACCCTAGAAGTTGATTGACTTTAGGGCATATACACTAACAATCTCCCACTTGCACTAAAGCCAATCACTCACAAGTTAAAAACCAAATGAGCAAACATGACTATCATGTTTTCTTTAAGATAAGTTTAGTAAACGGATCAACTATGTTGTAATCCATGGGTACTCCTTTTAATCTTCACTTTTAATTCCCATCAATGATTTCATCAAATCATGTGAAACTACCTTAACAAATATGTGGATTTATGATCAGACATTGGTTCCTTTGTTAGGACAAATTCTATTATAGTCTCAACAAAAGTTGAAGGAATTCTAATAGAATGAACCAATTCAAACTCAAATATGAACTTGTAGATTCACATGTTTCCTTTGCCACTTCTCAAGTAGCATTTGTTAAGGTTTAATTGTAAAATTTAGTTGTGTTTCACTTGAAACTCTTTCAACACATAGCACATTATGAATATATGCATAATTACTTGCAAATCATTTCAGGGAAAGTTTGCAAGTACATTCTCTCAACTTTCAATTTTAAACTCTTCATGGACCAAAGGAGACAATGAGTTTAGTACAATGAAAGGATTATTCTATATAATATAGATAAGACCCCTTCTTAGATTACCCATGCTAAACATTTTAGCATCTTATCTAAGTACTTAAAACTAAGCAATCATACCTATCAATATAGACCTTTACTCTAAGGTAGATTGCCACCTTTATATCATGGGAAGTCTTGGATAGCTACACCTATAATTTTGGAATGTAGGCATACCATTTCAATGTATCATATATCAATATATGATGCATGAAACCAACAATAGCTCCCACTAAATCAAATATAAGTACAAGGCCATCCATACTTTTGATAAAATCAAACTCTTTGATTATTTCATCAAAATGGATGATACCACTTTAGAGATTTGTTTTATTGGCACACTAGATGTAAACCTTTAAATTGTGTCACATACACAATTATTTGTTGTTTCCATTTAAGAAAAATGGTTTTATCATCTATTTGCCATACCATAACTCATAGTTAAAACAAACAAGTAAATCTAAATGAATTTAAGCATATTGATTAGTAAGAAAGTTTCTTTAAAGATAATTGCTTATCTTTAATAGTGACCACTCTACCAACCAAACTCTATAGGTAATGCTTTACCTTCCATATTAGTCTCTTACTCTAAAGACTCTTTTGCAACTAAAAGGTTTATTAAACCTTTAGGTGAATTGACTAAGGTCATTACTTGTCAAATATGGAATCCATTTTAGATTCACTGGTCTCAACCATCTCTATAAGTTATAAAAGTATTCATAAATCATTTAAAATGCACCATCAAATATCATGATTTTCTATAAGAAATCTATATTTCTAAGATTTATGAAACCCTTATTTTAGGAGCTTTTTGCTTCATCATCATGAAATGCAAACCCCAATTCTATGCATTTTGTTCAATTTGCTTTTGTGATACTTGAAACTATTTCAAAATTTAAGTTCCATCTTTCTCCCACTACTTTATCCAGAATAAATCATATATCTAGAAAATAGTAGTTTTATGTGACAGCCCCACCATCCCTGAGAGGCGCAACCAGGGTTAAATGGATCACCTGCTGCCTATTCGCCAGACTCAAGAGATAAACCATCAAACCATAGAAAAGAGATACCGACGCACTCAATGTAACATATGAACTCCAAAGTTACACTAAGATTATGTTGTAAACAACTCCAACATAGTACAAACCATCCAAGATAAACCCTAACCTCAAACTTATACAAAAGGAAAGAAAACCACAAAACTAGCCTCTCGAGCCGTGTAAGGCCCCTTCCAAACCATAAGGAAAACAAATCTTATGGGTGAGCAAAGCTCGCTGAGGCTAAGAATTCATGCAAAAACAAGACAGAGCAATAACGCATTGAATGTAGTAATAACAATAGAAAACAGGAAAAACATACAAAGAGATATAAAAGTCACTAAAATAAAAGGATACGCTTTGTCGCTTCCACCGCTCATCTTCAAAGCCGCTTTCAATGTAAATGTTGACACTCACAACCACAATCTCACCGACCGAGAATCACTTTACTCTCACCCGCCTACTTACACCCTACTGGCCCGCCAAAACCATTTCATTAAACCAAGTCGGATGAGCGGCACCTCCCGCCATAGAGCGTGGTACATACTACCGCTAAGTGAGTCGACGACTACGTCCGATCGACTTAATCAAAACCAGACCAAAACGGAGGAGAGGTACCTCCCACTCTCTTGAGTGTGGTACATACAACCGCTTGGCTTTAACATGTCAATATCAAGCACACGCACAAGCATTTAATGATTCAAGTAAATATAGTAGGGGCGAAGCTGATAAAGTACACGCCACCGAAGTCAAGTAGGCATGCTTAGCAGATATTCGAGCACTAAAATTACAAGCACTTGAACACTCACCACAGCTGAGCAAGCAAGCAATGGGAGTTTAACCTTGTCTTTCCACGCCCACAAGATCACCCGAGACGGAAAGTGATAGTGTGACTTTTCGATTTTCAATTCATTGTTCAATCACACGCAAAATGATTCAAACGAAGTGGTGAACTCGGCGCGGAAACTCTTAAGAATTGCTCCTAAACACTTAATATGATAAAAGAAAGTACACGCACGCCGCTGGACGCAAAACGGTGAACACATAACGAAAACGGAAAACACACAGAAGGTGCAGAAAACAGTTTTGGCGCTGTACGCCATCGCCATAACTCGAAGCACGCAGTATCGGATTAGGGTGTATGAGGTGCCGCTTTGCTAAGAGAACGAGCTACAACTTTATGAAGGAAGATTTTTCCCAGATTGTCTCGTTTAAGGTCAAAAACGCAGAAACAGTTCCCAGAAATTTTTCCGTCAGAAATTCCGACAGGCTTACTTCAAACGGACATAACTCAAGCCACAAATCAAATCAGGAAATTTCAAGCGCGTTGGAAAGCTAGGATGAAAGGCTAAAATTTTCGTGTTTTGGCCAGAAGCAAACTCACAGTAGATCAACACGAAAAACGAGGTCCAAACTGCAGGTCCGACAACCCTGTTTTGCTGTTTTGTGCCCGTACACGTCCATTTGACCAAAACGCACGCAGTTTACTTAATGCAACAACAAAGAGGTAATTGCAGCGCCATGTACACTCGACACACACACACACACACTCACACACCTGCACGCACACACACACCTACACACACCCACACACACATTCACCTAGGCGATCATTAGTACATCACAAATCCACCTAATGTACTTCTTGTTCACCAAAATCGATGCCGATGCATTTCATCGAGCATCAAACGTTCATCATCGAAAAGCACAGCAATAATCAAGAAACTAACCCTAACCCTAGCTAATTCAAGACCAAGAAAGCAACACAATTAATCTATAACATCAATTGCTCTACTTCCTTAAGCATCAACAAACGAAAATACGAAAGCACGATGCATCTTATTGAACACTCCAACACACAAATTCAGCATTTAAAACTCAAAATGAAGTTGCAAAATGAAGTATACCTCTTAGAAAACCTCTTGCAACCAAGAGTTCAAATGTTCTACTTCTCAAGAAATAATTGTAAGCTTGATCGAGAAACAATTCCTCCAAGTTTTTCCTTTTTTTTTCCTCTCTTTTCCTCTTTCTTTCTCCTCTCTTTCTCACGGTTTTATTTCCTTTCTTTCCTCCTTATTGGTTATAAGCTCTTGAAATGAGCTAGGTGAAGCTTCAAGATTTTATTCCTTTCTTGGTCAAGGTGGTCAACTCTCTGCTACACTATGGCCCCAACTCCACTTATTTCTATCTTTGCCCCAAATGATTTTCTCTTCCTTGTCAAACTAGTCCATAGGTTCACAAATTAATCTAAGCCACCAAAACTTAAACACACCGCCTTAGACTACTAATCACCTAGAAACATTAATCTCACTTCCTAATCATACATTTACACACATAAAATCAACAAAATGTCAAACTTGTAATCAAACATAAAATTGGTAGTTATTTTCAAATTTAGGGTTTAAGAAACCAAAATTAGAGTTTTCATGTCGGATAAAAGTTGTCTCAAATTTAGGTTTTCAAATTTAAATGTAGGGTTTTCAAAAGAACTAGGGTTTATCGGTCAATTTAGGGTTTTGCTTTGAAAATCAAAATAATTCAAACGACACCCTCAGCATGAATGATCTCGACGCTGAAATTTATAGGAAAATAAACAACTAAGGTAAACAAATAAATAAAAATAAATAAAAAATGCAAATGGTGTGGGTCCTCACAACCTTCCTCTTAAAAGAATTTCGCCCTCAAATTCATACCAAGTAACAAACAACTCGGTATTTCCCACTTATATCTTCTTCAACTTCCCATGTAGCTTCCTCGATATCATGATTCCTCCACAAAACTTTCACTAAAGGGATTCGCTTATTCCTCAACTCCTTGATTTTGTGGTCTAAAAGCTTTCTGTGTTTCTTCATAGGTTAAAGCTCACAAGTTCTATATCCTCCGGTTGAAGTATATGAGACGGATCTGGTGATATTTCTTCAAACGATACATGGAACACGCTAGAATACTGGATAGGCTAGCTGGTAAATCCAACTTATACGCCACCTTCCCAATGCTCAAGAATGTCGATGGTCCCAACGATCTGGCTGTAATTTCTTTCCTTTTCCAGCCATCAAACTCGCCTTTAAAGGAGTAATTCTCGAAATACTTGATCTCCACCTCAAACTCCAAATCCTTTCTCCTATTGTCCGTGATAACTCTTTGACGGCTTTGGGCTAAAATTCTTTCCGGATTAACTTGACCTTGTCTCGAAGCTTCTTCCATCCAAGGGATCAGAGCTGGATCTAAGGCCTTCTTCTCTCCTATTTCATCCCAAGAATTGGTGATCGGCACTACACTAATCGTAAAGTGCTTCAGACGGGCCATTTGTATGGACTAATGAAAACTGTTATTATAAGCAAATTCCACCAAAGTCGTATTGGCTCCACCCAAATTCCAAAATCCAAAACACAAGTTCTTAACATGTCCTCAAGAGTTTGAATTGTTCTTCTGACCGCCGGTTTGGGGATGATAAGTAGTGCTAAGGTTTAACTTTGTTCCTAATGTCTCTTGCATCTTTGCCGAATCTCAACAAACCGCTGGATCTCGGTCCGACACTATGCTCACGGAATACCATGTAACCTTATGATCTCATCCATATACAAGTGGGCCAATTTCTCCATCAATATTTCATGCTTATGGGTAGAAAATGCGCTGACTTAGTCGACGGTCGACAATAACCCATATCGCATCATGACCTCTTTGTGTTTTTGGTAGTCCCGATACAAAATCCATGGTGATATCTTCCCACTTCCATACAGTGTATCTCCAATGGTTGCAACAATCCAGGGTTTCGATGTTCCGCTTTAATCTTTTGGCATACTGCATGTCCCAACAAATCGAAGCTATTTCCTTTTTCATGCCTTCCCACCAAGCATAAACTTTTCAAATCTTGGTACATCTTTGTTCCTCCAGGTGTAAATCAGATATTTAGATCGATGGGCTTCCTCCAATATTTCCTTTTGAGTTCCTCATTCTTCGGTACCACTATTCGATTTCGATACCTAAGAACTCCTTCTCATCTCGATATTAAAGTCCTGAAGCTCTTTTTCCTCAACTCTCTCCAACCACGCTTGTACTTGGAGATGTCTTTTGCCGCTCTTTTAATCCTATCCAAAGAATGTAGACCTTAGTACTATGTTTCCCAAGATCACCTTGTTAGATTGCGTGATGGGATTCCAAACACTAATCTCCTCCAACATATGCCATTCCTTCACCATTAAGCTAGCTATTTGTACCTTTCGCTTAAAGCATGCTACTACGCTATTTTCCCGTGATGGTACTTAATCGCAATCATAATCCTCTAGAAACTCCACCCACCTACTTGTCTCAGATTCAATTCTTTCTGGAAAATGATACTTAAGGCTCTTATGATCAAGAAAACCTCAAACGTTACTCCCATACAAATAATGTTCCACTTACGCAAACACTACGGCAGCCTAATTCCATATCATGGTTGGGTAATTCTGCTCGTGAGGTTTCAACTTCCACAAGCATAGGCTATAACTCGTCTCGCTCTGCATTAATACACAGCCCAATCCTTCCTTTGAAGCATCCGTGAACACTCACGATCCATCCTTCCCATTAGGCAATGCCAACACCGGTGCCTCGGTCAACCGCTTTTCCAACTCCCAAAACTTCGCTCACACTTGACGCTCCATATGAACTTGCTCGCTTCTTGGTCAACTCAACTGGCCATAGGTCCCGCGATTTTGGAAAAATCTTGAATGAACCGCGGTAATAACCAGCCAAACCCAAGAAACTCAACCTCTCTTGGATTCCCTGTGTTGTTTCCATTTGGACACCGCTTCCACCTTGTGGTCCACAAGTGAGTCCATCCTTCAAATAATATGGCCTAAAAATGCTACCTCCTTCAGCCAAAATTCACACTCACAATTTCTGCATACCTGATGCTTTCTTAGAGTTTGCAACACCAGCCTCAAATGTTGCTCATGATCCTCTCGAAGTCTTAGAAAATAATGAGGATATCATCAATAAACACCACTACAAACTGATCGAGATAAGGCTTAAAGACTCGATGCATCAAATCCATAAATGCAGCTGGTGCTAGTCAATCCAAAAGGCATCATGCAAACTCAAAATGCCCCATTCGGAATTAAAGGCTGTCTTTGGTATGTCCTCCTCTGGATCCTTAATTGATAGTAACCCCTGCTCCTGAGGTCCAACTTAGAGTACACCTCTCAGAATCGATCAAAAGCTCATCAATGAGCAGGTAAAGGATACTTATTCTTAATGGTAACGCCATTCAAGCCTCGATAGTTCTATACAAAGTCTTAGGGTTCCATCCTTCTTTTTAACAAATAATACCGCACCCCACGGTGAATCACTCTCTTTAATGAAACCCCTGCTCCAGCAACCTCAGAATCAAGCTTTAGTTCTTTCAATTCAGCTGGAGCCATCCCATAAGGCTAATTTAGAAATAGGTGTTGTACCCGAGTCACCCTCAATTTTAAAAGCACTTTCCTCCTCGTGTGGTAGAGATTTTAGTTCTTTCAGAAGAAACATCAAAATTCTCTCACCACCGTATCGCCTTCCAACTTTACTTTATCCCTCAGCGTATTGATCAAAAGGCTAAGAACCCTTGCCCCTTACTCAACAATTTCCTAGCTTCTGATTCCCCCGAGATCAAGGTTTAAAGAGGCTAATCTACCCCTTACATCTAACCTTAAGGTTGGTTCCTCTCCCGACATGCAATTCTACTACCTTTGTTTTACAAGTCAAGCTGGGCATGATAACGAGCCAACCAATCCATTCCTAAAATAACATCATAACCCCTAATGGCTAGACCATCAAGTCTACTGGGTAATTTTCCTCCAACCCAAACGCTACAATTTCTATAAATCGAAGCTAGATAATCTTTCCCATTTAGCTCTATTAACATTCCACCATGACCTAGCTGGACCTTCAATTGGAAAGTAGCTAACATCACCCGCTCTTTCCTCTGTAATTCAAAATAGCAAAATATCAGCCATTCGCTTCAAACCAACCCTCCGCTACATCGAATTCCCCACCTAGAAACTTAGGCGGGTGAGACTTAAGAAAACGCCTGTGGCTCTATCTTCTCCCCGCCCTCTGTGTGGGTTTTGCTGTCCGGGACCTTGGTTGTTAGCTAGACGCCAGAACAATATCGGTCATCTTATTGATAGGCCGTAGCCCTGGCTACATCTCCACCGCCCGTCCCCTTCCGTCCCATCTAAGACCGCGCTGAGGGTTGAGAGGTGTCACCACGCCCTCCTTCCCCCCGACCTCTACCTCGACCTTGGCCTTGGCTTCCATGATCTTAACAATGTCTAAATGCAACATGAAAGTCATTACTGAGAGAAAATGGAAATGAAATTGTAAAACAACAATCAACATTGAAACAGGAGGTAATCTCAATAATTCACATTTATACACATAATCGAGTGTACAAGTACAAGTAGTTAGCAAGTTACTGGCACGCTCAAAATTGCCCACACATGTCAACTAGCAAGGCACAAACATGCTCAAAAAGATAGCACACATGCAACAAAGGTGATATAGGTGTAAATTATCCGCTTCATGAGCCTCACCCCAACTAATCCTAGACAAAAACAAAAGTCAAAACATCAGATTCTCCTAATCTAGCTCTCGGCCGAAGCCACTAGACTCCAGCCTCCTCAATCCGCTTTCCTCCTCGGCTCTAAGGGATCCTCAACCGTTCCTTCCTCAACCGCTCCTCACTCAGCTTTGAGGAGATTCTCCACTGCTCCTCCTCCTCCGGCTTCTTCTCGCCTCATAGGGTTCTTCATGAGCCAACTCCCTCTCCGATCGACGCTTTCCTCCTCCTCCCTCAGCTAACTCTCTATGAGTATGTAAGGAAGGTGTTCAATATTCGAAAGGGTCTCGCTCCTAGTTTCACTGGGTACCACTCTAGTCAACCTGCTCTAAGCTCTCAGACTCGTTTTGAGCGTGACATCAGCCTTCTCGCTGCCCGCTATCACCTCATCCTCCAGCTCCATGATCCTAATCCCCGACCATCTTCCAAACCCGTAGCCCTCGCTTTCATCAGCCTAACGCCGGTTATGATTCAAGAGGCCGACGCCATCGCCACGGACAGACTAGCTCATTAGGTAAGAGAATACCCCACAGGACAGCGGTGATCCGCCTGGTGTAACGGATAAGGGCTCGGCCTCCAGCACTGTAACTAATCGCCTCTAACAAGCGCTTACATGACCATTCGCTTCACCATTAGCTCCTACTATGACCATTGGTCCCATACGCGCTCAGTCCACCATTACCGCCTTCCATACCTACAAACAACCATAAACCCACGGTGGGCCTCCCTGTGGTTCACACAAATCTTAAACCTAGGCTCGATACAGTAACAGACAGCCCCACCTTCCCTGAGGAACCAGGAGGTTATGGATCGTTCCTCAGCTCTCGCCAGACTCAAGAGATAAACCATCAAACCATAGAAAAGAGATACCGACGCACTCACGTAACATATGAACTCCAAAGTTACACCAAGATTATGTTGTAAACAACTCCAACATAGTACAAACCATCCAAGATAAACCCTAACCTCAAACTTATACAAAAAGGAAAGAAAACCACAAAACTAGCATTTCGTAGGCCCCTTCCAAACCTCGTAGGAAAACAAATCTATGGGTGAGCAAAGCTCATGAGGCCAAGAATTCATGCAAAACAAGACAGAAAGCAATAACGACTTGAATGTAGTAATAACAATAGAAAACAGGAAAACATACAAAGAGATATAAAAGTCACTAAAATAAAAGGATACGCTTTCGCTTCCACCGCTCATCTTCGTGCCTTCAATGTAAATGTTGACACTCACAACCACAATCTCACCGACCGGTCAAATCACTTTACTTCACCCGCCTACTTACACCGTACCGGCCCGCCGTCAAAACCATTTCATTAAACCAGTCAGATGCGGCACCTCCCGCCCATAGAGCGATGGTACATACTACCGCAGGTGAGTCGACGACTACTCAGCCCCATCGACTTAATCAAAACCAGACCAAAACGGGAGGAGAGGTACCTCCCACTCTCTTGAGTGTGGTACATACAACCGCTTATTTTAACATGTCAATATCAAGCACACGCACAAGCATTTAATGATTCAAGTAAATACAAGTAGGGTGAGCGCATAAAGTACACGCCACCGAAGTCAAGTAGGCATGCTTAGCAGATATTCGAAAGCACTAAACTTACAAGCACTTGAACACTCACCACAGCTGAGCAAGCAAGCAATGCAGGAGTTTAACCTTGTCTTTCCACGTCCACAAGATCACCTGAGACGTGAAAGTGATAGTGTGACTTTTCGATTTTCAATTCATTGTTCAATCACACGCAAAATGATTCAAACGAAAGTGGTGAACTCGATGCGGGAAACTCTTAAGAATTGCTCCTAAACACTTAATATGATAAAGAAAGTACACGACGGCCGCGAGATGACGCAAAACGGTGAACACATAACTTGAAAACGGAAAACACACAAAGGAAGGTGCAGAAAACAGTTTTGCGCTCTGTACGCCATCGCCATAACTCGAGCTACGAGTATCGATTAGGGTGTATGAGGTGCCGTTTGGCTAAGAGAACGAGCTACAACTTTATGAAGGAAGATTTTGCCCAGATTGTCTCGTTTAAGGTCAAAACGCAGAAACAGTTCCCAGAAATTTTCCGTCAGAAATTCCGACAGGCTTACTTCAAACGGACATAACTCAGCCACAAATCAAATCAGGAAATTTCAAGTGCGCTGGAAAGCTAGGATGAAATACTAAAATTTTCGTGTTTTGGCCAGAAGCAAACTCACAGTAGATCAACACTAAAAAACGAGGTCCAAACTGCAGGTCCCGACAACCCTGTTTTGTTGTTTTGTGCCCGCATAACGCCCATTTGACCAAAACGCACGCAGTTTACTTCGAATGCAACAACAAAGAGGTAATTGCAGCCATGTACACTCGACACACACACACACACACTCACACACCTGCACGCACACACACACCTACACACACCCACACACACATTCACCTAGGCGATCATTAGTACATCACAAATCCACCTAATGTACTTCGCGTTGTTCACTAAAATCGATGCCGATGCATTTCATCGAGCATCAAACGCTTCATCATCGAAAAGCACAGCAATAATCAAGAAACTAACCCTAACCCTAGCTAATTCAAGACCAAGAAAGCAACACAATTAATCTATAACATCAATTGCTCTACTTCCTTAAGCATCAACAAACTAAAATACGAAAGCACGATGCATCTTATTGAACACCCAACACACAAATTCAGCATTTAAAACTCAAAATGAAGTTGCAAAATGAAGTATACCTCTTAGAAAACCTCTTGCAACCAAGAGTTCAAATGTTCTACTTCTCAAGAAATAATTGCAAGCTTGATCGAGAAACAATTCCTCCAAGTTTTTCCTTTTTTTTCCTCTCTTTTCCCCTCTTCTTTCTCTCTCTTTCACGGTTTTATTTCTTTCCTCCCCTTATTATCACTATAAGCTCTTGAAATGAGCTAGGTGAAGCTTCAAGATTTTATTCCTTTTCTTGGTCAAGGTGGTCAACTCTCTCAAGCTACACTATGGCCCCCAACTCCACTTATTTCTATCTTTGCCCCAAATGATTTTCTTCCTTGTCAAACTAGTCCATAGGTTCACAAATTAATCTAAGCCACCAAAACTTAAACACACCGCCTTAGACTACTAATCACCTAGAAACATTAATCTCACTTCCTAATCATACATTTACACACATAAAATCAACAAAATGGAAAACTTGTAATCAAACATAAAATTGGTAGTTATTTTCAAATTTAGGGTTTAAGAAACCAAAATTAGAGTTTTCATGTCGGATAAAAGTTGTCTCAAATTTAGGGTTTTCAAATTTAAATGTAGGGTTTTCAAAAGAACTAGGGTTTATCGGTCAATTTAGGGTTTTTGCTTTGAAAATCAAAATAATTCAAACGACACCCTCGGCGAGCATGAATGATCTCGACGTTGAAATTTATAGGAAAATAAACAACTAAGGTAAACAAATAAATAAAAAAAAATGCAAATGGTGTGGGTCCTCACAAAAAGAAATATGAAGGGATATCTGGGGAGTTACAAAATAAGTCTAAACTAATATGTTTAACTATTCCAACTGCATCTCAAGATACTCTTAACAATCAAGTTAGAAATGATGAAGGAAGTTCACGTGATGCCAAAGGAAAATGCAAAGAGATTAGCGGAGATAAATTTGCAATTCCGAATAGAGGAAAGAAGAAAAGAAATAATGGGTGCTTCTCGAAAAAAATGTAGTTGCTAAGTGTGAAATTTGTGGTAAACTTCATAGTGGAATATGTCGTCGAAAAATTGGCGCATATCTCAGGTGTGGCAAATTTGGGCATTAAGTGGGGAGTTGCCCAAAACAATGGATTAGGCTATGGCAAATCTAATATAATTGTCTAAACTAGCAATTGTTGATGTGTTGACTGACATAGTCTTATCTTTTGAAAATTGTGTAATGAATGCTTTATATGGTAAGTTGTGTTTACCTTGCGGATATTGAACTTGATGCTCGACATTTTGATTAATGATATTTAATGTTGGTGTTTGCTTGGAATCAAATTCTTATAAATATATGATTAAGTCTATTGCAAATTTTATGGATGATTTAACCTATGCTAGCCATACTTGGGTTTAAGTAAGGATTCTCAATTTGTGGTTAGTCATTAAAGGATTTCTGGTAGGGAAGGTATTGGACGTCTTATGAATCAATTGTGGAAAATGGGAGATATTCATATTAAGATTTATTTGCCTAAGTGTGAAGTTAGTTTTCAAGGGTTGAAGAAGCGTTTGACGATGACCCCAATTTTGACGTTACCAAATGGAAAGGACGGATTTATAGTTTACTCAGATGCTTCTATGGAAGGGTTAGTTTGCTTTTGATGCAAAACAGGAAAGTTATTGGTTATGTCTCTCAAAAATTAAAACCCCACGAGTAGAATTACCCGATGTAGGATTTGGAGTTAGCAGCAGTCATCTTTGCATTGAAAAAATAGAGACATTATTTATATGAGGTGATGTTTGAGGTTTTTACAAGCCATAAGAGCCTTAAATACTTGTTCTCTCAAAAGGAGTTAAATGTGAGACAAAAGGATGTGAGACCTCTAAAGTTTTATTGTTTTTTAAAAAATAAATAATAATAATAATAATAATAGCAATAATTATTTTACTTGTTTTGTATTAAATTATTGGCACTTATATTTATTACATAGCCATTTTTTTATGTTTAGTAGATCTTTTAAGTTACTTTGTCTAGTTTTCTATCGGCTAGTGTTGTGTGACTATTTTAGAAAACTTGGAATAGATGATAAAATAATGTTGGTTAGAGGAAATCTAGTAAGAAATAATTAATGACGTGTGGGATGAATTTTAAAGAAACTAGAGGGAGTCTTAGTGCGAAAAGAGATAAAGTTGTGAATAAGATAAAATTTTCTTAGATTATGAACCAACAGGAGCTCAACAAGTGGCGACCCCATTACCACTCCTTTTTCTTACAAGACTACAACTAAGTTATGTCACAAAACTCACTCATTTCTCCAAACTATTTCTCACTCTATTTTCTCTTTCTTCCTTCCACTTTTTCTTCCTTTGTTTTCTCTCCTTTGGCCAATCCACTCAAGAAGAAAAAGAAGGAAGAAAACTTCATTTTCTTGGCTTCAATCTTGCAACCTAAGTTTCTCCACTTCAAGTCACATCTTGGAGCTAACTCAAGCTTGGTGTAGGAGGTTGGAAAGTGGAAGATTTCAAAGGTTCATAAGACTGATCTTGTGGTTGTGTAGCTTGGAAGAGAGGTAAGATTCTTCCTAGTGATTCTTGTACTTATTTTGGTTAGACCTAAGTAGATCTAGGAAGTTTTGTCAATAATCATGGGTTGGGTGTGTTAAAATCCCAACCTTTAGGTAGCAGACTTAAGGAGGCCTTTTAGGTGGAGGCCTTGAGGAATTTATTACATTTTATGATTGTGATTATGGGTAAAAGTTACCATTTCAGCCATGGAAATGATAGATCTACTTGATTTACGTTTGATCTATGGTGGGTTTAGTAATTTACTTGAAGAAATAGCACTAGATGTTCTAATGGCTAAACTACTAGTATAGATCTTGATTTGTTAGTCAGATCTTGTTAGAAATTGACTATTTGTACCATAGGGCTAATGATTGATGAAGCCCTTATAGATTTGAGTGAGATTATGTTGAATTAATGGTTGAATTTTTGGAGAAAATCTTGAGGAAAAACCTGTTAGGCTGGCCGAATGGAAGTTGGAAATTTTCAGCCTTGATTTTCAAAAATTTGTAATGTTTCTTAGCAAGATTTTGCTCAAATAACTTTGTATTATGTTCAACCATGAGTGTATGTCGATTTGGGGTCAAAATCTTGAATTTTGGAAGGTTAAAAGTGGAGTTTTTCATTAAATCTTGGATAAAACTATTGTTTGGGCAGATTTAGGTATTTGAAATTGTTGTGGCTGTTTTCTCAATTTTTGTGTCTTGAATTTTGGTGAAAACCATACTAGATATATGTTAATATCTTTATTTGAGTGTGCGTGTTAAGCTTGAGTATAAATGGGTGAGATTTTAGGTGAAAATCTCACCTTATTTTCGTTAACCTAAAAGTGAGAATTTGCGCGCACGTAGTACTTATTTGGGAAATTAGGTTTTAAACGACATGTCAATTTCAAACGAGATCTTTTATGTTATTTTTCTACTCAAGTTGATTACTTTTCACTTGAGGAAAGTTTGAAGAAATTTTTGAAAATTTTTGGATTGAACTAGTAACTGGACTTACTTTGGTGTAGTTTCACGAATTGTTGAAGCGAAACTTATTATTTTACTTTACTTGCTTATAGGAGGTGTTGGTGACTTTGAAAGCGATCCTAATGTGGATAGTGAGCTTTGATAACTTGGTGAGTTTCCATGCATGTTACTTGACTTGAATTTGCAAATGTGACATAAGATTGTAATTTTTTTATGTGAACTTGAAATTTATGACTTGACATGAATTATGTTTTGGTTAAGTGACGTGACTTGTAAACTTTGATTGTTGATCCTTCAAATAGGGGTAGTGTGTACTTTATCGCACTCACTCGTATTTGAATAGTGACATACGTGAATGTGCTGTGTTGTGACTAGATGTGCATGTTAATTTCGGGAATTTTTGGGACCTATCTGTAAGTCGATCGACTCGAGCTATTAGTTAGGTCTAGGTCGAGGAGATTTGATAAGTCATAGTGACGTGTGCTCTGGATTTGGCATGTGGACTTCTCCCTTTGGAGAGCAATACATAATTTTCATGTTTGGTGAACGGGCGGACAGGGGTTTTGGTAGGACAAAGGAGAAAGTGAAGTTCTACATGGATATTATATGTGAAAGTTGACAGAGTGTCAACTACATGAAATGTGCTCAAGTTTCATGGAAATTAGCTCCTGAGAGCTACCTGTATCATTCTCTTGTGTTGTTACTCGCTTTCCTTATTTTCCTTTAAATGTGAATTTGAAGTAAAATTTTCAAATGTTCTGTGTGAATTGCATACCTTTTTGGAACTCACTGGGCATTATCTCATTCTTTTAAATTTGTTTTCCTTAACAGAGATTGAGAACCTGAGTGAAGCTGCAACTAGTTAGGGCTGGATCTTATCTTTTGTATTTTGCCTTAGAACATTAAACTTTGTTTTTGGAATTTGTAAGATGAACTTCTATTTGTACTTCAAGTGCATTGGGTTGTATTTTATTAGTTGGGTTGTAAGTTGAATCAAATTTATTAAGTTGTAGTTTGATTTGGAATTATTGTCTAAGCTTACTTTAAGTTTCCAAAGAAGAGTTATTAATCATTTAAATGAGTGAGTCTTGGCGAGAGTTGGGCAGGCAATCTGCCGAACTCTTTGGTTCACCCTAGGGAAAGGTGGGGCTGTCACACCTGGCTTGGACATTGGGTGCAGATTAAAACTCAACAAAATTAAAAAAATTCTAGCCCAACATCCAATTTCATGTTTGGCAACAGTTATATTGGATTTGATTGCAGATCACTATGGATCTGCACACAAATCTATATAACACTGGCAGCCCTCATTTGTTTCTTGTTCCGTCTTGCTTCATTGCTCCTTCACGGTATTCACCTTGTTTTCGGACAACATAAGATCAAAACTAAGTAGCTTCTATTCAAATTGTAACTCAATTATCACCTTTAACTAGCATTATGTGCATATGAAGATACCGCAATTTATACGCTATTAGAAACTATAAAAGTATCTAGTGGTGACTTTTATTTACACTCAATTTCTATACTCTGGGGATATTGATATTTTGCCATCATGAATATTTAAATCCAAAAACTTTGCCACTCTTACACTATTCAAACATTAGAAATATACAAAATAACACTTTCAAATTAAAAAAATATATCTTAACAAAATTAATGGCCTCCATCTAGTTTATGGACAATGTTTGTTATTAGTCATAAAGTTATAGAGAAGACTAACAAAATTAAACATCTAACATAAAAGAAAAGCCTAAATGTTTTGTACGAATCATGTGGATAAACAAAATAAAACAAAAATAGGAGAAGCTACAAAAGGCATAACAAAAATGTAAGTGCATAGTATTGAGATTTGTTATACTTTCCAAATTTTTAATTTGTTTTTCCATGGAAAACTTATGAATTATTTTGTTTTTGAGTTATGAATTGTCCTTATCATAGTCTTTGTTTTGTGAGAGAAGAAGTTAATATGACATTAATTTTGAGATAATCTTTTGTATATTCATAGTATATACAATTTTATCGTTGGATGTATGACAACTAATCTTACCACCACATGCTATATTTTAGTTACTTATGGGCGATATCTATATCTTTATACAATTTATCTCACATTTATAAAATCTGTAATTGTAATATACTTTCATATATTATTTCATATAACATACATATTAATGTTTTAATAACTTCAATAAAATAATGTGATTTTATTTCAATTCATCCATTCTTTGCAAAATTAATTTTCTTTTATTCTTTGACATTCATATTTCTTTGGAAATGTTGTAATCAAAGGTTTTCAAATGCTTAAATTATTTAATAAAAGCTAAGTACTTAATTAGCACATAAATATTATTATTAGAAATATTGTACTATTGTAGCATGACATTTGGGTATTATGGTAAAGGAAAATGATCACAACAAACGAATAGAAAATAGTTGCATAGGTATAAAAAGAAATTTGATAAAAGCTAATTATTGCTCATACATTTTCAAATAGTTATAAATTTGACAAACCTCATTGTGTTTTCTAGAAAAAAAAGTTGGAAAACTGAAGTAGAAAACTTTGTGAATAGGATATGATATTTGTTCAAGGACCAATGCATTTATTACTATGATGATCTTTTAATAATGCACACTCTAGTAAATTCTAGTGTATAAATTTTTAGATGCTTGTAAATACGATATGATTATTATTCAAAGAATAATACATTTATTACTATATCTAAGTGACCTTCCAAGAATGTGCACTCAACTAAATACTAGTGTGCAACTTAGGGAATTAAAAAATGTGCACTTTGAAAAGAATAATAAAATAGAAGTGTGTCTCTCCCAAACATTGATAATAAAATACCAAAAGAATGCTGTAAAATAGTGGCAAAAAATCTATGTTTCATGGACAAAACAGTCATAAGATAATAGTAATAGAAGGTTGTTTCCTTTCCTTTTCTTTTTTTGCCTTGTGGCTTCTGCAATTATTCTATCTTCTTTTCTAAAATCCTACTTTGCTCAAGTAAAAGTCACTTCCTAATTGATTTATCAATCTTCAATAAATTTAGCCTGCACATTAAACATAAGAATAAGTTGGTTCATTACTGTAATCAAGTTTTAGTATTTAAATTTTGTACTAAGAATGTATTGGGTTAATTGCCATAATTAAGTATTGTAATTAGTGTTAAAATAGGATAAGATACATTCATTTAACAAGAATAGGAAATCTTTGTAAAAAATAAGCACATAGTTAAGTTTTGTGTCGAGATTTGTTGATCTTGACAAAAGAAAAATGCAATTTATTTACTTTTATGTCTAGATTCATTCAATAAAACAAAAATAAGCACATAGTTAAGATTTGTGTCAAGATTTGTTGATCTTGAGAAAAGAAAAATGCAATGTATTTACAATGTCAAGATTCATTCAACAAAACAAACTATCTTTACATTCATTGAGTAAAAGAAGATACAATATGTAAAACAATTATATGCTAGATCACATTTAGAATTACCTTTTAGCTAATTTAATTATTGGAGAATTTCATTAAAAAGTGGTAATAAAATATTTGAGTATCAACTATTGCCTAATTGGTTAAATTTTCATAAGAAAATAATTAATAGAAGATTACAAGTTATTGCACAAGTTACTAATGCAATATGCACATTAATTAGAGATTATATTCTACAAATTAGGAATCATATCTAAAAGAAACTTGAAATTGAATGTGTTAATTAGCTTAGCTTTTATGGATAAATGCTGTGTTAACTACGTTATATTTTATCATTAATTTGTGACTTATTTTAGTCTAAACCGATTTGTAAGCTTGATGGTAAACCTGTAAGTATATAAATATAGGCCTTTCTATCCTGTAAGTACAACAACCGAAATTTTATATAGTTTGCAATACTCATTAGGCAGATGGAGAAGTCAAAACCCAAAACCATGTCTTTAATTTTATCAATTTTGCTTTTGCTTCTCACTTTATCAATCAAATAGACAAAGAGAATTGGAGTGGAACTGTTCATGCTTTTCGTCGTCCATTCTCATGTGCTCCTCATGTGCTGTGGTTGTTGTGTTGCTGGAGAAAATTGCTGTGGACTTCATTTCCTACATATATATAAAAACGCAACTCTCCTTCCTCCACATTTAGCCACGTGGCAGCATCAGGGAGGGGAGTTACTGTTTGGCAAAGGTTTTTGACAAAAATGGCCTGATAAAGGTTTGTCTGCTACAAATAGTTGTCACCTATTCGAGGCTATTTCTGTCTTTTTATTTAAGATTACGATGATGCCCTTTACAAAACCAAAGGGGCTGTAAACAGTTGTACACTGTTAGGGGGCATTTTCGTCTTTTGGTCTGCTCTTCCTCCCCTGTTCTTTCTTCCTTCGTCCCTCTGCTGTCCTCCCAAAAGAGAGGAACAGGAACGGCAGGCAGGGAATGGGGTTTCTTGCTGCTCACGATCCGGGATATTTCTTCACTTTTTCCGTGCCCCCACGTAATTAATCTACCTACTCTGTACTTCTCCACGTGAATTGTCTGCTGTTGCCCATGTCTTTTTCCTGATTTTTTGATGGATTATGTTTTGTGATTTCACCAAATATCCACCAATTTTTTTGACAGATGCATTTCTTCTCTCGTTTCCAGCCACCGAAAGACCAAAAGCTCCTCTTTTTCTTCTCTCTGCCTTTCCTTTATCGTCATCACACACCATCAACTCCACTTCTAACGCGGGCACCCCAAATCTCATACAAACCCTTTGGATCCAAGTATTGGATAGCGGAGAAAACATCCTTACACCTCTCATGTTCAACTAAATTTTACATCTGACATCATTTAAGCTTTTATTTCTTGGTTCATTTTTTATTTTCCAGGTTTGCAGCTAGGCAGGGAATGTTTATTTAAAATTTCTTGCTCTTAGTCAAGTTTGTTTCTGTGCTTTTTATAACCATGTTAAATTTTTATACGAATTGTTTTCAGGATGTCTTCAATGGGGTCAAAAAGTGCACTGGTTGGGAATGAGCCAAAAAACGAAGGGTTATTGGTTGCATCGCCCTCACATAGGAAGTTGGTCAATGTCCAGACTGATAATGGCAATAGCATGGAGCTTAAGGGCAAGCTTAAAAGTTCTTCTCTTGTGACCGTACACGATCAAAACTCTGTTTTCTCTTTTTCTTTTTTTATTGAGTGGCTTATCATACTTCAACTTTTAACGTCAAAATAGCTCACCTTCCTAGCTGTCTTCCCTCTCCTTGGCTAAGAAAGAAGACATCCAGAGTTTCTACAAAAAGAGTTATCTAAGTGCATAATTGGTTAAAAGACTGCAACAATAAACAAAATTATGTGCTAGACATTCTGTGTCTATATAGTATCCAGATTTTGTATTTTCTTTATGTTTCCTTATATTGTGATTTATTCTTCCTGATTTTATCCCCCACATAGTGGGATAAACGCTTTATTGTTGTTGTTGTCATTAACGATCATTGACACTCTTGTTGCCAAATGTGATTGTGATTTTAGGAGATATGCTGCAATTTATGTCAGAAAACAAATTTTCTCACTCCATGATGAAATTGATGAAATTGTGGGGCATACTTACTTGTTTCTCAGGGTGCAGCTTGAAGTTTCACCAATGCCGCTTCCATCTAGGATACTTCATGGAACCATAATAGGTTAGTTGTCAGATTGTTCAAGTTATGTTAGGATTTGATTTGTTCTTTATATTTGGAATTACATTACAATTGCAGAACTTTTCATAATTGAATAAGTTCAGCTTAAAATGAAAAAGAAAAGTTGAACTTAGATCCAGTAATGTCACTCAGGGCTGAATTTTATCTTATGGAAACTACAAATAAAGGCTATGGGAAAACTTATCTGGTTCCCTATCTTTGGATGTCTGAACTAGATCACATATTGCTCAGATGTTAATATCTTGAACGTGTTAAGTGAGCCAAATGGAATATGTAATCTGAACAAACATTCTCTGCCTGAGGCCCAAGATGCTACAATTGCCATGTAACTTCTGACTTAGAACTGATTTATTGTTACCCAACCTGCTCTTCAGTCTTGCAGCGATCAAAATTATACTTTATGCTCATAAAAAGTCCAGGACTGTACTGTTGTGCGTCATCTAGCAAAAAATAAACAATCATTTTCTTAGTTATAATTATTTCTTTGATCTAATTTTCATTACTTTGTCTTAATAAGCTCATGTAGAGAAACGAACAATAACATTTTCCCTTTCACCATTGGGGATAAGGAGGTGCATCATTCCGAGTACAGGCTGGTGGTGGTGGATGACATTATTGCCAAACCCAAATTCACCGTTACAAAGCCTTTTCTCTAAAATGCACCAATAAAGGTGATAGTCATGGCTGTGTAATCTTCGTCGGTAACCCGGCTAACTCTTGCTATTAAAAACGAGAAAAGAGAGAACGATTCTCACAGACTGCTTGTTCTTCATGAAAAAAACTAGGTGCTTCTCCTTTACTACTACCGTAATAATTACTTTCTTTCATGTATTTTGGCAATGTTCATAATTGTCGTTCTAAAAAATAGATGCATTCCAGAACTGAAATGCCTCTTTTTTGGTCATTCTTACCTAAAAGAATCATCTCTTTTTATGAGTTAACTAGCAACTCGGTAAGGAATGTGATTGTATTTAATGTTTTTTTCATTTATGAGTCTGCCATTTTTTTCATGGAAGTGTGTATATATGCAAACATAGGAACAGAAATCATCCTGGGCATCACAAATTCATTCTCATGCCTACTGTTATAGCATGTAGCACGTATTTTACTGAAACCCTTGGAAGGTACCGATTGTTTTGTACATTGACATACCTAATCTCTTACTTCTAATTATTGCCATGGAAGGTACCGATTGTTTTGTACATTTTTGTCTGCTTTTAAGCAAAAAAAATTAGGGATTTTTATTTATGAAATATGAGTGGTCATTTGATGTGTTTAGTTTGTACCCGATTGTCAATTGTGGCCATGGGATACTTCTTGACAAAAAAATCATTGAAGAAAACCTACTTTTAGACTTGATTTGATGGGAAATTTAGATCATCTCGCTTAGGTCTTTTGTTCTTCAGCTTAAAAAAAAGATCCACTTGAGGAATTCCATGTGCAGCAATTGTTCAACTCTTTGAGAATCCTTTCTGTGAACTAGAAAAGTAGCTCCACCGACGAAGAAAGCAAATTTCAGGTACCGTTTTCTATTCCTCTTTATTCTTCTGTCTCGCTCAAATAAATTGTATGGATGCACGAAATATTTGCAGGAGGAAATGGCAGCCGAGGAAGGGATACTTTTAGGAATGGGGAATCCCCTCTTTGATATCTCCTCCATTGTCGACCAGGAGTTCTTGGACAAGTGAGATTGCAGTATTCCCTTTTTGATTCTCTGTTTTTCTGTATATTGTGCAGACCAGATCCATTGAGCTCTGCATTTAATTTGGCTTTCGCTTTGATGACTTTTATTTTTTGTCGAAAAACGTAAGGTTTGGATTAGTGCTTCTTCATGAGGGATCTGCCTATTTATTTTTCTATTCTCATACTTGTTCCATTAGGAAGCAGATTAACTAATGGCTTGCTTTTGAGTGTAGGTATATGGACTATGTTTTTTGAAATGAGACAGAAGCAAAAACCTTTTCAAAAGTCCATGGCTGGGAGGTAATGATTAGATACATTGGCAATTGCTTTTTTAAAACATATCAAAATTTGATGCTGCAACTAACTACTGGAATGTAGAGACTGATAATGTTGAAGAAACAAAGGGTTACTGGCTGCGTTGTGCTCAGACAGGAATTTGCTCAAAGTCAAGACTCATAATGGTAAGTTTTTTTCTTCATAGAGACTTCCTTTTCAGCTAATACCACTGGTTTTGGTTGTACTATATGTTTCAGATTCTAATGCAAAAATGCATAAGAGCTACCCACATCACCGTAAACCCTTCTTATGATAGGTTGTAGATTTACCTTTCTATTATTTTTAGTTTTTTTTGTCTCTGAACCCCTCTCTCAATCTGGTCACTTGATATGTGGACCAGTGGTCTTCTGTTTTGTGCTTTTCAGGTTAGGGGATGTTGGAAGGATGATGGAGAGTAGGGATTATTGTCGACGCCATTGTTATGCAAACCCAACACCTACTGTCACTGCTACAGCTCCTGCTGCTGTGTATACATACACCAACTGTAGTGTACTATAGTCCCCTGCACCTACTCACTACTCACTCACTCCTCTTTTCGTTTCTGTCCCAGGGTTTTACATGTCTGGATGGATTATTGGATGATATGGTAATGGGTAAGTCATACAATGGCGAGGCAGCTTGGATAACAATTTGAGGTACATTATCCCAAAAATTGCAACTGAGTTTGCAGCCAAGGCACTGTCCATCTTTTTCAAATAAAAATTTTGTTAACAGATCTGAGCCGAGGAAGTCTCTCCTAGGTAAGTTTTTCCTGCTAATTTTCATTGTTTTTCATCATTACCTATAGTAATTTATGCATCGCCACACACTTTTCATTGTTTTTTCTTTTACTAAATTTGGAGCATTGAGAGAGCTATGCCATAAAATTTGTTTCAGGCATCTATAATCTTTTACTTATGAGAAAGCTGTAACATCTTTTTTTGTTGATTGTTGATTTAAAAATATTCTGAGAAACCCTTACTATGTTTTTAATAGCTCTACTTTTTTCTTATTTTATAGGTTATGTCAGCATTTACATAGCTACAAAATCACTCATAAAAAGGGAAAAGGTACTTCTGTATTTTGTTCTCCACTTTTTCTTTTTCTTTTTCTTTTCTTGCTTTTCCTTTTCTTTTGTATCTTTGCTGACGTTAGAATTATTTGAAATTGGAGGTTTTAAGTGTTTTAATTAGCTGCAAGTAAGGCCTGTAATATTGAACCTGATTCTGGCTCTCTTTTGATTTATGTGATCATATTTTACATTTAATATGAGCAATAGAACTGTAGATTTTAACAGAATATTGCTGCTGATGCATGCCAAATAACATGTGGAGTACAGCCTAAAAAGCAACAGAACAATTATGGTAGTTAACCAAAATAGTTGTCGAATCAGTTAAATGTGTGCATTAGTTTTGATTGTTTTTCACTCTATGCTTCTATTTTTGTGATTTGGAGACAATTTCTTTCTCTATACCTGATCAAACTTTTGTGATTCTAATTATGGTTGCCATTTTTTTGTTCGTGATATGTGATTATCACATGGAATCTAAAGTATGTGCTCTGAATAATGATAAATGTGACCAATAATTTTATATGGTAAGCAATTTTTGATCTTCTATCTTAAAAGATTAGGGTGCCATGATGTCTCTTCCTTTGGTTTGCTATTGTTTAGTTATGTTGCATTGCTTACAACTTAGATGTCAATAGCTGATATCGTAGTTGCTTTCATGATGCACTGAAACTACTTTAACAAGGGGGAAAAAAGAAAAGGAATGAAAGAAATTGGAGATAGAGTTATTTTGGAAAGTCAAATGATCCCTCTTACCACAGCATGCAGAATGACAGTTTGACAACTTGGTAAGACTCTGAAAATAGATAGAGGAAATTTTTAAACTTGTTAAGTCTTGCTGTTGACTTTAATTTATTGCTGTGAGCTGCTTTTTATGATACCAAAATGTCATTGTTTCAAAGAAAAAATATGCTTAACATAATTTATCAAGTGCTTGAGAGATTGGAAGCAAACTTTGGGTTTCATTTTTTTCAGGTATGCATGATTTTTCTCTTAAGTTCATAATGTGAGTACTTGTTTAGGGTTTTTTGTAATTCTTACTTTTTTAGTAAAGCATGATGCTCTCTATGTGTTCGATACGTGCTTTTACAGATGTTTTCTTGAGACATTATTCTGGATTACAAATACTTATTATGATTGACTTTTATAGTTTTTATAATCTATTGAATTTTGACATATATATTTCGAATTTGATATTAGAAGAGAATTTTGATGGAAATGGGGTTGGGTGTGTCTTGAAAATGTTATAGTCCATACATAACAAGAATTAAAGAACTAGGTAATTAATAATTTGGATCAAGATATCCAGTTCTAACACCTTTTTTTTTTTTTGGGGATAAATTTACGTTCCCTTTAAGCTGTTAAGTTTTTAAAATACTACACTATATGAGTTCAATGATGACTTTTTGCTGAAGCTCCATCAAATAGGTAAAGTTTAGGGTTAGTGAAACTTCATCTGAAACGGTCTAGATCCTTGAAATCCCAACAAAACACATAATTGGTACAACTTATCAACAGTTTTTGGACATCAAGAGTGAAAAATAGTTGGTTTAGATTCAACAACACTAGGTGTGTATTAAGTCACAGTTTTCAAAAATCCAGTTTAGAAAGCATGCTAAAACTACATTCTATAATATTTAGGAAGTACCCTTAATTTGATTTTTAATTTGACGAATCAATTTTCTAGATTTCATTGGTATAAAAATATAGAATTTTGGAGTAGGACTTTTAGCGACAAATTGATTAAGCTGTATCAAGGATTTGTGTTCGCTACTAAAATTTGTTTTACGAATTTGTCAGCCTTTTTAATAGATATTAGACATGCAAATTTCTTATGAGTGTTTCAACTGCCATTTGTGGCTTTCTTGGATTAGTTTACAGTTTTTTTTTTTTTTGTTTCTAATAGTCTCCTTCATGCATATGTTCCTGTAATTTTTTTGGATTTCAGCTTTGTCTTTATTAGAATAATTATCTTACCATACTTTGATACATTATTCTTTAAGCAGGTGAGCAAAAATGGGAACAAGCAGAATTGGGGAATGGTCCTCAAAGATATAGAATTTTTTGTATTTTGAAGAAACAAATGGTCAAGATGTGTCATTGAGCACCACCAGAGAGCCATGAAATTGTTGAGCAACCTGCTGTGCTAGCTTTTCCCAGAATTGCTTTACCTGGCAGCACCAAAAGAACAGTCCACCAAAGAGGAGGGAAAGGAAAAAAAAGAAAAAAGAAAAAAAAGAGAGGATATCTTAAAGTACTATTTAGTGCTGCTTAAATCTTTTGTTGCTTACCTATAGTCTTGCATTTCTTAGGCAAACTTTCATAATGTAAATCGATTGCTTCGATATCTTTTCTTTTTATTAAGTGATACATTCTAGGAGATTGGTCAATTTACCAAAGGATATCATAATATTGGTTTTTGATATATTTAACCAATTTCCTGCGTTTCTCAAATAGATCTGTGCACTAATTCTATTTTTCGATTTTTGCTACACGTATTTTTCACAATATTGGACAATAGCTGTGTCAATTTAAAAATCATCTTACTACATTATATATATATGTGTGTGTGTGTGTCTACACACACACACACGTACCTACATACATACATACATATATGTATATGTCTTCTATAATTATAATTTACATGCTTTCAATTGTCCTTTATAATTATAATTTAAATGCTTTCAATTATTTTTTTTACAAAACAAATTGGGCATTGGCTGTGCCTTGCACAGCCAGAAAGGTTCTAGTCTTCCAATGTAATAAAAACCTTCTACTCCCACATTCATCCACGTGGCAGCATGTTGGAGGTAGGGCACTATGCAACCAAGTCTTCTGCCAAGAATGGCCTCATAAAGGTCCCTCTGCTCCGAACAGTCCAGTACTGTTTGGGGGTGTTTTGGTCCTTTTGGGTTATAATCACCAAACAGCCCTTGCATACATAAGATGGCTCCCGAACAGTGGCTAACTGTACAGGGGTGAATTGGTCAATTTACATTCAGTTCTTCCCCTTTGTTCCGCTTCCATTCTCACCCGTTCCTCGCCTGTTTCCCTTTTGTCAAGGGAGCAGGTGAACTGCTCTTCCTTGTCCCTTAAAGGTTCAGAGATCTTTTCCCCAAATTATAGCTTGCCATTGGATTTTTCTTTGCCGTACTGTCTTTCATTTCCCATGGTACTGTCTTTCGTTTCCCAACCATGGGAACACTGCAATTCAGACTTTATTTTTTTTGGCAGAATTACAAAATCAAAAATACAAGAGGGATAACAGGAGGCAAAAAGTCTCTCTCTCACAGTCTCGAATTTCCATATCCCACGAAATAGCAGGAATGGTAAGCATCTTGCTCTTCCTATCTTCTTTCTTGTAGTTTTCCTTGATGACTGTAATTACTCTCCTTCTTTAGTTAATTTTTTTTTATTTAGCAATATTACATAAGCTAAGGGATTGATATGCATGTTTGATTAGTAATAGCTTTTTTGCTTTGTTTTTTGCTGTGATGTTCTGTTTTAGGGCTTTATTTATGCAGTAGAAATTCGTCAAGAAATTGCTTACTTTTAATCTGATTGGGGAAAAAAAGCTCTGCATCTTCCCTTTCTATCTTTTTGCCCTTTTTTAATTCTCTCCAAAATGCAGGACGTATTGATGTTTAAATATACGTATACTTCTTTTTCACACAGAGTTGTTTTGAACTTGTGATCTTGTGCTACTGATAATGGAGCTACGGATGTCATATTACAGATCGGCATCGAGTTCTTCTCTGGTGCTTGGGCAATTTAGGTTGAATGATGGAGTGGTAATTGGTTCGGAAAACAAATCTGAATCTTACTTGTTGCCTCAATTACGTCTTCATAACATGGATGTAAGTTTTGTTTTTCCTTTTTGTTGCCTCAAATCTCATACGAACCCTTTGGATCCAAGTATTGGATAGGGGAGAAAACATTCTTAGACCTCTCATGTTCAACTTTTTCTGCTGTAAATTTTACATCTGACATCATTTAAGCTTTTATTCCTTGGTTGATTTTTTGTTTTCCAGGTTTGCAGCTAGGCAGGGAACGTTTATTTAAAATTTATTGCTCTTACTCAGGTTTGTTACTGTACTTTTTATAACGACGTTAAATTTTTATACAATTGGTTCATGAATGTCTCCAATGTGTTGCTTCCTTTGTTTAGCTCTGATGGTCTACTGGTTTTTGAACAAGCATGTTTTGGTTTAACGTTTAGATAGAAGGAACCATTCGGACTCGATATATGGGTTTATCTTTTATAAGCTTTGTGCTTTTGAGTGCTATTTCTTTATCAGAAATATATTGCTATAATTAATTATTTTATGCTTGCTTTTTAATATGGTTGCATTTTTTTGTCAGATTGCTTCGTGAATGCCCCTAATATGTTGCTTACTTTGTTTAGCTCTGATAATCTGCTGTTATGTGAAACAAGTTTTTTTTTTAAGATTTAGGTAGAATGAACCATAGGTATGAAACCCACTCCGGAAGAGGCACACTTTTTAGTGCATAAAGTTATTTCTCCTGCTTTGCAAGTCCAGGTTCCCAATTGAAAGGAAATAAGAGCAGTGGCAACCACTTCTCATGTGCTATAAATTTTTTCCTCAGATACATTCAGGAAAACTATTCCTAGATTCGAGATGTTGAATGAGAATTGTCAAATCTTTCCATGGAGATGAAACTCACATCTGGCCCAAAAAAAAAAACAGGTCAAATGTGCTGTCATTGGTACTTCTTATACTTCTGGAATGTCTTTTGAAGCATTTAGTTTCTTTGATCCACAAAACTAATTAGCTAATTTAGACTATTCAAAACGTGTCCTTGTCCGACTATAATCTGGTTTGATCTCTTGGAGGGAATAACTCTATTTTTCTTCCCCTCCCCCAATCATTTGGTGGTTTTGTTTTTCAAGTGGGCCTTTAACCCTTCGCTTTTCATGTTTTCCATGAGTGAGACCTTAGAATCAAATGGATCTTAGTGCTGGATATCCTCAACCATTTCTCCTATCAGTTATAATGCTTTCTTCAGCTCATGCTATCACGTTTTGAATTTCAGGCATGGGAAGAAGCGTCGAAGGCAGTAAAAGATGAGGAAGCATTTAAGCAGAAGCTTTGTGAAGACTTGGCTAACCTGGTAGATTTTATCACTTGTTGGATTGAATTTTCCTTAATATTCGCTGCCTTGTTGAATACAATTTTTCTCTGCAGGTACAAGAGAGTAGTAATGCTCAATTAGCTAGATTAGAGGATTTGAAATGGCCGCTGGAAGCTCTGAATCCAAACAGATCATCCACATCTGTCCCAATTGTGAGTCCTTTTGCTTTAGTTTTGTTTCTTGGCAGGTGATTTCACTGTTCTGAAATTTCTGTACCATTAAAGCAAGTCTGTTTCTTCAAAAGCTTTCTTTCATAACTTTAAATCCTTTTGGGCGAGTTTCTTGAAGGTTGAGTGGTACTAGGAGAATTCTTGGCTTTACCTATTTAATGCATAAATCTTAAGGGGCTCGCGGGTGAGAATACTATCTTGGCAAGTACAATTAGATGGTTGTTTTAGCTAAAAGCCAAAAACCATATTCTTTGATCGGTGGCTTCTGAGTATGCACATGTATATTACGTGGGTGTGACATGTTTATGTATTCTTCTAAGTTTGAAGCATATTAATCTATCACAGACTTGATGATATTAGGTAGTCCACATGGTGACGCAGTAATTACCCAAAGTGGCAGGGCTTACTTCATATATTAGGATGAAAATGTGACACGTTCTGTGAACACATCTTATAATGAAAAAGTACATAGAGGAATTGGCCTTTTAAATTTCTCGCTCTGCTGCTCTCTGGTAAGCAAATTTATTGGTTTTTTTTCCCTCCTCTTAGACCATCTGTAAGAAGGGAAATATATCCTGAATACTTTTTGCATTATTTCCTCTCTTCATTTGAGCCGTTGGTCATTTTCCTCTTTTCGTTTCTGTCCCAGGGTTTTACATGTCTAGATGGATTATTGGATGATATGGTAATGGGTAAGCCATACAATGGCGAGGCAACTTGGATAACAATTTGAGGTAGATCATCCCAAAAATTGCAATTGAGTTTGCAGCCAAGGCACTGTCCATCTTTTCCAAATAAAAAGTTTGTTAACAGATCTGAGCCGAGGAAGTCTCTCCTAGGTAAGTTTTTCCTGCTAATTTTCATTGTTTTTCATCATTACCTATAGTAATTTATCCATCGCTACACACTTTTCATTGTTTTTTTCTTTACTAAATTTGGAGCATTGAGAGAGCTATGCCATAAAATTTGTCTCAGGCATCTATAATCTTCTTACTTATGAGAAAGTTGTAACATCTTTTTTGTTGATTGTTGCTTTAAAAATATTCTGAGAAACCCTTAATATGTTTTTAATAGCTCTACTTTTTTCTTATTTTATAGGTTTTGTCAGCATTTACATAGCTACAAAATCTCTCATAAAATGGTAAAAGGTACTTCTGTATTTTGTTCTCCACTTTTTCCTTTTCTTTTCTTGCTTTTCCTTTTCTTTTGTATCTTTGCTGACGTTAGAGTTATTTGAAATTGGAGGTTTTAAGTGTTTCAATTAGCTGCAAGTAAGGCCTGTATTATTGAACCTGATTCTGGCTCTCTTTTGATTTATGTGATCATATTTTACATTTAATATGAACAATAGAACTACAGATTTTAACAGAATATTGCTGCTGATGCATGCCAAATAACATGTGGAGTACAGCCTAAAAAGCAACAGAACAATTATGGTAGTTAACTAAAATAGTTGTCAAATCAGTTAAATGTGCGCATTAGTTTTGATTGTTTTTCACTCTATGCTTCTATTTTTGTGATTCGGAGACAATTTCTTTCTCTATACCTGATCAAACTTTTGTGATTCTAATTATGGTTGCCATTTTTTTGTTCCTAATATGTGATTATTGCATGGAATCTAAAGTATGTGCTCTCAATAATGATAAATGTGACCAATAATTTTATATGGTAAGCAATTTTTGATCTTCTATCTTAAAAGATTATGGTGCCATGATGTCTCTACCTTTGGTTTGCTGTTGTTTTGTTATCTTGCATTGCTTACAACTTAGATGTGGATAGCTGATATTGTGGTTGTTCTCATGATGCACTGAAACTACTTTAACAAGAGGGAAAAAAGAAAAGGAATGAAAGAAATTGGAGATAGAGTTATTTTGGAAAGTCAAATGATCCCTCTTACCACAGCATGCACAATGACAGTTTGACAACTTGGCAAGACTCTGAAAATAGATAGAGAGGAAAATTTTAAACTTGTTAAGTCTTGCTGTTGACTTTAATTTATTGCTGTGAGCTGCTTTTTATGATACCAAAATGTCATTGGTTCAAAGAAAAAATATGCTTAACATAATTTATCAAGTGCTTGAGAGATTGGAAGCAAACTTTGGGTTTCATGTTTTTCAGCTAAGCATGATTTTTCTCTTAAGTTCATAATGTGACTACTTGTTTAGGGTTTTTTGTAATTCTTACTTTCTTAGTAAAGCATGATCCTCTCTATGTGTTCAATACGTGCTTTTACAGATTTTTCTTGAGACATTATTTTGGATTACAAATACTTATTATGATTGACTTCTATAGTTTTTATAATCTATTGAATTTTGACATATGTATTTCAAATTTGATATACATAGGGAATTTTGATGGAAATTGCTCTATGTGTGTCTTGAAAATGTTATAGTCCATATATAACAAGAATTAAAGAACTAGGTAATTAATAATTTGGATCAAGATATCCAGTTCTAACACCTTTTTTTTTTTAGGATAAATTTAGATTCCCTTTAAGCAGTTAAGTTTTTAAAATACTACACTATATGAGTTCAATGATGACTTTTTGCTGAAGCTCCATCAAATAGGTAAAGTTTAGGGTTAGTGAAACTTCATCTGAAACGGTCTAGATCCTTGAAATCCCAACAAAATACATAATTGGTACAACTTATCAACATTTTTTGGACATCAAGAGTGAAAAATAGTTAGTTTAGATTCAACAATACTAGGTGTGTACTAAGTCACAATTTTCAGAAGTCCAGTTTAGAAAGCATGCTAAAACTACATTCTACAATATTTAGGGAGTACCCTTAATTTGATTTTTAATTTGACGAATCAATTTTCTAGATTTCATTGGTATAAAAATATAGAATTTTGGAGTAGGACTTTTAGCGACAAATTGATTAAGCTGTATCAAGGATTTGTGTTCGCTAATAAAATTTGTTTTACGAATTCGTCAGTCTTTTTAATAGATATTAGACATGCAAATTTCTTATGAGTGTTTCAACTACCATTTGTGGCTTTCTTGGATTAGTTTACAGTTTGTTTTGCTTTTTTTTTTCTAATAGTCTCCGTCATGCACATATTCCTGTAATTTTTTTTGGATTTCAGCTTTGTCTTTATTAGAATAATTATCTTACCATACTTTGATACATTATTTTTTAAGCAGGTGAGCAAAAATGGGAGCAAGCAGAATTGGGGAATGGTCCTCAAAGATATAGAATTTTTTGTATTTTGAAGAAACAAATGGTCAAGATGTGTCATTGAGCACCACCAGAGAGCCATGAAATTGTTGAGCAACCTGCTGTGCTAGCTTTTCCCAGAATTTCTTTACCTGGTAGCACGAAAAGAACAGTCCACCAAAGAGGAGGGAAAGGAAAAAAAAGAAAAAAGAAAAAAAAACAGAGGATATCTTAAAGTACTGTTTAGTGCTGCTGAAATCTTTTGTTGCTTAGCTATAGTCTTGCATTTCTTAGGCAGACTTTCATAATGTAAATCGATTGCTTCAATATCTTTTTATTAAGTGATATATTCTAGGAGATTGGTGAATTTACCAAAGGATATCATAGGAGATTGCTTTTTGATATATTGCGTCTCGTAAGAAACCAATTTCCTGCGCTTCTCAAATAGATCTGTGCACTAATTCTATTTCCCGATTTTTGCTACACGTATTTTTCACAATATTGGGCAATAGCTGTGTCAATTTAAAAATCATCTTACTACAATATATATATATATATATATATATATATATATATATATATATGCCTACACACATACACACGTACCTACATACATACATACATACATACATATATATGTCTTTTATAATTATAATTTACATGCTTTCAATTGTCCGTTATAATTATAATTTAAATGCTTTCAATTATTTTTTTTACAAAACAAATTGGGCATTGGCTGTGCCTTGCACAGCTAGAAAGGTTCTAGTGCTATTAGAAAAAATGTCAGGCGCAAGTGCAATCCTCCTACCGGCTCTGCTGTCCTTGGCTGCGTGTTGTTCCATCCGAAATTCCGAACCGCTGTGCTGGGAGAACGTGGACCATTGTTTGCATTGGTGGAGTTGTTCGTCTTCTTCATGTTCCTTTTGTGCATGGTCAAACAGGAAAAATGTGTCAGTGTTTTGAGATGGTGCGACGAGGTGAAATCTTGACAAGATTTGATTATACCGCCTATATCATATTATATTTATTATTTATTATATTATTATAAATATTTTATATTTTATTTTATTTTTGTTGTATAAATAGTGCAAAGCGATTATCATTATATTATTATTATTATTATTGGTTAATTAATTCATTTATTTATTCAGTTAATATTTATCTTTTTCCCTTCCTTTACACTGTGTATAAAATGTCTGATTTATTTATATTATTGCGTAAATATTTTTTATTTTATTTTATTTTTGTTGTATAGATAGTGCAAAGCGATTATCATTATATTATTATTATTATTATTATTGGTGAATTAATTCATTTATTTATTTGTTCAGTTAATATTTATCTTTTTTCCCTCCTTTATACTGTGTATAAAATGTCTGATTTATTTATTTATTCATTCATTTTTTCAGTTAATATTTATCTTTTTTCCCTCCTTTATACTGTGTATAAAATGTCTAATCAACACGTGTATTTTATCTAATATGAGCTTTTTACATTTCATTGCATAGGTCTATGCTTTTGCTTTCTTTTTTTTATAGAGTCATATTTAGTATATATAAAATTTTATGTATGTATATGCAGGCTTCAATTTTAATATAGATGATTCTTTTTTTGAATTCTGATTTAAACTTTTACATTGTTATAAGACTGATAGTGTGACTATTGATCATTATTATATAACGTATGTATAATCTATTGTATATTCAAATTTTTGGCAAAATTTTAGATAAACCGTTTTAGAATCCTCCTCGGTATCCTATATTATAGCTTATGAGCACGTTCATGCCCTCATATTATATAAATAATAGCTTGTCCATTATTAATTAGAACCGACCTACACAGTTAGCCGTCGAGCTTTTCTTTATTTTTACAAACAAAAAATACAAAATTATCTTACATTATTCAATAGTTTAATTTTTACTCATATAACTATCAAATACATCATCTTGACTATTAAAATTCGCCAGGAAAGACTAGCAAATAATTCTCATTTTAGATTATCATTTTCCTTCTCTGAATTTCAAATTTTTCATTACTACTTCCATGCTCAAAAAACTTACAGCGGTGAAAAAATTATCTACTCATTACATAAGGCATGTATAATCTATTCAATCATAAAAATGTAAACAAGATTACAGCTAAATAGTTAAATATTTAGTATGCAATATTAATTTACATGTTCACTATCAAAATTTCTACCAAAAAAAAAGACTAAGAAAAAATTCTCGTTCCAAACTATGCCTTTTCTACTCCAAATAATGTTTTTTCATTACAAATTTCACGCCAAAAAAAATTATACTTAACAACTCAACAACAATATCGATAGCATGCAAAATAACATAACAATCATCAAATTGCCAATTCACACTTCTATTTTTAAAATATTTTATAACAATTTCCCGTCCTACATAAAATTCTAGTCCCATTTTTGGACACGATTGCACTCTTCTAGTCCCAAATCTTCTATCGACTTCGCCCTTCGATTTTTAAAATATATTATAGCACTCATTTAATGAAAAAGATATACCTTAGTAATTCTACACTTTCTATCATCCTTGATTTAATTTCTTACCAAGCTAATTATAATATAATACTTACGTGTTTTGCTAAAAAAATTCCATTCTCCCAATATTTAATCTACAACTTGTAAGCAAAACCAATGAAAAAATATACCTTCTTACAACTTGAATGGTTGAACAGATACTGCTAATTTAATGGGCACCAACTTAGTCAGCTTTATACATACTTGGACCGTGCGTAGCACGGGCCGCCTCCTAGTCTCTTTCAATTGTAAAACCATCGGCAGCCAATTCAAATATTTATAAAGTACTATTGACAAAGTAGCCTCCAATAGACAAGGTGAGGAGATTCACTATTGACACTCTAGCCAATGACCTAGGCAGACATGTATTTATAATCTTCCTATTGTCCTATTTATATTAGCTACTTTAATTAAAAAAAAGTTGAAAAGATAGACAATCCAGTGATGTTGCATAAATTAAAACATATGTTTTCATTAACAACAATGGTCACTTTCACTAATTTTTTATTTTGTGAATAGAACAACAAATTTATTATCTATTATGCAGTACTCATTGTGAAGAGTAGTGTATAAATTTACATACATTCTTTTTTGTTATCTCATGTGATAAATAAATTCTTATAAAATAATTTAAGGAAATGACAGATGTGTGTTTAAAGAAATGTTAGATTTTGCTAAACGTCTAGCATTAATATCTGTACATTGAAGAGTAGTAGATTAATGCGCTTCTCATGATGATCTTAGACAGCTCTGCTTTGTCTTCTTTTGGTTAATCCTAGCAGTTTCGTGGCCAAGCTAACTCCAAAGCAGGTCTTCAAATCAAACATAGGTATCCTTTTTTTGGCTTTTTCTTCTTGGTGTCATTTTATTTCTTATTATTTCTTTTTTTTCTCACTCTTTGAACTTCTTAGTAAAATAATTCCTAAAATAAATAAATTTCTAAAATAATAGAATTATCATCTAATTTAGTTGAGCATAATAGATTATATTATATCATTTGTTATTAAATTAATCTTTGGCACAAAACAAAGCATGTTCTAGTTTATACTGTGATAAAAAAAGTCCCACCATAATTTGCTAACCCAATCTCCTATCACAAGATAAGCACATGCACTAAGAAGTGTAATCCAATGTGAAAGATTCTATCATCACCTTTCAACTCTCCAATTTCAACATTATTGCAAGACATAATTTGTACTTTTATGGTCAAGGACAATCCTTATCCTATAATTTCAGAACAATATAGATGATTTTTTTTTTTGCGTAATAAATTGCACATGTGCCTATTTTGTAAAATAGGTTGCACATACGGCATGGAAGATGATAAAGTTTCAACATGTGGCAAATTCAATGTACTTACAAGTAGATTGATTGTTATAAAACTACGTGTAGAATTTTGCAGAGCAAACATGATGTGAAAGAGGTCATACCAACTAGTACCTATCCTCCTTTGTAGAAGACCGATTCTTTTTGTGAATGACAAGCCCTTTTGGTTTGTTATTTTCTGAAATTTTTATAGAAAAATGCACTGACAATTTAATATATGTGGGATAAAAAGGAAATTAGAAAATGTATTCATGAAAATATAAAAATTTTCTGAGGAAAAAGTCTTTGCAAACAAAGCCTGCTTTCGAATGAAGTTTGCAATATGAAGGAAGAATGGGAGGGTTATGTAATATATCTCTAATTACTCTCATGGCACCTTTGATATACTCTAATAAAAATATCCGTTAATACTCAATAAACTGTTGTAAGTGACTGCTTATTTCTTGTATTATCTTGTCATTCCATAAATTCATGAAAGTACAATTTGTTCCTCTTATTTCAACCAAGGAAATAAAAGATTTTCATCTTTAGATGTGTGACGCATCCAAACAAACGTGACCAATAAAATGAAGGGATTGATATTTACTTGGTTAATATTTCTCCCTCTATTTAAAAAGTTTTACCACATAATTGGCCTCTATATTTTAATCAAGTCTAGGATTTGATTATTAAAATGAACAACTTCTGCTAAGTTGAGCATAATCATATTGCCAAATTAGTAGGAAAAAAGAATAAGTAAAAAAAAAAAAAAACAAACGTCATAACTGTCATGTCTTTCGCTACTACTTCTTCCCTTTCTCCCAATCAAAGAGAAAATAAAAACTGTTCCACCTCAAAATGGCACAAAACATTCTTTATTGCTCTCTCAAAAAGCTTTGCTAAAAGAGCAAAAATAAAAAATAGTTTGAACATATCCACTTTATTTCCCTTAGTTCTTTTCCTATGTTGAAAGAGTATGAATAAGTAAATTAATTTCACTGAATTTGCCATTCAGCTTAATTTATTTCCATGCTTATTCATTCAAAGTGTAATCAATTTCCTAGTAAAATATTTTATATTGAAACTTTTATTAATTAGATGCAACCTCTAATCAAATGAAGTTTTTCTTTTAAGAATTTTGAGCTTGAATTCAATCTCTAGATGACTGTTTCTTTTTTGAAACTTGTAAGGACCCGAAAATCTATTTTATCTGACCTATTTATTTGATTATTTATTTATTTTCTCTAAATAATTGATTTAAATCATTTTAATTGCAATTACACCATACATTACCTCATTTTATTTTAAAAACCTTGTTTAACCTTCAATTTAATTTTTCTATCGCTCAATTGTGGAAAAATGAGAAGACACGTATTTCAAGGCAAACATTTGAACCGAGAGTGACGTAATCTTAGACATTAAGAGTGATCATTAGTATATTAAGAAAAGCTAATTGGGGGATTAGAAGTGAGTGATTCGAAATTAACTTCAAATGGAGCATTTTGGTCACAAATTAAAGTTCATTTTTGGGCACCATAAAGATAAGCTTTATATCTTTTCTTCCCCTCACATTTTCACTTTACCAAAACCACACAAAATCCCTCTCTCTCTCTCTTGTTTCAGCCGCACCTCCCTCCCCCATTTCCCCTTCATTTTTGTCTTCAAAAACTACTCCAAATCTTCACCAAATCAACCAAGAAATCTTGAGAAATCTTCCACCACTTCACTTGAAACTTGGAGTTCATCTACTCTTGAGGAAGCCAAGCTTAGGAGATTGAAAAATTGGTGGGTTTTGAGGCTCCTAGACAGCTTCATCTTGAGGTTTTTGTTCTTGAAAGAAGAGGTACTTTGCTTCCCTTAAATCCTATTCTTTTGGTTACCCATCTTGTGAGTTGAAGCATCATTTATTCATTAATCTCATTCTTGTTGTTTTGAGTTGTTTTGAGTGGGCTCTTGGACTCCCACTAGAGTTATTTGTGGCTGTGGTTGATGTTGTTGTTGTGTTATGGCGATGGATTTTAGCTTAGTTTTGGTGTTTACAAGTTAAGAATAAAATCTGGTGAAGATGGGTTGCTGCTGTCCGAATTTTCTTGGATATTTTTCCCTTGTTTTACCCCGGAATTTTCGTGGTTTTTTTATGCTAAAATGGTTGATATATGTTGGGCTTTGTGTGTGTAAATTTTCTACCAAAAATCCCTCCATTTGGTTGTGTTAAAGTTGAGTGAAGTGAAGACAGCAAATCTGGAAATTTTTCTGTCTAAAATGCTGTCCATTTGTGCTACTATTTTAGCACCATTTTTGTCAAAATTTTTGATGCAATTTGATCACAATTTACTCAAGAATCATTGTTGGGAACTTGGCTTAAATGTGGGAAAAATGGAGGTAGTTTTCTACTCAATTGAATTTCCAAAAGAAAAGCTTGAATGCTGGCAGGTTGTTGTGCTGAAACAGGGGGGCTGTTTGTCACCCTTAATCTCCTACTTTTCATAATAATTTTGGGCTGAGTTTTGGTACAAACCTAGTTTATATACTGAAGTTTTAGTGTAGAAAATTTGGTGATTTTATAATGGGTTTTTGTTGGCCAAATGAACCATTCTTTTCAACCCTGCAATCTGGAATTTCGGGTAGCAGGATTGATGAAACAGTCTTCTTAAATCTGTTGTATCTTGGTGTAGGAAGGTCCAAATTGAGTTCCGTTCATTGTGTTTGAAACTAGACTCCAATTTCTTTAAGTGTGATAAATTTGAAGGGTTAGTTCGAATTTTGTGAATTTAGGTGAATTTTCAAATTTGACTGAAAATCAAAACTGTTATGTCCTGTTATTACTGTAGCAGCAACTTTAAACTGAAATTTGATTGGTTTTCGATTTGAATCTTGTATAAGTGTCTTCTCGAAATTTTTAGTTCACTGAGTCTATTTTCCAACGGTATAAGATTCATAAATTTCAGACTTATATAGCTCAAGTTATGGTTTTTCAAAGAATGCTATGAAAACTGAAAAAGTTTACTCTTCACACTTAGCCATCTAAAAAGTTACTTTACTATGTGAGTCTTCGGCTCAAACTTGGTACACATGTAGTTCATCTAGTGAGGTTTGAGTGTACAAAATTTGGTAATCTTTCAATGGCATTTCTATACCCAAATGTTGTTCCAAATATAGCTTTTCAAACCTGGAAAACCAAGCTGTCAGGCAGCTTACTGACCCGACTTTAAGTGGCTATAATTTCGTGCTCGGGAGTCAAAATTGAGCTCCGTTGGTGGCGTTAGAAACTAGACTTCAAGGGCTTTCCAACGGTATATGGCTTGCATACTAACTCATTTTCTATCAATCCCGAAAAATCGGCAAAGATGGCCATTTTTCAAGACTGATTTGCCTATTTTTTTGTTCCTCACGACTTCTTGTGTCGTACTTTTGCTCACGTTACAAAATGAATCTTGGAGCGAGCCCTTCTAATGAATTGTAGTACTCCGAGTCTAGTTTCCATAGCCGTAGACCTTGTCTAATTTCGATGAGTGTAACCTAAGATATGGACTGAACAAGGAACTGCGATAGTTTGGCCTTAGATGATTTTAAGTAGTTTAAGTTAAGTGTTGAGTTTTAGTTGTTTGGCCAGTGTGTGATAGTTAAACGTTGGCTCAGGTGACCCAGACTTCATCGAGGGTAACCCGACTACCGAAGTTTGATCTTCTTGCTTTCTCGTCTGTTTCACCGACTTGCGGTGAGTGTTCCAACTCCTTTTCAAAATGAAAATCTTGCTATTGTTTGCAAAGAAATGACTTGTTGAAATGAATTTGGGTTATTTGAAAGACTTGAATTTTATAAGAAATATGCTTGATCTATTTTATGATTTGATGTACCATGTGAGTGTTTTCTCCTTTTCGTGTGATTTTGGGTATTAAAATAAATATTGTGCTATCTTGTGACAAATATGACGTCGTTGGGCGAAATCCCTCGACTAGTCTACTTCGTTGGGTGAAATCCCTTGAGTAGTTTCAGTGAATTGATGTGACGTCGTTGGGCGAAATCCCTCGACTAGTCTACTTCGTTGGGTGAAATCTCTCGAGTAGTTTTAGTGAATTGTTGTGACGTCGTTGGGTGAAATCCCTCAAGTAGTTTCAGTGAATTGTTGTGACGTCATTGGGCGAAATCCCTCGACTAGTCTACCTCGTTGGGCGATGTCCCTCGAGTAGTTTATCTGGTATATCCAGGCAATACGCATTTACGTGTTTATCTACATGTTTTAAATTTTTAAACTTGAAGTATGATTTGAACTGTTTTACGTGAATTGCAAGTCTTTTGGCACTCACTAGGCTTTAAGCTCATTCTTTCAAATTTGTTTTCTTTAACATGGATCGAGAACCCGAGTGAAGACATGATTAGTCAGGGTTGGAACGTATCTTTTGAATTTCACCTTGAAGTGCTAAATTTGATATTTTGGGTTTGTAAGATGAATTTGTGGTTGTACCTTAAGTACATTGAACTGTAATTTGAGAAGTTGGGATATAAGTTGAATTCGGTAATGTGATTAGTTGTGGTTTGATTTGGAATGGTTATGTATGTTTACTTTCGAAGTGTTTTTAGTTATTCGAGTGGGTGAGTCCTGGCGAGAGCTGGGCAGGCGGTCTGCCGAACCCTCTGGTTCGCCTTAGGGGAGGTGGGTCATCATAGGTGGTATCAGAGTTTAGGGTTTAGATCCCTATAGTGTATCCTAGATTGGAGGTTTAGGATACCGGACTGTGGGATTAAGTTGAATATTATGTGAATTGGAGAACCTACTGTATCTTAGTGACTAAAGAAGATTTGTTACTTGGGAGTTTCTTATGTGGGATTGGTGGAAAAAGAACTAGGTAATGTTACATTAAAGTGAAAGATTGTGTGAGAGATTTATGAAAATTATTAGTTGATACCTTATGTGATGGTTTTGAGCTTTCAAAAAAAAAAAAAAAGGGGGATTTCAAAAGAACAAAATGCGTCTTCCTACTTGTGTAACTGTTAGAAATTTTCAATTTGAAGTCTAAAAGAAACTAAAATGTACTAGTTTTATTTTCAAAATGAAATGACACATATGTGCTTTAAATATTTTATAGCATGTCACTCTTAATATGTATGTAAATTCCACTATATTTTTGAATTAAGAATTGGAAAGAAATTGATGAGTTTGATGGAATTATGTATAGAGGATCTAAGAGGAAAGTTGAGGTTTTCCAACCGTGTTTTTCAATTGTTGATTTTAAATTGATATATTTTCACCCATGACTTTGGCCATGTTTGAAAAAGAAATCTTAAGTTTTGAAAGAATTGTGAACTTGCATTTTAGTAAGTTAAACCCTGAATTTGAAGAGAATTTCGTAACTCCAATAGCTCTTGTTGTATTTTCAAAAGCTTACTTTGGGAATTGAACCTACAATTCAAGTATAAGGACCGAGAAGGTAGAGCGAGTGCATCTGAGAACTTGTAGTTAGTGTGATTAGGAATAGAGAATATGCTAACGATTTTGTGAATAGTTAGGAGTTCAATAGCTACGATGATTAAAGGAAGAGACAACTATGGGGATGGTTTGAGCGCTGGATGTATTCTTGCAGTAGATTGTGTAATCTACTTGGCATGTCAGGCAGGAATGAGGACTGAGTTGATTGATCTCTTGGGTGGCCAACCATGAGGTGAATTGACTTTCTTCTTATTTTGGTGCTTGAAAATGTGTGTTATCAGAATTTTAGTGTTGGATTTCTGTGGTTATCTGACCAAAACAATATGACACCAAACCCTAGCGGGGGATAGAGAGATTAAAAGATGGAATACCGAGCACCCTCTTGTGTGAGAAAACCACTGAATGGTTCTCGTCCCTGTAATTGCATGCTTGTATAGTTGTTCTAACTACTATTTCCTTACCTACTTCTATTTGTAAGTGTGACTTAGTGTGTTTCCTTTAAAAATGAATGTACTTTTGTGATATAATTGAGTACTCATTCTCTTGTTATAAAGCTCTAATATCTTTTAAGTTCCGCCTGGAATTTCATTTGCTAACATTTTATTTTGCATTTATATTAATGATTGGTTCTCTAAAAAGATCATGGACGGTAGAAGGAGGGGACGAGGTCGTGGGAGAAGGGTTAGACAACCCCAAAATATGGGAGGTGATCGGGGGTTAGCGGTTGACCAAAACCGTGAGCCTAGAGTTGAGGTTAGAGAACAAGTAGCTACTGCTATTAACCGCATGACAGACATTCTAGAGCGTATGGCTAACCAACAAGGTCTTGGACTTGCAAATCAACCTATAGGCCCCGAGGGTGGTGATGATAGGGCCTTAGAACGATTCCAAAGGTTTTTCCCACCTAAGTTCTTGGGAGGACCCGAACCCGAAATAGCTGAGGGGTTGGTTAGAGAGAATCTCTGACATTTTTGCTACTTTAAACTACACTGAGGAAAGGCAAGTAGCTTTTGCCATATTTCAATTTGAGGGAGCCGCTCGATCCTGGTGGAACATGATAAAAGCCAAGTGGGATAGAGAGCAAATCCCAAGGACTTGGGTGAACTTTTCCAGGGAATTTAATGCTAAGTTCCTCCCTCCGCTAATCCAAGAGAAGAGAGAAGACAATTTTATAAGGTGTCAGCAGAGGACTTTAAGGGTCACGGAGTACGAGATACTATTCACTAAATTGTCGAGGTTCGCCCCTAAGTTAGTGGCAACTGAGCAGAGGAGAATAAGGAGGTTTGTGCTGGGATTAAATGTAGAGATACAAGAAGGCTTGGCAGCAGCTCAAGTTACTAGTTTTAGTGACGCAATCGAGAAGGCCCAAAGAATTGAAAGTGTGAAGGCTCAAGTGAGGGCTTTCAATGCAAGAAAAAGGAATGCTCCTAGTAGTAGTCATGAACCAGTAGACGTGAATGCTCCATCTCTCAAGTTTAGCAGAGAAATAAGTGAAATGAACAACTCTGGAGCGTCAAGAAGAGATATGACAAGAGGGGCACTCTCTGGCGGCTCACCAAGTGGAAAGGGACAATCAAGGAGTGTCCCATAAGGAAGCCAAGTATTAACTCTCGGTTTGCGTTGCAATTTTTGTGGGAGGCTAAATCATACGGAGGACAGGTGTTGGAGGAAAGAAGGGAAATGTTTGAAATGTGGAAGTAGTGAGCATCGGGTGGCTACATGCCCCATGGCCCAAGAGAGAAGTGGATGCCGAAAGATGGACAGGCCAAACTCCAATCAGGCTAGCACTGTGGGAAAACGATCGAGGGTTCCAACCAGGGTATATGCTATTAATCATCAAGAAAGCCCCAATCCAACTGAAGTTGTTGAAGGTACTACCCCATCTTTCATCGACTAGCTAAAATAGTGGTTGATTCAAGCGCTATACATTCGTTATGAACCTTGTCTTTATGGGTGGTATTGACCAAAATCTGTTAGATTGCCTTATGATTTGAAGAATTAGAACACTTCCTGGGGATAGAGTTTAATTACTATCTTGGTACATAGGGATTGTGAATTTTGGGTTGGAGGGCGAAAGTTGTTAACAGATTTAGTGAGTTGGATATTAAGGGTTGAATGAGAATATGGTGAAGAAGAATTATCTAGAGTTATTTGAATAGAAAATGTGAATTTCGAGGACGAAATTCTTTTAGGTAGGGGAGGTTGTGATGGCTCCCTCTCCCTAGGCTACCCTAGGGTATCGGTGAACGCTCAGCCTCCCTCGCCAGGACTCGGTCACCAAATTCATTCTAACCATGGTTTATGTTAAAAGATACAACCATCGAGATTGGTTCAACTTAATACATCAAATCAACCACCGAGTTCATACTACAAACCCTAACATAATAATCCAAAAGGTAATTCACGTGAATTGTTTCCCAAAAGTCATCAACTGGAAAGATTTTACACCAAACAAACTTCAAAAGACTAGATCCGTCTCTCTGCCGGCCTCCGCCATCTAAAACCACGAAAAGTGCAGAAGGGAAAATATATGGGGTGAGCTTCTAAAGCCCGGTGAGAGTCCAAAACACATAGCAATTAAGCACATAGACATAACAAGCTTTAGTAAAACATTAATGTCCATATAGGACCCGTTTTCAAATCTACGGTAAAGTTTCCAATTAAAGAAAGTCGAAATGTAAACAGTAGTTTCTTTTCCAAATATCAGGTTTCAAAACAGTAACAATCATGGTGCTCATTGAGCCAATCAATCAAGATCGATCCAACAATGGATTGGTGCGGCTCTAGAGGTGGCTCCCCGTTGAACGTGGCACTAGCCCTTCCAATCAAACAATCAACGGCGGTATCAATCTCGGGAGGAGAAAGCATGAGTCCTGCGGTCATTTTATTTCATTCTCCAACCCTTTCACCCAACGGATCGAAACCAAACAAGCGGAGATGGTGTACACTGAGGTAACCTTTAAACAGACCTGTGGTCCGCTGGCGTACTGACCAAGCCCTACTGCCGGCTCGGAATAGGCCGACTCGCCTCTGGGGTTTGGGATCCCTACGGCCAACAGGTCATGCACGCTTGACATGCACAAGCACAGGTACAGTGGTTTAGTTTATTATTTTAGAGGCGAGGGACAACTGACAATCAATTTCAACCTCGAACCCCCTTAGGAGAGTGCACCAGCCTTTAGGGGCGAGGGGCTTGAAGGCCAGCCTCTTCACCTCAAACCTCGAAAGAAAACAAGTTTTATTGTTTTTAAAACAAAACATACTAAACCACCTAAGCACGTTGAGTCAAATTAAGCAATAAAACTCACTCTACATAAAACCCTAGTTTCAATCATTCAACGATAAATCACATTTAGAAACCAGTCATACAATAACAAGTAATACCTAGCAACAAGGATCAAGTAGCAACAATAGGAACCCTCACCTTAGTTTGGTCAAGGTTGAGTAGGTGAATCAAATCCTTGGTCTCAAAGCTCTCGTGTATCACCGACGGGTCCCCGAGGTACATAATTACTATATCAATTTCTAATTATAAAAATCAATTTTGACCAATTCACTTCTTTTATGAAAAGCAAGGATGTATTTAGGTTTAACTGAAATATGAGTAAGTTTCGAGATTTTGGGGAAATTTGGGTTTAACAAATTTAGTAATTGATACACTAAAAGAGTTTTGATAACGTAATGTATCACCTTTGAATAATTTAGAAATAGTTTGCCTTAGTTAGAAAATTGACTAACGGAGGTTTAGTTCTTTTGTCATAGTACAAAACGAGTTTTTCATAATTTTAATTGGTTTGAGAGACAATTTGATTCCGTTTTACCCGCTTTGGTCTTGCTAATGAACAATACCTCTACGGGATTAAAACAAGTTTTATATGTCTGAATTTGAGTTTGTAAAAGTTAAAGTTTTAGTCAAATGACCAAATGTTGTAAATGAAAGTTTCATAAGATGCATCGCGTAAAAACCAGTTTTGCCACAATTTCTTTCAAAAATCGAATTGGGAGTTCTACTTGTGCGAATTGCATGATTTTGGAACCGTTAAAAACTAGATTCATAGTTCTTTATTTTCTCAGAGAACATCGAAAACAATTTAGATCAGAAATAATCCAAATTTGGCCATTAAGTTTGAAACCATCATTTCAGAAATTCACGTGGTTTGATTTTCAGCAATATTCATCAGTTCATACAGGTAGAAAATGAGTTATGGCGTGTGAGGTACCAATCAAGCTCTTTGGGTCTAGTTTCAAATGCCACTAACAGTACCTGATTTGGACTTATAAATTGTGAGATACAAGCATTCTGTTTTGGTCCGATTTGCTCACTGATTTCTGAAAAAATGCAAGCTTTGAGCAAACTTTGTGAAATTCTAAATACTTAGCCACGTGGTTAAAGGTCTGGTTTGGTTCCCAGAAAATCAAACCTTAGGTCATCATCATCAACTATCAGTTAAACATCAAGGCATGCACGAATAGCAATAGGCAGTCAAGTATTAACCAAAGCAGTGAAATATCAACCTCAAGCTCATCAATTCAAGATTCCAACTTTTGGTCCGAGTGATTCAAGTTCATCAAGCATTCATGAAAAGCTAGAGATATGCAAGATCAAGTCAAAATAGGCTGCCAAGAAGCATTTTAATACAATGCTCGAGTGAAATAGGTTCAAAGTTTTGTTTTAAAACCTGAAAACAGTTTTGAATTTCAGCCAACTTTGAAGATTTACTGGGATTTTTAAAAAATGAATTAGACTCTGAAATTTATGGGGTTTAAACTTCTCTGAATGTAGTTTCCAACGCAACAAACAGAGCTCAAATCGGATTTTTCTACATCAAATTGTGCTTGTTTTCCCCAGACTGCTCAAGCAGTCCTGCGAAAATCCAGAGCGTACATAGTTGGAGGAAATCAGTCTTTCTTCCTTTAAAACCTTATATTTTCAACCCAAAACGGACAGGCATACATATATATATAAGATACAATTCATAACAGCAGCACAAAGCAGTAAATAAGTCTCAACAGCTTTGGGGTTCTTCATCAAATTTTCAGCAGTAATCTGCTAGCTGCAAAACAGCCTTGTGCATGTCATTTCTTAGCTAAAATTGTAAGTTCTCATGCTTAAACTCTTCATGCAGTAGGTTAGAGTCTTAGCAACAAGATTCCAGCTCATTTTCAAACATTTATCCAACTCAAACAACACATTCAAGCCATGGATCAAGGCTGAAAACTCAAAACAGCTTACAAGAGTGCAGTAACTAAATTCCAGCCATGAAACTTGATTCATTTTCAGTAAAATTCAACATGCAATCTCAGATTTCTATCATACTTTGAGCACACAAGATGTCATCAAAATTTTAGCTTCAAAACAGAGATATCATGCAAGAAAATGAGATGTTTACAATTTCAGCTTTGCTGGAATTTTCTTCCAACTCAGGGAGTTCAAGCAAGATTTTCTTTCAAGCCTTAACCATCATCAACAACCATCTAATATCCATAAACAAGCCTCCATACTCAATATATATCAAATATACATGATTCTCAACACTAAATAGCCATAACTCCAGCTTATTTTGTAAGAAAAGTAAAGGTTTAACACATAAGAAAGCTGGAAGTTTACTAGAATGAAATTTCAGCAACATGCATGGTCATTGCTAGGCTAGATCATAACTCAAAATCAACATGCATCTCTGTATAATCAAGAAGAGAGTAAGAGCATCTTATACCTTCTAATGAACAAGAAACTTTGAAGAAAAACAGCCCCAACTCAGCCCACAATCCACCACACCAAACACCAAGTTCTCAACCAAGAGTAGAAGCAAAGACTAGTGAAGTTTGTTGGTGATTTTTTGCTAGCTATTTGGAGGTTTTTGGAAGAAGAAAATGGAGAGATTTTTCTGGTTTCTTGCTCTCTCCCTCGGCCTCCTCTCTCTCTCTCTCTATGGCAAGACAACAACTAACAAATGAATGGTTTTGTCTTGATGTTGGGTGGTTTTATTGAAAGTGGCATTGGTTGCATGGTAATTTGTTTGAAGTTGAGGGTAAAATGCGTCTTTTACAAGATTTTGACAAATGGCACAAGGAAGTTGCCACTTGTTGTTTCATTGCATGAAGTTAAAATGCTTCCAATTTGACCCCAATTCTTAGGTACTTGTTTTATCTAGAACCCCAAATAATTTCTACGCTATTGATTAAATCTCGGGATAAATTTAGGGTAAAATAATTTATATACATGCTAAAAGAAATAAAATTCTACTTATAAAAATTAATACATTTAAAATAGATTAGGAAAATTTTTTTCCGGGCCCTCACATGTGAGGACCCGAAAATCTATTTTATCTGACCTATTTATTTGATTATTTATTTATTTTCTCTAAATAATTAATTTAAATCATTTTAATTGCAATTACACCATACATTACCTCATTTTATTTTAAAAACCTTGTTTAACCTTCAATTTAATTTTCTATTTCGAATTGTGGAAAAATGAGAGACACGATTTCAAGGCAAACATTTGAACCGAGGTGGCGTAATCTTAGACATTAAGAGTGATCATTAGTATATCAAGAAAAGCTAATTGGGGGATTAGAGTGAGTGATTCAAATTAACTTCAAATGGAGCATTTTGGTCACAAATTAAAGTTCATTTTGGGCACCATAAAGATAAGCTTTATATCTTTTCTTCCCTCACATTTTCACTTTTACCAAAACCACACAAAATCCCTCTCTCTCTCTCTTGTTTCAGCCGCACCTCCCTCCCCATTTCCCTTCATTTTTGTCTTCAAAACTACTCCAAATCTTCACCAAATCAACCAAGAAATCTTGAGAAATCTTCCACCACTTCACTTGAAACTTGGGTTCATCTACTCTTGAGGAAGCCAAGCTTGAGATTGAAAAATTGGTGGGTTTGAGGCTCCTAGACAGCTTCATCTTGAGGTTTTGTTCTTGAAAGAAGAGGTACTTTGCTTCCCTTAAATCCTATTCTTTTGTTTACCCATCTTGTAGGTTGAAGCATCATTTATTCATTAATCTCATTCTTGTTGTTTTGAGTTGTTTTGAGTGGGCTCTTGGACTCCCACTAGAGTTATTTGTGGCTGTGGTTGATGTTGTTGTTGTGTTATGGCGATGGATTTTAGCTTAGTTTTGGTGTTTACAAGTTAAGAATAAAATCTGGTGAAGATGGGTTGCTGCTGTCCGAATTTTCTTGGATATTTTTCCCTTGTTTTACCCCGGAATTTTCGTGGTTTTTTTATGCTAAAATGGTTGATATATGTTGGGCTTTGTGTGTGTAAATTTTCTACCAAAAATCCCTCCATTTGGTTGTGTTAAAGTTGAGTGAAGTGAAGACAGCAAATCTGGAAATTTTTCTGTCTAAAATGCTGTCCATTTGTGCTACTATTTTAGCACCATTTTGTCAAAATTTTTTGATGCAATTTGATCACAATTTACTCAAGAATCATTGTTGGGAACTTGGCTTAAATGTGGGAAAAATGGAGGTAGTTTTCTACTCAATTGAATTTCCAAAAGAAAAGCTTGAATGCTGGCAGGTTGTTGTGCTGAAACAGGGGGGCTGTTTGTCACCCTTAATCTCCTACTTTTCATAATAATTTTGGGCTGAGTTTTGGTACAAACCTAGTTTATATACTGAAGTTTTAGTGTAGAAAATTTGGTGATTTTATAATGGGTTTTTGTTGGCCAAATGAATCATTCTTTTCAACCCTGCAATCTGGAATTTCGGGTAGCAGGATTGATGAAACAGTCTTCTTAAATCTGTTGTATCTTGGTGTAGGAAGGTCCAAATTGAGTTCCGTTTGTTGTGTTTGAAACTAGACTCCAATTTATTTAAGTGAGATAAATTTCAAGGGTTAGTTCGAATTTTGTGAATTTTGGTGAATTTTCAATTTTGACTGAAAATCAAAACTGTTATGTCCTGTTATTACTGTAGCAGCAACTTTAAACTGAAATTTGATTGGTTTTCGATTTGAATCTTGTATAAGTGTCTTCTCGAAAGTTTTAGTTCACTGAGTCTATTTTCCAACGGTATAATATTCATAAATTTCAGACTTATATAGCTCAAGTTATAGTTTTTCAAAGAATGCTATGAAAACTGAAAACGTTTACTCTTCACACTTAGCCATCTAAAAAGTTACTTTACTGTGCGAGTCTTCGGCTCAAACTTGGTACACATGTAGTTCATCTAGTGAGGTTTGAGTGTACAAAATTTGGTAATCTTTCAATGGCATTTCTATACCCAAATGTTGTTCCAAATATAGCTTTTCAAACCTGGAAAACCAAGCTGTCAGGGCAGCTTACTGACCCACTTTAAGTGGCTATAATTTCTGAGTCAAAATTGAGCTCCGTTGGTGGCGTTAGAAACTAGACTTCAAGGGCTTTCCAACGGTATATGGCTTGCATACTAACTCATTTTCTATCAATCCCGAAAAATCGGCAAAGATGGCCATTTTTCAAGACTGATTTGCCTATTTTTTTGTTCCTCACGACTTCTTGTGTCGTACTTTTGCTCACGTTACAAAATGAATCTTGGAGCGAGCCCTTCTAATGAATTGTAGTACTCCGAGTGTAGTTTCCATAGTCGTAGACCTTGTCTAATTTCGATGAGTGTAACCTAAGATATGGACTGAACAAGGAACTCGATAGTTTGGCCTTAGATGATTTTAAGTAGTTTAAGTTAAGTGTTGAGTTTTAGTTGTTTGGCGGTGTGATAGTTAAACGCGTTGGCTCGGTGACCTTCGAGGGTAACCCGACTACCAAGTTTGATCTTTTGCTTGCTTTGTTTCACGACTTCGCGGTGAGTGTTCCAACTCCTTTTCAAAATGAAAATCTTGCTATTGTTTGCAAAGAAATGACTTGTTGAAATGAATTTGGGTTATTTGAAAGACTTGAATTTTATAAGAAATATGCTTGATCTATTTTATGATTTGAAGTACCATGTGAGTGTTTTCTTCTTTTCATGTGATTTTGGGTATTAAAATAAATATTGTGCTATCTTGTGACAAATGTGGCGTGGTTGGGTGAAATCCCCACTAGTCTACCGTTGGGTGAAATCCCGAGTAGTTTGATAAATTGATGTGGCGTGGTTGGGAAAATCCCCTCGACTAGTCTACTTCATTGGGTGAAATCTCGAGTAGTTTCGATGAATTGATGTGACGCGTCGTTGGAAATCCCTCAACTAGTCTACTTCGTTGGGTGAAATCTCTCGAGTAGTTTTAGTGAATTGTTGTGACGTCGTTGGGTGAAATCCCTCGGCTAGTCTACCTCGTTGGGTGATATCCCTCGAGTAGTTTATCTGGTATATCCAGGCAATACCCATTTACGTGTTTATCTACATGTTTTAAATTTTTTAAACTTGAAGTATGATTTGAACTGTTTTCGTGAATTACAAGTCTTTTGGCACTCATTTGGGCTTTTAGCTCATTCTTTCAAATTTGTTTTCTTTACAGGGGATCGAGAACCCGGTGAAGACATGATTAGTTAGGGGTTGGAACGCATATCTTTTGAATTTCGTCTTGAAGTGCTAAATTTGATATTTTGGGTTTGTAAGTTGAATTTGTGGTTGTACCTTAAGTACATTGAACTGTAATTTGAGAAGTTGGGATATAAGTTGAATTCGGTAATGTGATTAGTTGTGGTTTGATTTGGAATGGTTATGTATGTTTGTGACAGCCCCACTTCTCCCTAGGCGTGGGTGCATTGACTCTCGCCAGGACTCACTCACTAGAATAACCAATAATACTTCAAAAGTGATTGTCAACAACCATTCCAATCCAAATCACAAATATTACACAATGAAATTCAACTTACAACACTCATTTCCAAATTACAGTTCAAAGTACTTAGAGTACAACCACATTACCATCTCACAGCCCAAGTATAATAAAAGTCCATCCATCCATGGTTACAAAGGTACAAGAAGAAGGATCACAATGCACGCTATCCAACGTCCTGAGACGTGGGAAAATAAAACATTTTTGGGTGAGCTTGTCCAAAAACAAGAAATTCATGGACTTTGAGTTAACAATCACTTTGTAAAACAATTGAGTTTTCAAGCAATCATTTCATCAATACTCACTTTAATAACAACATACAAAGCACACACAATCAAATCCGATTGGAAGGATACGGCTCACTTGGAGCTATTTCAGTCCACTTCACCTTATAACTCGATCAATCCCGGTACAAGCGGCCATTTATCCTCCAGGTGGTATTACTCGAGTATACCGACCAGTCCGCTTCGTTCTGGGGAAAAGGCCTTGTTCAGTAATGTGGTAAAGTACACATGGCCTCTGGTCATCATAGTAATGATCAAAGACCAAGGAGTTTTGTTTTAAGATAAAGCTTTCCAACCTATCCGCCACACTAATGGTACTCAAGTAGGCTTTTGACCCACCGAGCTCAAGAAAGTGGTCTTAGATAGGTTTTCTAGCAAAGGGTCTTGAGACCAGTTCGGTCGACGATAAGTACACAACCTACAAGTAGTGAACGATGAATAAGGTACACACGGGGTAAAATGTTCCTTGGTACACCACTATCAAACAATCAAGTTATCAACCAAACAATCAAGGAAACAAGTAATATGCAAGCAATGGAAGTGTAGACGGTTGAACGATATATATAGTAGTGTGGTAAAGTACACACTCGCTTAGCAACAAGTATGTAATTCCGTGGGAGATATTCACAAACTCATTTCTTTGCAAGTATAAGTTGAGTATATCATATCACAAGTCATTTTCACGTAGTAGCGAAACATAAACATTGATTTAAAATGGATTTGAACATCCATAAACTCTTCATAAATGGTTTCACTTGTAAAGCATTTCATTTGGAGGTGATAGTAAATCTTTTCAATAAATCATTCATTTGGAAACTATTGCGATTTCATTTGAAGGAGAGTTGAATCACTCACAAATCCTTTATAAACTATTTCCGCGGGTAAAAGCATTTTACTTAGAAATAGTGATAAATCATTTCTTGGTAAATACTAGCAAATCATTTTACAAATCATTCATTTACAAACCATGGCAAGATTTCTATTTAAAGGGTTTGAACACACTCAAACCACTCAAACTAGTGAGTAAAGAAGAAGCTAAACTTAGTTGGTGGTTCTGGTTCCCTCGACAAAGTCTTGGCCACGAGCCAAAGTTCAACTATCGGATACTTGCCAAAATCTCATATTCCAAGTCTTAACAAGTCCACGAAGCACCAAACCCTCACTACTACGAAGTCTGGTTGAGACCATATTTAAAATTACCCTTGTTGAAATAGTAGGTCTCGGAACCTCAAAAATCATTATTTTCAAAATAACTTGACACCCACTCATAGTCAAACTATACATTAATTTAAAATACTTCATACCAAGCTCTTATATTCGAAATCCATAGAATTTGACCCAAAATATAATAAAACCCTCAAATCATTCAAATGACACTTTTCATTCGAAATTCATGAAAAACTTCACTTCTCATCTTTTAAAATTCAAACATTCCCTCCACTCAAACATACACTCACAATTGAACAAAACACATATTTTCTCAGAAGAAAATTCTTCAAGAACAAACACAAAATTCGAAATCAAGTATTAAATTTACCAAGCATGGGTTCGGCCATCACATCTATTTTCCTTCAAAATTCTCAACAACAAAACCCTACTTTTCTAACCATATCATCATATATTTCACAAATATCATTCAGGATCCCAAATAGGTCCTCAAGTCATACCTAAAATCCACCTCAAGTCCAGCTACCTAGGTTGGGAATCCAAGAGCCCAACTCAAATGCTTCATACATAAGCATTCTTATCAAAATAAACCATGGATCTGAGCTATTTAACACTAATAAAACTATATCTACAAGGTTCAAGCTTTATACCTTGAGATCGACTAGATCGACAAGATCCAAGATGATCTGGTGGGTTTCCTCTTTCCAAGAGTGCTCCCAAACCTAGCAACTCTCAAGCTTGATCTTTACCCAAGATCTTTGAGCTTTGACGATGATTTCTAACACCACACTCAAGAACAAGCTGAGACAAACCACCCAAGCTTTCCTCCTCTTTCTTTTCCTCCAAATTTTTGGATCTTTCCCCTCTTCTTCTCCCTTCACGGCTGCCAAGAAATGGAGGATCAAACCAAGATTCCTTCACTAAGATCTCACACTTCAAGTTGATGGATGATCAAGAAGATTGAAGCTCAAACCTCAAGCTTTTTCCTCTCTTTCTTCCCAAGAAAATGGCCAGCTCTTCCCTCTCTCTCTCTCTCTTGCAAGAGTGGGGAGGATGGGCTTCAATGGTGGTTGAAGCGAAGCAAGAAGAAGAAGAAGAAGAAGAAATGGAAGATTGGAGCTTTTCTCTCTCTCTCTCTCTCACTCTAGCTCTCGGCCCTCTCTCTCTCTTGTGCTCCAAAATGCAGCTGCAAAAGGGGCAAGGTGGCTCTCCTTAATTTATGGAAAAGTTGTCTCATGACCACTTTATGTAAGCGTCATTCTATTCTATTCTTTTCTGGTTTCCTTCATCCCACACTATCTCACCATAATAATATTCCAAAATATCACTACATATGCTCGGTTTCAAGTCCAAGTCACTATTCACGCAACAATTTTAATAACGCCAAACTACCCACAGGCAATAAATTAGGTATAAAATTCTCTAAATTGGAAAATAATCACTTTAAACATATATTTACTCATATTTCAATAAATAAACATAATATAAATAATATTATGCATTTTTTTAAAAATAAAATTTGAATTTTGGGGCCCTCACAATATTTACTTTCGAAGTGTTTTTAGTTATTCGAGTGAGTGAGTCTCCATCCCTTATTAGGGGAGGTGGGTCGTCACAAAACTTTATGATCAAAATTTAGCTTGAATTCACAAATAGCAAATGACAAAATTACAACTAGAGAAACAAAAGTAATTCCAAAATTAATAGGCATGAAATTAAACTTGATAATGACAAATTATTACATGCTTGATAGCAATTTATTTGACTTTCAGTAAGTATACAAATATTTTCTAAACAAAAAATTTTCACCTATATCTTCTTATTTGATTGTACAAATCTAGTTAGAGGGTGGTAACTTTATACTTTCAAACTATTACTAACAGTTTTATGCAGTAATTTATTTTTGAAAAAGTGCTATAAAACTTTATTATATGGATAAATTTGATCTTCTAGTCTACTTAATAATCTAAAGAAATCTGATTATAAATATGTGTTAACCTTGGTTGATCAATCATTGGTTTTGATGATTAACAAGTCAAAATGCTGATTTGGACTAATGATTTTATGTGAACAATGATTTAGAACAAGTTGCAAGATCAGAAGAATAAGAGCACAAATTGAATCAAACAAGGAAAAAGTGTTAATTGCTATCGGACACATCACATGCATCGGACGTCTGAAAGTCAGTAAGAACAAACTATCGAATGCTAATTCATCTTATTGGCTGTCCAATAAGTTCAAAAAATAATGACTCAACCTTTCTAGTCATGTCGGATGCATAAGAGATCCTAATTGGACGTCCAACACACTCTATGAACGAAGACTAATTCAAATTATTGAATGCAAAACTTTAGTATCGGACGTCCGATAGCTCCAATGGCTAGTTTTCTAACAGCTATATTTTTTATTGTTGGAGAAGCTTTTGGAGCCAATTTTCTTCACCTATAAATACCATCAAGTATGAGAAGATAGGAGACTTTTACCTACATTATATACAAGCTATCAAGAGTGATTTTAAAGTAAATACTTTGATTTTTGTATAGTGTAGGAAAAGTTGGATTGTAAGGTTACTCAACTGAAGATTACTCATTTGGATGAGTAAAACCTTGGTGAAGGTGAACCTCATTTCAAGGAGTAAAACTTTGGGAAGATTGCCTCATTTGTATATATAATAACTCTTAGTTGGTTAGTTAGTTGGTAATTAATTGTAGCATAGTGAAGGTTAATTAGAAGAGCTGTAAAACTCCTTGGCTCAACTAAGGGGAGCTTAAGGTGAGGAAGGAGTGAATCTTCTTATGTACAAGGTGATTTGCAACACTATCAATTGAAGACCCTATTGGATTGGTTCAACACCAAGTTTGGGAGAAATTTGGAAGTTTGGTTTGCAATTCTATATTTTCTCTTTTATTTTTTTACCACTTAATTGTGCAATCTTTATCAAGTTTTATTTGCTATATCATTGTGAATTTAAGTTATCACTTGAATTGTTTTGTTGGGTGAATATTTGCTATTATTTGATTCTATTTTTGGGACAATTTAATTCACCCCCTTGCTTAAGTTGCTTTGGGCCTTACAATTTGTAACCCTATGAATTGATTTTCTATATACCATATATTTACAAATCCCTTTTATCCCTAAGTAGATCTGTGTTCTAGTAATTAAAGGAATATTACATGCACATGAATAATTTATGTTGAGCTATTTTTAACATGAATACAGATATGCGTATTGGTATTTAATTGTGAACCATAGCCAAGCAAAAATTGTGAATTTACAGAGTTATTCAATTTTAATTTTCATTTGCATTTAATTCCTATAGTATGAGGGTATTAACGTTTCATCATCATGAATTTTAAAACCATAAACTTTACTACTCTTATACCATTATTACATTAGAAACAAAAACACTTAAAAACACTGTCTTAAGGAGATTAATGGCCTCAATTTGGTCCATAAATAATGTTTATTGTGAGTCACAAAGTCGTAGAGGAGACCAACAAAAGTGACTGCCTCCCGTAAAGAAAACCTAATTGTTTTGAGTGGATTATGAGGATAAACATAACAGAAGAGAAGTGGAAAATTTTGAGTATGCAGTGCTAAGCTTTTTTTATAGTTTCCAAATCCTTAACTTGCTGATCCACCAAGAACTTATGAATTATCCTTTCATTGAGTTATGAATTTGTCCTTTTCGGAATCTTTGTCTTATGATAGAAGAATTTAACTACAACATTAATTTTTCCCCCACATGATATGTTTCAATTACTCATGGGCAATAATAATGTATATCCAACATGATAAAGTTATTACAACTCAAAAGTTTCGGCCTATTACGTCTCATATATATAAAATCTATATATGTAGTATACTCTTTCATACTATTTTATATAACATACATATTGATGTTCCGATAACTTCATTGAAAACTATGTTAGTTTTAGTTCAATTTGTCAATACTTTTAAAATCTAATTTTATTTTCTTTCTTTACATTGACATTTCTTCAAAAATTTTTGTAACCAAAGATTTTTAAAAGCTTGAATTGTTTAACAAAAACTAAGCACTTTTTTTTTATGAAAACAAAATTAGTTTATTAATGAGATTTCTGAAACTCGCCTAGCACTATTTACTTGACAAAGTTTGAAAGGGAGTTTGAAAGAGATTGAAGTAGGTTGGCAAACCTTGCAAATGAAATAAACTTATTATAAAACTTGTTAATTTCTCTTTCTTAATGAAGAGTGTGGGGAAGCTTTTGATTTTCTTTAACGAATAATAGGGGAGGTCCCAGTATTTTTAAAATCAAAAGGGGAGGTCCCTTTCCTAACTTTCGCTATAACTACAGGGGGTGGTCAGCGTAGATTACCCTCTCTTCTTTTACTGTGTCAAATTGACTAAACGCGTTCCTTAACCAAACTCCTTGCCTCCAAAAAAAAAAAAAAAAAAAAAATTAAAAGAAAAAAATGGACAGCAAAATCCAAACCTTCGTTCCTAAGCAAACCACAGAAAGAGATACCCGCTCCTGTGGTATTCTCAAAAGGACAATTTTAGAAACCTTCCTTGAGGTTTGTAGCAAATATCACTTGGTACTCTTAAACTTTAAAAAACTCACCTATGATCCTTATTTTCAACTTTTTATAACTTTATCAACCCATTTCAAAACTCATTTTGGATGAGATATAATATTTCTATTCTAAAATTACCCTCTTCTTATGAACCTTTAGTTTACATAACAAACTAAGTTAAATCCTTAAGAGTTACAACATAGTAATTAGGGTGAAAGGTTTTTTTTATAATTTTTGAAGTCATCGGTCTAGATAATAAATGAAAAAATTTGCTAGAATTAGAAGTAAATAACATTTTGCACTTTGAAAAGCCTCAAATAAATTTGTATATGCATTGTTAATAATTTATGTTTCTCTTTTTTTAAGTCATCAATTTGGATAGAAAATTAGGACATTAAAAAAATTCTAAACAATCTACCAGATTCTAAATTCATCCAAAAATATTTTATAACAAAGAAAATTAGTTTTATAATTTTGAAAACACATCAAATGAGTTTATAAACATAATTTTAGACATTGTGTCTGTTTCTGATATTCAAGCCATCAGCCTATACAAAAAAATTTAGAAAGTATAAAATTCTTAATTTTTAAAATTTCTTAAATTAATGAAAGCACTTTATCAGTGAATGAAATATTTTTTTAGCTTCAACCATCTTAAACATACTTTTAAATAATAATATTTTTTATTTTAAAAATACCTACTGATATAATTTATTCTATTACAACTATACTTTCACACTGTTTTTCTTGTTTTTCAAGCTTTTAGTAATGTATGTTCACTATTGGAAAAATAATAGAATAACACAAGGACAAATTTGGCATGAAAACATTTGCTTCCTCCAAGTATGAGTTTCTTAGTAATATTTTTTGAGATGGGTTAATAATGTTGTAAAAAGTTGAAAATAAGAGACTTAGATGAGATTTCTCAAAGTTAAGCGCAGCCAAGTGATATTATTATAAACCTCAAGGGGGGTTTTTGAAATTATCCCATTCCCAAATAATCAAAAGTAATCTTCCACATTATTGTCATAATTACTTTTGGCAGCTATAAAAGAAGATATTTTTTCATATAAGAACCCCCAAAAGTGATGAAGAAAAGCCATAGCTTCTTCTCGTCAATAGTTTCGTTAACCGTTCTTCTGGTATTCTTGAGCTTTTCCTCAGTTTCAATGGCTGAATCACAAATCCCATCATCATCTGAGGCCAAGGTTCACATAGTTTATACCGAGAGACCCCAAGATCAGGAACCTGAGGATTACCATATCAAGACTCTTTGCTCTGTTCTTGGCAGGTCCGGCTTTTTTCATGAAAATTACTATTTCTTTGTTTTATTTTTTTGGGTGTGAAATTCTGGCATGGATATCATGTTTATGGTGTTCACTTTTGTTTATTTTTTCATTTTGATACATGGGTTTTGATTATTTTGTGCTGATTTTTTGTGAAAATTTTGAAAACCTAAAAATGGGATTAAAAATGAAAACAGTGAGGAGGCTGCAAAGAAGGCTTTGGTGTATAGTTATAAACATGCGGCTAGTGGGTTCTCTGCTAAGCTGACTCCTGGACAGGTTGCTGAGCTCTCAAGTAAGTTTCTGGTGTTTTTCTTGATTTGACTAGTAGTATATGTATATTTTGTGCTGTTTTTCTTAGCACGATTGTTATGATGATGATTGCGGTTATATTTACTATTCTTTTTAAATTTTAAGAAGTTTTTTGGGTTGTCAAAAATCATTTTAAATCGACATATATGCATCAGGATTAAAGGAATTTTAACACATTATTATGGATGATGCTTGTTGAATTATGGGTTGATTGCCCTTTTGAAATGGTCAATCTAAGTTATGATTCATGGAAGCATTTTATTTAGTGGATGTTATGGACTCTAAATATTGATCTGAGACTTGACAAGGAAGATTGCTTTGAGAAGTAGTGTTTGATTGTACTCTTGAGCTAGACAGGTTTCGAGTTATTGACCACATGACGAAATTATGAATCCATGGTGTTTATTTTCAGTGTAAAGTAAAACTCTCTGTGTTTTGAAATTTGTGGAAATGTTTCTCCACTGAATAGAGTGTATCTGGTTTTATGGAATCCATGCTATTCAACGAGATTTTGATTATCTCTAGTTTCCTCCACTGCTTGATCTTAGTTGTATGAGCCAAATGTGAAATAGCATTTGTTCAAATTCAGATTTCTGCTTAAGATTGTGGCGCTGCCTCTGTGCTTCATATGCATTTTTGTTGATGAGAAATGTAGGTGGACATTTGGCCTCTGTTTTATTATGAGCAGAAACTTAAGGTAATGAAATAGTGCCACAGTTCTGCACATTATTTTGCTTTCATTTGAGATGCTGCTGCAACGAGGCAGTGGATGGGGTAGTGATTGCCTTTCCTTTTATTGCGTGTTTGAAGGTTGTTTGAAGGATCAGTTATTTCCAGTGAGCATGAAACTGAATTTCTGTTTAGAAGGATCGGTTATTTCTAGTGAACATGAAACAGATTTTTGTTTTCCCAATCATTATGCCTTATACACATTGAGCAAAGGATGTGATGCAATTTGTTTTAACTGAACTTTCGATGAAAATTAATGTTTTTGACCTGTTGAGAGTATTGTAATTAGACCATCCTAATGTCTCGAGTCTAATAGGTGACTTTTGTTAATGTTGTTTCTTGTTCTGCAGAGTTCTTTCCTTAGACGTAACAATATTAGTTGATCAGATATGCCCTCATCTAAACATGTTGAGCAACAATTCATGTTTGACCATTTCATGTCACTTTCACATAACTTTTGTTGTAGATACCATTCTGAATTTTTTTCATCAGGCAAATACTTAAGTTGACTCTTCTAAAGCAATATGTCTGCATGATGAGAAGTTGTAATAATTAACATTAAGTTTGGGTTTTGGACTTGGCTAAATGTTTTCCATGTCATGATATGCTTGTACCATTTGCCGTGTTAGAATCTGCTTCTTGCATTTAAATTGGATATTTGTGATAAATTGCTTTCAGAAGAGCGTAGGGTGTCTTCTGACTGAATAGAAGCTTGGTTGTGTGAAAGAATTATATCAGTAGTATGCTATGTGATCCATCTTTGTTATCTGCATCTGCTTTAGAGAACTGTGTCCTCTGTTAGAATATTTATTGATGCTGTAAGCTTGGAAACATGAGTGTATAATAGTTTGAGATTTCTGGTTGACTAATTCAGATTTTTTGAAGTGGGTTTCTGCATGTCATCTGCTAAACTGCAAACAAAAATCACATTGAAGGTCTAATATTGCATAGAAATCCTGAAACCTGAGGCAAATTTGATTTTGCAAATAGATCAGGATTTCTTCGTTCTGTCCATTATGTTGGCATAGAGCACAGACCAACCAAAATGTTCTGGTCAATCTCAAAGCAACCTCTTGCTAATTGTTTTCTTAGTTTGTACGAGTCAAACTCTAGAGTGCACGTATTCTTGTTCAGACGTGAAAGACTGATAAATACAATATTTTGGCAGAACAACCAGGAGTGCTGCAAGTTGTTGAAAGCCAAACACTTCAGCTTCATTCTGGACCTGCGAAGCTGCACGTGTGAATTCATTACTGAGCTTGTTGGGTTCTCATCTGTATAAACTAATGATCTAGACTTTTAGATGCGTGCATGAAGTGTTAAACTGATAAGTAAACGCTTCCATATGTACTAAGTCTTACAGTGTGGGCCGTATGCAGTATGAATGTTTGATCATGCCAAATAAAAAGTAAGAAATATTGAGAATCTTTTAAAGTATTGATGAATAATTCCTCATATTGTGCATCTTTTCATGCTTGGAACTTATGGTGGTGCTTCAAGGAGAAAAATTGAATGATTGAGTTCGGTTCTATTTGGAAGTTGAGAAACGGAAGCACAGGGGTAGAAAGTGTCTTATTTTGGGAGTTTTATACGTGGTGTGGAGATGCAGATAAATGAGCCTTTTGCTAAAATTTTCTTCCATGGAAATAGGAATATATGAAGAGATTGACAAAACTAGTCTAAACTTTTTCTCTAAAACCAACTAAAATGCTAATTGCAAATAGATAAATTCTTGTTCTCGCCTAAGGACCATTTTCGAAGAGCTAATTTATACCTCTTCCTTCCCTTCTCAGGTTATTTCTTATTGTATATTCTCTTTTATTACCTGAATTGCCAAACTTGGCCACGAAGGTGAGGCTAAATCTTGTTAGGAATGGTAACTGGATGCTAAAGAATTTTCCTTCTGTGCTGCCTTCGTCTGTCTACAAATTTTGTCAAAAAGCTATAAGCTAGAGTTTTTAAGCTCATAGCTATTTGTACTTGCTGGGCAGTCATATGTATGGTCTATAAGACATTGGTAAAGATTTCATTGGATTTGATTTATGGGAGTCGGTCTTCATTCTCAATACTAGCAGTACATCGGTTGGTGACCTCTAAATTCTGATACCTCAACTTCAGCTGAAGCTTCCTCGGCAGCTAGCTTGCCTCCGACTTAAGACAATCTAGAGCAGTTCAAAGCAATTACTGCTTGATGATCTATTTATCTTGCTAGTCAGAGCCGCTAATAATTTTAATTATCAATGAAGGATGTCATCGAGTTTGTAAATATTTCTCTATCTAATAAGATATTAGTTTCCTTTTTGCTGAAAAAAAATAGAAAAAGAAAAAACATCTGATTTTCCATCTCTGGCTGGACTTGCGACCTTGCAACATCGTAGCAAAATTAATTTCTCACCTTGAAGGTGAAAGGAACGACTAGAGTCGACCAGCTTGTCCCAAGACTTGTAGTGCAATCGTGGCTAAGATACCTGCGAAAGTCAAGCAAAAAATAGCACAGAAAATTAGAGGTCATTTCACCATATTACTACTATAAAAACTGCTAACACGGCAGTAGTTTATACAATTATTATAAGCCATAAACTAGGAAGGAAAATACGTCTCTTTTTTATTTGCTGGCGATCTGACTCTTTTCTCCTCTGCACCAATTCACACCCCAGGATAAAAAGGTACTAATACTATAAAGTATAATTGCTATATTTAGGCCAATTCAAACACTCAAATGTACCTTCTTGTCATTTCAAAGATCGTGCATAAGTCAAAGCCACCACAATCCCCGCCAAGTGCTATGACCAAAACACCCAAAAGTAGTTATTTACCAACCAATCCAAAGCTCCCAAAGAATCAAAGATACAAAAATTAATAACAGGGAAGCAGAGGAAGGAGAGGAGGAAGAATCAGAAAGAGAATTTTTCTAAAATTCAAGATCAAGCAAATAAGGGTTCTACAGGCAGAGATAACAAACGAAGAAGAAGCAAGATCCCATCTGAGAGCATCATCCATGAAGAAGCCATCCTCATCCTCAAAAGCTCCTAACAGTGTCCTTCCTTATCAAACTCCAAGACTTAGAGAACACTATAATCTTGGTAAGAAATTAGGCCAAGGTCAATTTGGCACGACCTACCAATGCACAGAAAAAGCCACAGGCATTGAGTATGCTTGCAAATCAATCCCAAAGAGAAAGCTTTTATGTAAAGAGGACTATGATGATGTGTGGAGGGAAATCCAGATCATGCACCACCTGTCTGAGCACCCATATGTTGTGAGGATTAAAGGGACCTATGAAGACAACTTGTTTGTTCACATTATCATGGAGCTGTGTCATGGTGGTGAGCTTTTTGACAGGATTGTACAAAAGGGTCATTACAGCGAGCGAAAAGCTGCGCAGTTGATGAAGACTATCATTAGCGTGGTAGAGGCATGCCATTCTCTTGGGGTTATGCATAGAGATCTGAAACCCGAGAATTTCTTGTTTGACACTGCTGATGAGGATGCCAAGCTTAAGGCCACTGACTTTGGATTGTCCGTCTTTTATAAACCAGGTATGCTTTTGATCTTACATTCTTCTTTTCAATTTTGTCTATGTATGTCTGCTCTCTCTATCTTGCCTTGACGGAGTTTTTTTGGTCAATTAGTCAACATTTTAAGGATTTGCATCTAATACGCTTGGAGCTTATTGACAAAGCACAGAATAAGAAAAAGACATGTTTTCATTGCCAATTGGATCACAAGGAAATGGGCATTTTATGGTGTTTTAGGTTTGTCTGTTTGATTTTCTCTGCTTGCATAAGCCTCTCATTTGCAATATCTTGAATTTCCTGACCATTATCAAGAACTGAATGCATCTATTCAATATTTGCATTAACAAACGTTAATCTCGTTATTTCATCTGTAATTATGTGGAAATGCATTCAATAAAAAATCATTTTCATATTGCATATCTGCGTGCCTGTTTAATTTGTTTTTAGAAAGCCGAAAAAAGATTTACTTGCATTATCCTATTAGAATTTTTCTTTTTGTTATAAGAAGAGATAGGGAAGAAATGAATAAATTTGAAGCAAATTCTGTATTGCAAGGGATTCAAGGGATGAGTCAGAGAATATGTGTAAAATTTTTCTTAGATGCACAGGAAGAATGGAGTAGAAATGAAGCAATACATGCGGAGAAATAGAAAATATGGTCCCAAAAATTCAATAAGCAGGGCGTTCAGTGCAGTATTGGAAACTTTTATTCCACGGAATGCTTCAATAATGATTTGACAGCATCTTCAGAGAATTCTCATTTTGCATACAGAGAATCGACATGACCATTATTATTTTTTCCCATATTGGCATCATCAACATGGTTACATAAAGAAGAAAAAAGTGTACTAGGAGGGGATACTATTCTCTGTGGAAATTGCCTTTTGGGATTATTAAAGTAAACAACATTCAGGTTATTGTTTGACTGTCATAATCAATAAGTTACCTGGTTACCAGTGTTGGAGCCACAAATTGTTATGTAAATGGATAATTCTGTTGAATTTCTTCTAGCTACAAAAAAAACACTTAGAATAAAAAGTTGTTGCTCATCATCATGATGGTATGTTAATTATCTACATAAAAGCTTTCTGGCACCAAAAAAAAAAGCAATTTTTTTTTTCACTTTGGCCAGAGGATGTCTACTTGATGAATGACTGTCATATCAAATGTTGGGCAGATTAATTCTCTTTGTGATCTTAAATACTCTCAATTAAAAATGGAATTTCCCTTTGGAGCCTGATTTTCATGTTTGCTACAAATATCCTGACTTTTTTTCTTTAACAAAAAAATCCCAACTTAGAATCATTTACACAAAAGATATTCAGAAAAGTTAATCATTATCATGTACTGTTTTCACTTTCAGGGCAATATCTTTCTGATATTGTTGGAAAGTCCCCATTATGTTGCACCTGGAGTGTTGTATTGATAAAATTATCCTGACTTAGAATCATTTGGACACAAAATATTCAGAAAAGGTTATCATTATCTTTTAACTTTCACTTGCAGGGCAGTATCTTTCTGATGTTGTTGGAAGTCCCTATTATGTTGCACCTGAGGTGTTGCATAAGTACTACGGGCCTGAAGCAGATGTGTGGAGTGCTGGTGTTATTTTATACATCCTGCTATCTGGGGTTCCTCCTTTTTGGGCAGGTAGCTTTCTCAATGACTTACAATACGCAACTCCAAGAGTAAGCTAATGATTATGCTGAGAGGGTTGAGATTTTATTTTTCCTGGTACCTGAGACAGTTGACTTCTCCTTAACATTTTGCAAGTTCTCGATTTGCAGAAACAGATAATGGCATTTTCAAGCAAATATTAAAAGGGAAAATAGATTTTGCATCCGATCCCTGGCCTCAGATTTCAGATAGTGCAAAAGACTTGATACAGAGAATGCTCTGCAGGGACCCTAGAAGCCGAATAACTGCTCATGAAGTACTATGTAAGTAAATATTTGGTGTGTTAGGACTAGTTCTTTTGACACTGTTTCTACACTTAAGAGGAATTTTCTTTCCGAGCTAGGTCATCCTTGGATAGTTGATGACAAGGTAGCACCAGACAAACCTTTGGGTTCTGCAGTTTTATCCCGTCTAAAGCAGTTTTCTGCAATGAACAAACTTAAGAAGATGGCTTTGCGTGTAAGTTTTCTCTATGTCAATATCTTACCTCTCCAGTCAAATTTTGCCTTGTCCAATGTTTTCAATAGAGAAAATGCATGTTGTATTTGAATTTGTTTACCTTTCCAGCAGACTTTGTATCCTAGAAACTTTCTTAAGGTTACCTGGTTACAACATGCGAGTAGAGATATCTACTTCTGGGGAGTGTTGAGCACATTCATGCAGTGATCATATACACGGTACTATGAGTCCGTGGCATGATTTTAACAAATTCTGAACTGATGAACTGGATAAGCGAATGTGCAGGATACAGCAGCAAAATGTTGACAAAATAGTTTCACCTGTCCACTTTTCCTGATAAGTTGAACAATATTAGAATGTGTAGACCGTCTTAAAAATGAAGAATGTGGCAATCTGCGTCTTTGATGAGCTTACCTGTTTAAGAAAAGACTTAATATATGGGTTGTTGTGTTGCGAAATACATAGATGAGTACAAGTAAATGGTTGCTTCTTCTGCAGAGACAAAAGGAAAGATGTCCTAAATTGGAATTGGCATCAAGCAGAATTTAAAATTTCTTTTTATATAGCCAAAACCAACTCATTAATCATAGCATATTTTTAGTAGCAGTGATAGTGACTGTCTATTGGCTGTAGTTTCCAACCAAATTACTTCCCAATCTACATGATATTGAATTGGATAAGTTGAAGTCTCAAGTGTTCAAAACAAAGATAAATGAATGAACAGGCTTGTGTTTGGACTCTGATTTTGAAGATATTACTCATTCAGCTGAAGATGAATACTTCCATAGAGTGGACACCAAAGTTTCAATGAAATGGCTTTTAAAAATTGTGTCAAGAAGCAGCTGTCCAGTTTTACCGGGTGATGTGCCACACTTAGCTGAACAATTTTGGCAATTCTGTCTTGTTTCTGCAAATGAAAGCATGAATTATACCGATGTTTTGCTGTCAAGATAAATTTGGAACTTCTTTCTGGACAACTTCATGTTTTAACGTAATGGGAAGAAGTTGAGTCTAAGTTTAATGATGATTGAAGAAGTGAAGAAGAGTGCACTATCTCGAAGTCCTTTCTGTTGATAAAAATCATTTGCATACTCTATGCAACTGAGAAGGCAGGACTAGTGTGATAAATCAAGGGAATCTGATATTCTTTGTACCTTAAAACTTTTATATATTGGTGATGGATCACATGCCTTGCACGTGAATATTATGCTTTTAGACATTTCCTTTAAATTTTTAGAAAATCAATTATTTTGAAGGAATAAGTGTAATTGAGACAAAAAAGTGACATTTAATATTCATATTATTTTATGCTTTTTTCTGAACTTGGTTTGCTCTAACTAACATGAATGCATAAATAATAAAGCATTCTTTATCCTAAGAGCACTTTTATTTTGTAACAGTATCAATATTTTTGTCTTTCTATTAAATTCGAATGACCTGATTGTTCTCTTTTATGTCATTTGAATTAAAATTGTTAAATTTTTTAATAATTTATCATTCCTCCTTAAGTCATTTTATGATTTTTTTTAGTTTTAGAGAGCTTTTTAACTATTATTATTATTATTTGCTAATGGCGAATTTTAAAATGATCTATAGTAGTACTGCAATTAATAGCATTCAAACATATTATTCAAATTTAAAAAGTTTAACTTTGAAGAGAAATGTTTTGATTTGGTGAAACTTATTTGTATTTCTCATTAATGACATACTTCATAATTATAATGTTTATATGATTAATAATTGTGAGTCATGAAGATTAGGTATTAAATCAAAATACAACAATATATATTATTTTGTTTCAAAAATATATATTATCCTTTGAAATTGGATATTATAAAAAATTATTTTTTTGGTTCAATTCACCATAACTAAAATGGATGTTTCACCTTTGTAATTATTATTATATTTGGCATTGACGTATATAATATTCATTAATTGTAGTTTAATGCTATCAATTTTTATAAGAATACCATCAAAACGTTCATTAAATTTAATATTTGTTGCAATTTCAATAAATAAATTTCAATGTAAATTCTTTGCCTACCATATTATTTAGGATAATTTCAAAAACCTCCCTTGAGATTTTTAACAGTTTCACTTGACACTCTCAAATTTTAAAAAATCTCACTTGCCTCCCTTACTTTAAGATTTTTGTATCATTTACAACCCATTTGAAAAATATAATATTAAAAAATTAATCTTGGGAGAGTAAATTTAATCTCATTCCAAAATTGCCTTTTTGTTGTCTTACTTCTTTTGATGTCTTACTTTTTATTACCAAAAATGAGTCTATTAATAACAAAAGAAAATAAAAACAAAAAGTATGAAAATTTATCCTATTTGACAAAATATAGTGTGTTTTACATACTAAGATTTAATATTTGAATTTTGCAAGTTACAGAGATCATATTTTTCCTTTATTGTAAAGTGTTTTGAGTTAATTTAAGAATTTTTATAAATCATTTACTTATTTTTGAATTTCTTTTTTTTCTAAATGGAAGACTTGAAAACTAAAAAGACACAAGATGCTAAAAATTATATATAAATTTTACTTTTATTGTTTTTAAGCCAATGCAAAATGTATTATCATGATTATGCATTTTTGTAAGTTATTTTTAATAGTATTATAAATCATTCATAATTTTAAGTAATTTAATCTAACTTATCCAAACTATTGACATAAAAATACTAAAGAGTTTTTCAATCTCGTTATCAACTTTTAAATTTTCATCAATGAACTACATCTATCTATTTACAAAAATTAAGAGACAAATCTGATATATTATGGTAATTAAGAAATCACAAGAAAAGGGCAAATTTGGAATGAAATTATATTCTATCTACCAAAATGAGTTTCTTAGCATTATAGTTTGAAATGGGTTTTGAATGTTACAAAAAGTTTAAAATAGGGGAACTAAGTGAGATTTTTTAAAATTTGAGGGTGCCAAGTGAAATTGTTAGAAACTTTAGGGGAGGTTTGTGAAATTATCCCTATTATTTATTAATGAAATGTAATGCATTTGACTATTTATTAGAGAGAAGTGTAATTTTGGCATCACAAAATGGCTTAATTTACTTGTATCCAAAAATATAAAGAGACTCATGGTACATTTTAGAGGCTCACATATTACCAATTTATTATATTTTGTTTCCTGTTTGAATTACTGTTTAAATTTGGATATTTTGTATATAAAATTTGTTCTTCTTTCTCTTGGTCAATAAAAAAGTAAGGATTCTTTCATTTTTGTACCTACTGGCATGTTTGATATCATTTATTACTGAAATGTAATGTAATTCGTCCATTTGTTAGAGAGAAGTGCAATTTTGGCATCACAAAACTAATATCATTTTTTGTTTACACTACTAACCACCAAGATTCACTATTTTTTAAAATTTATAAATAAAATTTTTTCTTTCTTTTTTGGGTTAAGTCACCATAACTCAAGGGAATGTTTTTCAATCTTGCAATTGTTGGCATAATTGATATTAATTTTGGAGGAAATCAAATGAGTTCATTGTTCTTTTTTTTTTTTTGATTTAATTCACCATAACTCAAGGGAATGTTTTTCATTCTTATAATTATTGACATAATTCATATCAATTGTTGAGGAAATACAATGAATTGGTTGTTCTTTATTTTTTTTGGTTTTAAGTTTAATTCACCACAAATCAAGGAATGTTTCTTTGTAGCTGTTAGCATAATTCTTGCTAATTACTAAGGAAATGCAATGCAATTTGTCTATTTATTAGTGTCAAGGGTAATTTTGGTATTAAAAAATCTAAGATCAACTTTTGCTACCACTTATACACCAAAACTCATCATACTTTTTATATAATAATAATAATAATAGATAATAGATAAGGAAATTAATGTCGAAATGCTGCTGCATTTTAATGGAGATTGCACTAATTTAATATTTTGGAAACATTTATTTGCAGGTCATAGCAGAGAGGTTATCAGAAGAAGAAATTGGTGGCTTGGGACAGTTGTTTAAAATGATTGATACAGACAACAGTGGAACAATAACTTTTGACGAATTGAAACAGGGATTAAAAAGAGTAGGTTCTGAACTAATGGAGTCAGAGATCAAAGCACTTATGAATGCGGTACATAAAACATCTGAGTGCTATCTTGAAATCCTAGCTCTTCTCTTTTGGTTACATAAAATTCCAATATGTCAGCAATTCTCATGATGAAGAGCACTTAACTGATGCTTAAAGGGTTGTGTCAGGCTGACATTGACAACAGTGGCACAATAGACTACGGTGAATTTGTTGCTGCTACACTGCACATGAACAAGATGGAGAGAGAGGAAAACTTGCTTGCTGCTTTCACATTCTTTGACAAGGATGGTAGTGGCTACATCACAATTGATGAGCTCCAACAAGCTTGCAAAGATTTTGGATTGGCTGATGGTCAACTGGATGAGATGATCAGAGAAATTGACCAAGACAATGTAAGACTCTTAAGCTACGATCATAGAGTTGTTGGAACATTAATTACCTCATACAACTACTAGATGTAACTCTCTCAGTTTGATTTTAGAAAAATTCTTTTTTCTCATGGATGTCTAATGTGAACATTACCTATCTATTCTGTGCTGCTTAATGTCACAAGACAGAAAAATACAGAGTTCTTGGTTGACTGTTGGTTCTTCGTCATGTCATTGTAGTACAGGATTTTCTGTAGTATTAGTGTAGTACAAGCTTGAAATATCATTCCAGATTTTGAAAATTGGCTCTTGAAACGAGCAGTATATACATCATATCATTATCAAAATGGATAATCTGTAAGTGGATTTTACCAGTAAATTTGGCGGCATTAAATGAATATACAGCACCTGTATATTGGCCTTATGTTCATTTCACCAGTAACTTCATGATATATATAACTTGATAAATTTGGTGGCATTAAATGAATATACAGCACCTGTATTTTGCCTTGTGTACATTTCATCAGTAACTTCATGGATTTGTACGCCATCCTATGTTTGTAGGGAAGAATTTTCAGTTACTAAATTCAGTCTGCAGCTATGCTACTTCATTTTTTGGTTTCTCATCAGCATGCGACATTTTTTCTTTAATTAACTGTTTATCTTATGGTCATTTCTTTTCAACATAAATAGGACGGACGCATAGATTATGGGGAATTCGCTACAATGATGAGAAAGGGAAATGCAGGACTTGGTAGCAGAACCATGAGAGGAAATATCAGCATTAATTTGGCTGATGCCCTTGGAGCAAATGAAAATTTGAAGGACTAATTGAAATGATTTCTTGTATTATATCATCCAATTGCTGAATGAATGTAAATGAAAACCTCTCTGATTCAGCCTAGTTTCACCTTCTTTTGTTGCAATAATTTCTTTTTAGCTTCATTACTGAACTTTCCTTGTCTCAGATAACGGATTTTTATCTAAGACTGAACTAAACTTGTCGCAATTCTGTATGCAACATGTACATGCGTGAACCTATTGATCGAAAGAAATTGAAACAGAGCAGAGCTTTCAAGACGGGTATAATTTTCCTGTTTGCTGAAAGAAATTGCAGTAGTGCAATTTCTCTGATTTTGGTAATTTTTAGTTCCATTTAGTGGCTCAGCAGCTACTTTTGACGTTGAGCTTGTCACTGGTGTCTCTCACTCTACTGAAATCTCCTTCTCACAGAGTCAGTACGGATGAATAACCTGATACATAAATAGGAAATAACTCGTGATTCCCTCCTATAACAAGCAAATTATTGCTGTCCGGAAAAAGTCACGGAATATGGGACATAGTAAGGTAAGGAGGTATTCTCTGATCAAATGTTTAAACTGCAGTATTTTGCAATTTTTACCAGCTAAAACCAGTAGGATGCTCTCGAGTTAGAAGCAACTTCAAAGAAAATCAATGATTAAAAATGTAAAATCAGTTCCCACGGTAATCTGCTCAAATTACTGACATTACGAATTTTTCAACACCTTGATGGGCAAAGCAGCTAAAGCTTAGGGTATAGAACTCCAATATTCCAAAGGGACTCATATCCGATGCATTTTGGATTTTCCTGCGATTGTAGTTCTCATATGATATGTGTTGTTATTTTCGTACACTGACTCAATATATGAGACAAGACAATGGTGTATATATGGGTATACCTACATACACTCGTATAATTTTGCTCTACGCGTGAAATTTGTTTTTGCACACCAATGTAGTGTATATAAATAATAGTGTATGTAAGGCCTAGTTTGATAATCCAATTCAATATTTAAATTTAATGGATTCACATCTTAATGCATTCAGATGCATTTGATAACAAAATATGGAACATCTGAATTAATTAAGTGATACTGAATTTTTAAAACAAAACTTGTTCCCTAAATTAAGTGATAAACTAGTCACTTATCACTTAATATGATATACATTCAAATATATACATTTAGTACTTAATAATTCAATCACTTAATAGATTCAGATATCAAACTTCAGATTTCAAGTTTTCAGTTTTCATACTTTAGTTTTTATCAAACGCACCCTAAGTATACATTGACTTTTTTTCTATTAAAAAAAAAAAAGAGTACAACTGTAGCATCCGATTGCACCCAAACCAAACCATACCTGCCCTAATTCCCAAGATAAAATGTTTCAGGATTTTAAAATCTTTTCATACTAATCATATACTCAACGAAACAGTGTTGCCAGAATATTTTATCCATATGATATAAGATTATTTGTCTTGTAATAAAGATTAAATTATTGTGCAGCAACAGATTTGTTTTTGCATAATGGTACACTCCAAAGAAGAAAACAGTTAGTTGAATTGGTCCTTGATGAAACTCGCCTAACGGCGGGTAAATTGACTTGGTCGTTGCGGAAACTTGAGGGCTGGGTTCTGTAAAAATGTGAAAGTTTTCTAAGATAGTCGAAAAAAAAAATCTTCAGAACTCCTAGGATATGGAGAAATAAATCTTCAGAAGTCCTGGGTTATGGAACACAAAACGGAAGATCAAAAACATCTCCATCCATTGTATATCATGAAATTGTTGGACCTCCTTGATCTTCAATTGAGTTCAGAGCAACTGAGATTATTACAAGTAAAGACGCTTCAATATTTCCAATTTTCCATTGCCCAATGATGACTTGGGTATCGTCTTGAGTCTTATCCCTCGTTTGGTACGTAGGAAAGGCCTTGAACCTTTCCTACTTGTTAATTCCATTTTAAGATTTGGTAAGATTATTTAAATGGGAAAATCTTTCTCCTTAAAATACTTATTCCAACTTTTTCCTAAATTCCATTCCTCAAAAAAACTTAGAAAAAACTCTTTCCACCTTCATTCTAGAATGTCCAAATAATAGGATATCATATTTATCCTTATAAATCTTTATCCTGCATTATGATATCTTAACCTATTTGTAAGTTCATTTAACATTTGAATATAAGTTTTCATAATAATAAATTTTCTTTTATTTGAAATAATTTTTTTATTTTAAATTGGGAAACAAATGTTGATCATAATAAATTGTGCAAGAATGTTTTTGAATATTATCAAAATCGAAGATAGATTAAAAATAAATTATAATTATTTGACTTCATGTAATTTATATTTTACGTTGCTAATTATATTGTTAGTAAATGAAAATTTTTAATTTAAAAATCAATATATTAGATGAGTCAAGGATTACAATTGAAGAATTTTGATATCAATCTTCATTTATTTTTGAAGTAAAAATATAAAAATTTCACATAAATTGACAAATATTATTATAGAGTGCCACGATTCGAGCCCAAGGGTCGGCCCAATAACTTTTAGACTGAAATCCACTAGTCCAAAATGGTTAACCCAAATTATTAGTAACCCATGAAATCTAAGCTTATAAACCCATTTCATTTCTCTTCACAAACCGATGTGGGACAAAGTTCTGGTTACCACATTCACCCCCCACTTAAGGACTGTGCATCCTCGCAAATCCCGTCAGTATCTAAACTGTCCACTTGATCATGTTCGGATTCTACAGTTCGCCTCCATTCGACGCAGCACTTAGTCCCGTGGGTTCTAGAAGTGGCTCCCATTGAGCGTGCCATTTAGTTCCTTACACTTCTTTGCATAGTCGGAACCATAACTCCACTTTTGGCCCAGATTCACCCCACCCCCATTGAGCGTGCCATTTAGTTCTTTATACTTTCTTGCGTAGTTGGAACTATAACTCCACTTTTGGCCTAAACTCACCCTACTCAAAGACCACACAAGGTTCGCTCTGATATCATTTGTCAAAACTCGAGTCCAAGGGCTAGTCCAATAACTTTTGAACTGAAATCCACTGGTCCAAAATGGTTAACCTAAATTATTAGTAGCCCACAAAATCCAAACTTATAAGCCCATTTCATTTCCCTTCACAAATTGATGTGGGAAAAAAGTCCTGGGTGCCACATAGAGTAAATAAAAAGTAATAAACAGATTACATCTTATAAACTAATCCAAAAAAATTAAGTCAAATTTGTATTTAGTATATTTCATCCTGACATCAAAATATTGATGGGATAATTTCAGAAAACTCCCCTGAGGTTTAACAAAATATCACTTAGCTCCCATAACGTTTGCAAAATCTAACTCCCTTGACGTTTGCAAAATCTCTCTTACCTCCCTTCAAATGGATATTTTGTTAACAATGTCAATCCCTATGACGAAAAATAATATTAAAAAAAGTGTGTTGGAGGAGACAGAGTATTTTAGTGCCCTTGATACCTTTATGTGCCTAAAAAAATATAAACATTTCAGAAATTAAAAGTATCTTGAAAATGAGAGAGTTAAAGTGTGAAAAGGAAAAAGATTTTGCTGCAATGAGTAGCTAATAGACCGTTGGAAAGCAACGGCTAGTTGGGTATGTTGCAACTATAATAAAAGGCAGAAACATCTGCATAATATGGGCTTACTGAGAGAAAATTAATAGACCAAAATGGTTAGCTCATCCTTTGGAGAACATTCATAAAAATCACCATCATCTTTGAGGATCGGTATTGTGGGTGTAATCGCGAGGTTACGTTAAGAATTTTAGAGAGCGAAAGAAATTCATATAAATCACAAGGCTACATTAATATGATTACATTTTACAAGTTTTGTCTAATTCTTTTTTTTTTCTTTAATAGCTAAATAATCGCTGGAATAAGTGAAGGTTGACAATTGAACCCTTTTGATAATGACATATAGCCACACAATCACTTCAGGAAAAGTAAGAGAGATTTTGCAAACGTCAGGGGACCTAAGTGATATTTCTAAAATCTCAAGGGATGTTTTTAAAATTATCTCAATATTGATTATATCAAATATTGGAAATTGATTAAACATTCTATTCTGACTTGTCTACCAAATTCTGGAATAATAAAATTTTTCTCCCACCCATTCTGGGTAGAAATGTATTCTAGGTGGAAAAACCTTTCCATTCTATGCATTCCTACGTACAAAATGGGGGTCAATGTAATGCAGTGATCTCAAGCTGACTTCTAAAAGAGTAAGTCAAGAATGAAATAAAATTAGCCTGTGAATCAAAGATATTACTAATCAGTACTATAAATGCTTTTGAGTAAATCTTATACACATTGACAATGTGTACTCTATCATTATTGGATCAATAATACATATACAAAAGTTAAATGAATTCAAATTTTATATAGTTGTCATTCATCTAAAATTGATAGCATATATATAGTCAATGCATACAACGTTAATCCATATATTTTTTACTTTCTTTTTGCAACAAATACAACAAAAATTAGAATTCTAATCTTTTTTACGTCTTTTGGTAATATGATCCTTGGAAAATCTTCAAACAAACATTTCTTAATTGCTTTTTCACCTCAAGTTTGGGAGTTTTGGATATTTCTTTATCATTTCTTTTTCTATCTCCCAGGTGGCCTCTTTGGAATCATGATGTTTCCATAAGACCTTCACCAAGAGAATTTGCTTATTCCTCAAAATCTTCACTTTTCGATCTAAGATCTGTAAAGGTTGCCCCTAATAGATTAAGAATTCATTTAATTCAATTTCCACAACAGGTATCACATGTGATGGATCCTTATGATACTTTCTCAACCAAGATACATGAAACACGTTATGGATTCTGGCTAGACTAGTTGGTAATTCTAGTCGATAGGCCACTTTCCCTATTCTCTAGATAATCTCGAAGGAGCCTATATATCTTGGTTTGAGCTTCCTTCCTTTTTCAGATTTAAGATTTCCCCGTAAAGGTGTTGTTTTAAGGAAAACTTTATCTCCCACTTCAAATTCCAAATCTTTTCTCCTGTTATCCGCATAACTCTTCTGATCATTTTGAGCCTCTTGGATCTTTTGGCAGATTAACTTAACCTTCTCGTAAACTTGTTCAACCCATAGTATCCTTTCCGTACCTAATAGTTTTCGCTCTTCTATTTCATCCCAATAAACTAGTGAGCTACATTTTCTTTTGTACAAGACTTCATATGGGACCATTTGAATCGAGGAGTGATAGCTATTATTATAGGCAAATTCTATCAAGGTGAGGTGTTGATCCCAGTTACCACTGAAATCCATAACACAGGCCCGTAACATATCTTCCAATGTCTGTATAGTTCTTTCGGATTGACCATCTGTTTGAGAATGATAAGCGGTACTAAAGTTTGGTTTTATGCTTAGGGGCTTCTTGAATCGGTTGCCACAATCTAGATGCAAATCGGAGATTTCTATCAGAAATAATACTAGCTAGGTACCCCATGTAGTCTAGCAATCTTATCTATATAGATTTTAGCTAGTCTCTCTAATTTATACTTCATATTGACCGGTAGGAAATGAGCAGACTTAGTTAACCGATCTACTATCACCCAAATTGCATCATAACCCTTTTGAGTGTGGGGTAATCTCGAAACAAAATCCGTAGTAATTTGATCCCACTTCCACTCTGGTACCTCTATCGACTGTAATAATCCTAATGGTTTTTGGTGTTCAGCCTTTACTTGCTGGCAAGTGAAACACGTTTGGACAAATTGAGTTATATCTTTTTTTATATCATCTCTAATTGAGTTATATCTTTTTTTATATCATCCCACCAGTACGTTTTTCTTACATCCTAGTACATTTTGTTTCTTCCAGAGTGTACAGTATACCTAGATTTATGAGTTTCTCCCAAAATCTATCTTTTCAATTCATCATCATTTGGTACCACCAATTGGTTGTCATATCTTAGAATCCCATCATTTCCTATATTAAAGTTAGGCAACTTCTCCTCTTTTACCTTATCTATCCACTTTTGAACAATAGGATCTTTTCTTTGTATCTCTTTAACACGGTCCTTTAGGGAAGAACTAATGGCAATATTTCCAAAAAATCACCTTCTACCGTTCAAACTGCGGATTTCACCCACTTACTTCTTTTAACAAATTCAATTCTTTAATCATCAGGCCAGCAATCTAGATTTTTCTACTAAGAGTGTCAGCCACAATATTAGCCTTTTCAGGGTGGAATTTTACGGTACATTCATAATCTTTCAGGAATTCCATCCATCTCCGTTGCCTTAGATTTAATTCCTTTTAGGAGAATAAATAATTGAGACTCTTATGGTCTATATATATTTCAAACAGTACTCCATATAAGTAATGCCTCCACTTATTCAAGACAAATACTATGGCTGCTAGTTCCAGGTCATGGGTGGGGTAGTTCTGCTCATGAAGTTTTAACTTCCTTGAAGCATATGCCACTACTCTACCATCTTGTATTAATACACGCCCTAATCCTTCCTTAGAAGTATCGGTGTATATCGTAAAACTATCATTTTCATTTGGCAGAATTAAAACAGGAGCCATAGTCAGTCGATTCTTAAGTTCCTGAAAACTTCTTTCACACCTTATGTCCCAAACAAAATGGCTATGTCTCTTGGTCAAATTAGTCAAGGGACCTACAATCTTTGAGAAATCTTTGATAAATCTCCGGTAATATCCTACTAACCCCAGAAAACTATGAATCTCAGTTGGATTTTCCGATTGTTTCCATTCAACAACGGATTTAACTTTAACTGGATCCACTGTAATATCTTGTTGAGAAATCACATGGTCTAGAAAGGATACTTCACTTAATTAGAATTCACACTTGCTGAATTTAGCATACAATTTGTGCTGTTTCAAAGTCTGTAGAATTATCCTCATATGTCGGTCATGATGCTCTTTGGACTTATAGAAAATCAGAATGTCATCTATGAATATCACCACAAATTGATCCAAATATGACTTAAATACTCAATGCATTAGATCCATGAATGCTGCCGGACCATTAGTCAAACCAAATGGTATAATAAAAAATTTGTAATGCCGATACTTAGAGTTAAAGGTAGTCTTTGGAATGTCTTCTCTTCTAACCTTTAACTGATAATATCTCTACCTAAGATCTATCTTAGAAAACACTACTACCCCATGCAATTGGTCAAATAATTCATCAATATGGGGTAATGGGTATTTATTCTTGATGGTGACATTATTCAACCCTCGGTAGTCAATACACAATCTTAAACTCCCATCTTTCTTTTTAATGAATAATACAGGGACTCCGTAAGGGGACTTAGTTGGTTGCAAGAAACCTTGATCCAGTAGATCTTGTATTTGCATCCTCAACTCTTTTAAGTTCAACAGGCGCCATTCGATAAGGAGTTTTAGAAATAGGTGATGTCTCTAGAATGAGTTCAATCTCAAATTCTATATCCCTTTCTGGGAGTAAAGATATTAACTCCTCAGGAAATACCTCCGGATATTCTTTTACCACTAGTATATTTTCTAACTTGACCTTATCTTCTTGAGGATTTATTAAGAAGGCCAAATATCCTTGAACTCCTTTATTTAGTAGTTTTCTGGTTTTACATCCCGAGATAAAAGTAGAAGAAACTGAATTCCCTTTCATGTCAAGCCTTAAAAAAGCTTCCCCTGGAGCATGAAACTCAACTATTTTGATTTTACAGTCCAACTATGCATGATAACGAGTTAGACTATCCATTTCCAAAATAATATCATATCCCTTAAAAGGTAGGGCAATAAGATCAACTAGCAATTTCTTCTTTTCTACCCAAATCTCATTTTTATACACTACATTAGTGATCAAGCTATGATTACCTGTAGGAGTTTGTATTCCCAAATCATAAGGTAGTATGTTAGGTTTTACATTTAAACCAAGTATAAAATCTGGAGTCACAAATGAATAGCTGGCACCAGGGTCAATTAACAGTTTAGCCAATCAATGGAAAAGAGAAACGGTACCTTCAACCACATCTAATGGCTTAGGCATCTTCTGCTGGTCGATAGCATAGACTCTACTGGACATTCTGAGTCTATTCCTTTGATCAGTTGCTGACCTACTGTTGGATTTGTTAGAAAGCTGAGTTGTGGTGTCTAAGTTCTGACGGTTGGGACAACTATTGATGGCATGCTATGTACTCCCACACATCAGACATTTCCCGATTTTTCTCCAACAATTATTTTCACTGTGGTTGGTCTTGCCGTAGAATCCACAAATCTGTTGGGGGGTTATGTTTTGCCTAGTCTGGAAGGATTTGCCTTTCTGTCCTTTCCCAGGTTGAATTCTCCTTGAAATTCCTCCGGGTCCACTTTGAATTCTTCCACCGTTGATTCCTCTTATAACTTTAAAAGGTGGTTGGTTTATCCCAGGTATTTTTAGGTTACTTCCACTGGGAACTACCCATTTCCTGATCTGGAAAACTTTTACTTGAACTTTTGTACTTTCTACGCGTTGAGCTTTTTCTAGAGTATCAGAAAATGTGGTCATTTGGGCAGTCGTTAAAGCTTCTTGTATTTCTAAATTTAGGCCATGGATGAAGTGCCTAACCCATCGAGACTCCGTCATTACTAGTTCAGGAATAAACTTTGATAATCGGATAAATTGAATCTCATATTCTACCACACTCATCGCCCCTTGGCGTAATCTTATAAATTTCTCTTCTCTCTTTTCTTGGACTAAAGGAGGGATGTATTTTTTATTAAATTCCTTAGTAAAATTAGTCCATGTCCACTGGGTCTGATTTTTATTCCGTTTCTCCTTAATAGCTCTCCACCATGCCCTAGCTGCTCTTTCAAATTAGAATATGACGAAGATCACCTGTCTTTCCTCTGAATAGTTCAAAGCTTCAAAGATATTGACAATATTTTCAAACCATTGTTCAATTATTTCAGGATTAGGTTCCCTAAAATTTGGAGGTGAAAACTTCTGAAATCTCTCTAAAACTCGATCTTCTCCTACCTTTGGCCCTTCTTAAGCTATTCTAGATCCTACCCCTTGTTGATTTGTGACATGCTTTAGTAGATCAGTCATTCTATTTAAAGCTTCTGCTATAGGGTTTCTTATTTGTTCACTTTGTTCCTGACTTTGTTGTGGGGAGATGTTTCACCTTCTTCCTGGGTATGTGAGTAGCATTGCCTTCTTGTTCTTCATCTATCTCCTCCTTCCATTCTCAGTCTATTTATATAAGTACATAGGTATGTATTAGAAAATTTAAATATTTAGTTGTGCAACACCATTTATCCAACAAGTACTTTTATTATAGTAAAACATTACATGTTTTTACATAGTCATATTACAAACCCTAGTACTTAAACATACAACAAAACCAAAATTAACATAGCAGTCATTATACACATCAGTTGCTAAAAACAAAACAAATAAAACAAGTAGGTGAAATATCACTGGGTGCTAGCAGCACTAATCTAGTGTAAATTAGGGGATCTGATGTTTTCCGAGGGGTTGGTCTCTGGGCTATAGCCTTCCCCTCCCGGGTTGCTTGGTTGAACATTCTCTACAACCCCTATTGGTTCGGATGGCTGTCCAACACTTGAACTTTCCATACTCGACCATCCAGTTGCAAACCCACTACTTCCTTCATTAGCATTTTGCAATCGGTGAGAATACTCTCGGTCCGATCCCTTGCAAAACCTGTTATTCGAGCGTGATGGTGAGATATCTCTTCCAACTCACGGATCCTAACCCGCTAAGTCCTGGTGATATTCCTTAATTCTGCAATTTCAGTGTTAGCCCTTTAAATATTATTTGCCAAAGTCCTCATCTTGTTGATTATCGCTAAAACCACATGATTAGGGTATGCATAGTCCCTTAAGCAAATGCATCACCTAGTTCGACTAGCTGGATTCCAATGATATGCTGGGTCTCCAGCCCCATCCTAGTGTCATACCATCGGCAACGGTCTACTAAGCGGGGCATTGCAGCTATTTGCTTCGTCACTTTCCATAAGCTACAATCACAATTAAACTTAAATAAGTTCACATATTCTTAATAATCGTAATTTATACCTACAACTATTTTCCACAACTTTCCTTAAATTTAAAAGTTCTCAAATTCACACAGGCCAATCTTTTAAACTTAGGCTCTGATACCACCTGTGATGGACCGGCGTTTCTCAATGGCGAACCCCAGGGTTCACTGGCCGCCTGCCTATCTCTTGTCAAAACTCATTCGGTCATTTTTAAATTTTACTTATAGAATGAAACGGGAACCTACTTATGTTCAATCTTAAAATATACAAGTTTCAGGTAAACTGACGAAAATTACAAACCAAAAGAAATTTACAATCATCAATACACTAAGTTTCCAAACTTGTCCAGTACTTGTACGTTTATCCCAAGATGTACATTTAAAGGAGTGGTTAACCTCGAGTCTGTTATCTAAACTAGAGTTTGAAATCCTGGGTAGGGAAAATTTAAAAGGGTAAACTTATGCCCAATGAAAGCCTCTAAGCACAATTTTAGTCAAAGCACATTTGTTTTAGAACTTTCTAAATATAGTAAGTTTCTAGAAATATTAGTTTCCACATATAGCAATTCGCACATATGGCATTTTGCATACATTTCACTTATCACATTAGCAATTTCCACATTTAGCGGAGAGCTGTAACAGTAGCAATAAAAGGATACATTTCTCAATATAGAGTGGCAGCTGTCTTGACACCATCTCTTATCGCCATTCCCCTTTCACCCAACTTCAGGTCCGATAATCTCAATCAATCAATTGGCAGTAATACTCCAGAGCAAACCTTAACACTCCCTAAGGTCTGTCGATTTATCCGACCAAACCCGTTTTCGGCTCGGAATAAGCCGACTCACCATTGGAGTTTGGGATCTCGGAACATTGTGGCCAGTTGTGGTAAAGTACACAATGGTGTCAATCAATCACGCACAAGTATTGACAATGAATAAATGGTATAATACCTAGGATTGGGTGTGATAAAATGCACACTCAACGCCTAGTTTTTAAAATGTTTTGCACGTTTTAGCAAACATAGCACATAATAGGTAAGCAAGTAGCAGTTAACAATAAATCATTTAAACTGTGACATCCCACATCGGAAATAGCATGAAGAAAGGAGAGGTTTATAAGCTTGACCAAAAGCCTACCAAGTAACTTAGGCTAGCCATTTTGGACCAAGTGATTTCGGCCCAAAAGTTGCTTGGGCCAGGCCTTAAGTCCGGGCCGTTACAGGTGGTATCAGAGCGAATCTCGCGTGGTCTCTGCGCGGGGTGAGCCTGGGCCAGTGCGTTATGGTTCCGACTACGCAAGGAAGTGCAAGAAGCTAAGTGCCACGTCGGATGGGGGCCATCTTTAGAGTCCAAGCACAAGGAAGTGCGAGGAGCTAAGTGCCACGCCAGACGGGGGCCACCTCTAAAGTCCAAGCACGACCAAGTGGACAGTTTGGATTGTGACTGTATCTGTAACGGGTTTTGCGAGGACGCAAAGTCCTAAAGGAGGGGAGAATGTGACATCCCACATCGAAAATAGCATGAAGAAAGGAGAGGTTTATAAGCTTGAACCAAAAGCCTACCAAGTAACTTGGGCTAGCCATTTTGGGCCAAGTGATTTCAGCCCAAAAGTTGCTTGGGCCAGGCCTTAAGTCCGGCCCGTTACATAAACAAGTTGGAATTCTCACCTCTGTAAAGCTAAACTCGAGTCTCGAACCTGATAGGTTTTTCGGTCTCACTGTCGGGTCCTAAGATTAGACAAAGGTTTAATTATTTATTGTATTTATTTTTCTAAGTGTTCTAATGGAAATTGTAAATTTCATTCAAAAGACAATTAGTAGTGGTTTCCTCTAAATCCATTAATTTATAAGAAAATAGTGTTATTTACCTAATATTATTGAATTTTATTAATTAAAATCAATTTTGATCAAAATCACATTTTCTGTTTTCCGACCACTTATTGATACCAGTGAGTTAGTAATTAGTTCTGTTTATTGTTACCGATTAATATCTAACAGTTAACGAACGGGTAATGGTTACTGGTCAGCAGACACTGACTACCGATTAACGGTCGGGGTCACTAGCTACCAGTTATCGTTTAACTATCACTAGCTAATGGTTGGGTACAATCATCGGCTGATGATTATGTAACAGTTGTCATTTGGCCAATGGCTATAAACCACTGGGCAATCAACGACTATAGGCTGAGGGTTGGCCATAGTTGACAGTTGTCCAATAACGGGTAGCTAAGGGGTTGTGACCATTGGCTAATGGCATCGAGTATCAACTGACGATTAACGGCCAATGGTAAAAAATGTCCATCGTGTGATGACTAGCGTTAATCGTCATTTATTGGTTATTGGACGGAACGGTCACCGCTACTGGTCGATAGCGATATGGTTAACGGTTCGTTAACGTCCCATGACAACAGTTAGCTAACAGCCGACGGCTGGTTACTAGTCGGGTGACGGTCACGTATCTACTACGTATGGATGATGGCTAACGGTGGGTGCTGACTAATGGTTAAGGGTGACTAACGGGCCAGAAAATGACTAATGGTTGGGAAGACGGCTGACGGTCAAGGTCCGACTAATGACTAGGCACCGACTAGCGATTGGGTATACACTACCAACCAAGCGCCCTCTATTGAACAGGTATCGACTAATACACGGTTGTTGCCTATTAGTCAAGATGGCTAACGATTGGGTGCCGATGTGTCGGTTAGTGTCGTTTCTGGGTCAGGTCTCATCTAACAATTGTTATGGACGTTGGTTAACAATAGTATGTCGGCTAAGGGTTCAAAACTACTTCAACCTTCTTCCAACCTAACTGTCGCAGTTTGTTTCATAGCTCATAACTTAGGTTATACAAGTCCAATTTTCACTTAATTTATACCGTTGAAAACTAGATTCGAAATACTAAAAATATCTAGAAGACATTGTTTACAAACTCAGTTCATAAGATAGCTTAATTTTAACATCAACCAGCCATAGTTACAGGATCACAAATTGCAGGTTTCAAAACTTAGGGAATTTTGTGGTTGTTGCAGTTTCTAGGAAAAGAACCAGAGTGGGTATTTTATACCATTAGAAAGCCCTATGAGTCTAGTTTCAAATACCATAAACAATACTCGATTTTGACTCTCCCACGCCAAGTTACAAATGTTTTCCCATCACTGATTTTGGTGTTCTGTGACCTACCCGAGAATAGGGCTCTCGCTAAAGTTGCGGATTTTTGCCCCTTTAAATGTTATCGTTTTAACTCTAAATCATTACACAACCAACCACACATATGGGTTAACATCTAGAGCATCTTTTTAATCAAAATTTTGTAACAAAAATTGAAAATCATGGCCATTAAACAACCTACAACTTCGGACAGCATACCAGAAAATTTTCCAGCAATTTCCAGCTTGAATCCTTCACCAAATTCACAATTTTTAACACATGATTGAAGCTCAATTAAGGAGGATGGTAAGAGTTTTATACCTCCTCAAAAAGTGGTGAAAGTTTCACAAAAATAGCAGCCAAACAAAACCAGTTTCGATCCAATCTACTCGGCCTGGTAGGCTAGCACGCAAGTAGTAGTAGTAGCTGTAGTAGTAGCAGTTTCTTGGGTTGCTTTTCGGATGTAGTAGTAGTAGTTAGTAGTATTAGTTGTAATTGAAATGCCTTCGTGTTGCTCTCGGTAGTAGGATTAAAATGGCAGCAATTGCAAAGGATTCAGAGGCAAGATATATATAGGGACTTGAGAATCTTAGAATGAGTTGGCAAGATTTGCCACCTTAATGCTTCAAGGGTGGACAAGTGGCATTAATGCCACCTCAAGCTTCCATTACAAGACATGTGGCCAAGTTTGCCACAACATGCTTATTGGTTGTTGGACACGTGGCAAGCTGCCACGTGTCGAGTTTTCATGTGTCAAATTGGTAAAAATGTTTGCCACGTCATGCTTCTATTTGTAGTAAATTGACATGATATCAAAAATCATCTCAAAAATTCGTCCCCATTTTTTAGGGTAAACTTTATTTGATATCCCAAATAATTTTTAGTTTTGTTTAAATATAATTGACAAATGCCAAATTTTGAGAAAATCAATTTGCTTGGTATTCAAGTATAACCGTATAAACATAAACAAAATAAGGAAAAGCATTACTTCGTAAAATAATGAATTGAGAAGGAATAAGAGTCGTCTGGGCTTTTACAAAAAAAATAAGAAACATGACAATATTTATGGGACGAAGGGAGTATCATTCAATTGCTGAATGAATGTAAATGAAAACCTTTCTGGTTCGGTGCAGTTTCACCTTTTTTGGATACAATAAATTCTTTTGAGCTTCATTACTGAACTTTCCTTCTTGCAAATAACGGATGTTTGACTAAGACTGAACTAAAATCGTCACAATTATGTATGCAACTTGTAGTACATCCATGAAGAGTTTTGCAAAAATCTACTGATTAAAAGAACTCAAAATAGAGAAGAATATTTTCCAGCACTCAAGATGGATACAACTGTTTGCTGAAACAAATTGCAATAGTCCAATTTCCGTGATTTTGGTAATTTGTAGGTCCAGTTAGAGGCTCAGCACCTACTTTGACATTGAGTTTGTTACTAACATTGAAGCTTGTTGCTGAATGATCGGATATATAAACAGCAAATTACTAAGGATTTCCTCCCGTAACAAGCAAATATTATTACAGTCCTCCCGCAACTGAATTCATGAAAAAGGCGTGGAATATAGGATACAATAAGTTGAGGAGTTATTCTCCGATCGAATCTCCAAAGCTGCAGTATTTTGCAATTTTTACCACCTAAATCTATAGATACAGAAGATTGGAGGGCAATAGTGGATTTTCCTGAACTATTGTTTCAAGTGGTTGGAGTTAACAACTGCTGGCAATATAACAAACTAACAATATACCACAGAAGTTCAAGTGCATTCAACAAATAATCTAAAAATGTGTTTAATCAGGAAAAATTATTCAACATATAATTCAACAAAATCGACGGAATGGACTTGGGTTGAGTATGGGATTATAAATATGGGCTTGTGTCCAAACTTTCTCCATATTCATTTCGAGGAGTCACTTGTGCAGGACTAATATAGGATGTGTTTAGATCAGTCCCACGAAACACCGAAATTACTTGCTATAAAATTTTTGTTGATATTGACCTAATACATTAATCACAAGCCCAATAAACCTTCTATTAATTTTTAAAATTTTTAATTTATTTTTATTCTTGTTTCGTTACTTTTAATTTATTTTTATTTTTTTGCTTAATTACTTTTAGTTTACTAAACCTTATTTTACAAGATATTTTTTTTTTGCTAAACTTTTTTGAGTTGTATCTCAAAATTCCATATCTTTCCTTTGTCTCTTTTTATTTTCCTTTGATTTTTTTTAATTTTTTTGGTTTTCAATGTTGGCCTCCTTCATGCAAAGCAGCCATCTAGGACTTCGTCCGACAATTTTGCTTTTGATTGAAGATTTAAATTATAACGAAAACCAGAGAAGAAATATGTTTGTGATATGGAAAAAATGTTATAAACGGAGTTGCGGCAGGTACTTGACTGATTGCCATCGTTGAAGAGACTGTAGCCAGCATAGAATTGGAATCTCTAGGCTTTCGAGAGAAAGATTAAAAAAAAAAAAAAAGGAAAAGAGACAAGAAAAAAGAAATGAGGAAATAAAAATAGGAAAATTTATAATATATGAGATCTATGAGATACCCAAATGAACCCATACAAATCCAACAAATAAATGGTATCACAATCCTAATTCTATCAAACCCACATCCCAAATTTCCAGAACCCAGCCCACCCAAATTATGGGTAGGCATGAGCATTTAAATGGGGGACTTGGGCCTTTTGCGAGCCTTAGGAGTAGGTCACATGTTTTAGCAAGTTGAAATCAAAGGGAGGTGACTGTTATTTTATGAAGCTCATTGGGTCTATTTGCTGTTTTACCAATCTACAAGGGAGACAAATGCAATTAATCTTAAAATATAGTAAGTTAGATCGCATGAATATTTAGGGGGTGTTTGGTAAATAGGTTTCAACCCCCACTATGGGTTTCAAATTCAATTATACACATATAAAATGTTTGGTTGAGGTCAATGGGAATAAATTAATGGGAATGATAGGACTCTTCTATGGGTTTTTTGATTAACCACCTGTTCTAGAGAATCATCTTAGTTGCCCATCTTATTCTTCTTAAATCATTTTAATTATCCTTTTATTCTCATTAAATGCAAGAATAAGAAAATAAAATGCTACTGTTTCAACAAATGGAAAGAAAAGAAAAGATTATAAAATCCATTGTACATTAACAAACACAGTGCGGGTTTTCATCAAAACCCATTATCATTGACCACTCTATGATAATGGGTTTTGATAAAAACCTGCAGTGTGTATGTTAATGTGGAATGGATTTTATAATTTATTATTTTTCTTTTTCATTGTTTCTTTTTTTCTTTTCTTTTTCTTTCCATTTGTTGAAACAGTAGCATTTTATTTTCTTATTCTTGCATTTAATGAGAATAAAAGGGTAATTAAATTGATTTAAGAAGAATAAGATGGGCAACTAAGATGATTCCCTAGTAACAGGTGGTTAATCAAAAAATCCATAGAAGAGGCCTATCATTCCCGTTAATTTATTACTATTGACCCCAACCAAATATTTTATACGTGTATACTTAAATTTGAAACCCATAGAGGGGATTGAAACCTATTTACCAAACACACCCTAAGTTTATAACACAGGCACAGTTCACAGAGTGTGAACTGCTCAAAGCTTTGGCAGATCTCCCCTGCAGGCTCTTTATCTTAGTTGATCCGGAAGTTTGGAAATTTCATGCATATCAAAATCGAGGATTTTTCTTTTTTTTTTTTTTTGGAGCCAAAATCGAGGAGTTTAAAATTGTGTATACAAGTTGCTAGATTGTTTCATGGGATAATTTCAAAAATCTTTCTTGAGGTTTCTAATAATTGCACTAACCTTGCTTGAGGTTTTAAAAATTTTAGAAACCTCCTCCAAAACAAGTTCATCTGTAACAAGTCAAGCCCAATTCAAAATAAATAGTATAAAATTAGATTCAAAAAAGAGAAGACAATATGATATCAGAATTGCCCCTCACACGGCACACATTACATTAGTTATTTAATCTAGTGTAAAAGTATAAATTGTTATTTAAACAAAGTCAAAATTTAGGAGGTATAAGTGCAAATGCTGGCAAATACAAAGTATCAACTTCAAACTTCTACATCTAATTGCACAGCCCTTTGTAGCAGCTTCTTTCAAGAATACTTATACAACAGCAGCAATAAACAATTGGAGAGCAAATTCTAGGGAGTTTAGATTCAAGAATTGGGCTAAAATCATGACTATATATATAGTAAGAAAACTAGTTTCAACTTTCAACCATGAACTTGAATAATAAAATATAGATTTTTCAAACCTTAGAAAAAGCTTTAAAAAATATTGCAATTGTAATCACAAGTTAGAAATTTTTTTAACTCTAAACTATGATTATCTAGAAATTGGCACCCTTTTCTCATGGCAAATTAGAAATTTTTTGTAGTTCTAAATTGTGATTATTTCTATTTATTCAGTTAATTACCAATTTAATTGATTAAGTCTACATAGTTGCCAAATAACTTGTAAGCTATAAGGTTATTATAGTCATTTCACCTGGCCTAATATAAGCATTGGGACCCAATTTTACCTTTTTTTTTGCCGGGGGGAGGGGTTTTAAATTTTTGAAATCTAGTGCAACTGTTAGAAATGTCAAGAGAAGTTTCTAAAATTATTCCTTGTTTTATTGCTCTCTTCATCTCAAAATTTTTGATGTTTTCCAAAGAGGCCCTTTTTTTTTTCAAATTACAGCTAAGATCGAAGGATGGATTTTTGCTCGTGTTCCGGTTCTATTACTTCTTGTTAGTGGTGCGGTATTTCATGGTGCGGTATTTCAAATTCGAAAGGATTCTTGTGGCAAAAGCCAAATTAGGGACCTGCATATCTTGTTTTCTTTCAAATTGTGGAGTGTTTACATTATGCACTGAGTTGACTAGACTCGTGTCTGAATCACACTCCCCCTTCAGCTGGATAAATATGTGTAGACAAATTGTGAGGCCCACGTTAAAGATATATAATCTTTCTTATCTTTGTTTTACTGAATGGATGCAAAAGTAAGAATCGGAACATCAATGATATTTTGCCAATGATAGCAAAGGACACATGGGAGTAAAAAGGAAATTACGATACCATCAACGGTAGGGATGTGAATCAGAATTGAAATCGATAAATCAGAAATTTGAAATTGTAATTTTTTGAAAAAATTGACGTGCAGAATCTGACTGATTTCTATTTTGATTTCAATTATTCGATTTCGGATTCATTCCAAAATGAATTCGGAATTTGGTACTGAATCGAATTTACCAAATTCAATTTTCTATTTCTAATTTTAATTTTTATATTATAAGTTATATAACATAATAATATACTAAACTAAAATTATTGTATGGGTTAATCAATTAACATATTATTATATAATATACCTATAAGATTAACAAAATATTGTTATATAAAATAAATTATATATACATATACACACACACACACACACATATATATATATATAGTATAATATACGAATTTGAAATCGAATTCGGTAAATTGACATAATTCGAAATCGAAATTTCCAATTCAAAAGCCCATTTCTGAATTCAAACCAAATTCGCTACTTTTGAAATCGGAAGTTCTAATTATCAATTCCGTTTTCTATTTTTCCGAATTTAAAATTCCAAATTCAATTCGAATTCGGTCAGAAATTCGAAAATTTTCAATTTGCACACCCCTAATCAATAGGATGAGTTCCTTCTCAAATGCAGAAACGATACATTTCTATTAATGCAGAAAACTAATGGAGAAAGTACAAGTAAGTTGGGAGAGTACATTTGTCGACCAGCGAAATTAATATCATAAACAAAGCTATTGGCTGATGCCTGGAGTTATGAGGGGCAGTTGACCTGAAAATGAATTCTGTTGTGGGACCCATCTCATAGAAGGAGCTACATTTAATTAACTCACCTCAGATTGTATTCAAATATTTGAACACGAATTGACCATTGTAATTTGTATTTCAATTTGTGAAGGTTTTTTTTAATTTTTTGACTAAAATTGTCAAATTAACCTTATAATTGGTCATTAAATAAGTTTTTTTGTAATTACTTACTAATGTTTCTATATCTACTTGAAGTAATCAAGGAATTTAAATTGCAATACATAAGTTTAAAAAGTAATTCAAGTTTGAAAATAGTAGTGATGATAGTTTACCATATTCAAAGGTCTCAAGTTCTTCTAAACTTTCTTCCACATTCAATTCTTCCATTGAGGATCGTAGCCAGTCTTGAGCACACATTAAAGTTTGAATAATTCTAAAAGTCAATGAGCTCCTACATACATCAAGAACCCATCCTCCAGTACTAAAAGCATATTCGGAAACCACAGTAGAGGTCGGAACAACCAAGACATCACACGCCATTTTGGAAAAGATGGGAAACTTAAGACTGTTCACCTTCCACCATAGTAAAATGTTAAATTTGTCATCATCATCTTCACAGTCCTCATCCAAATATTTGTCTACTTCAAATTTGTTGTCCCTCCCACCAAGTTCTATTTTTCTTTTTCTGAATTCCAATTTGTACCTATCAATAATCTTTCTTGTTGCATTAGCATCACTTGGTGAAGCCTGATTTTTTCTTGAAAGCACTAGATGTAGAAGTAGAAGAGGTAGCAGATGTTCCTTGTGGACAGTTGAGCCTCTTGTACTCATCAAATAATTCAAACAATGAATATTTTACAAGAACAGCAATAACTGCACCATCAGACTCAACGTACATTTTTGATAGCACAAATACTAGATATTCAAATTTAGTGCGAGGATCAAGAATGGATGAAATAAAAATCAACATGTACATTTTTCAATCCTACCTTAGTACTTGTCATGTTTATCCTTCATTACCCGCGCCATAGAGTTCAACTCAGAATTTTGACTATCTACTATTTCATTCAACAACCCATTAATGTGACTTAGATCATTGAAGAAATTATTACAAGTCACATACTTTGTTCCAAAAACCTTAACAGTCAACTCATAGAAATTTTCTAAAATAGAACAAGGAATCGAGGCTTCTCCCAATCAGATTTTGTTAGCAAACAAGTCAAGTCTTGGCTCATATAATGGTCCTACTCCTTGAACCTCTCAAATGCTCTCTCAAACCTTTGAGCTGTGTTCAACATCACGTAAGTTGAGTTCTACCTAGTAGATACATTTAAACTCAACAATTTTTTACAATCAACTTTTTCTATTTCTGCACATTCCCTGAATTTTTTCAATCTGGATGGTGACTGCCTAACATACTTTACAGCCACCCGAATATAATCTATTGAATTCCCAAGTTTTTTCAAGCCATTAATGACAATAAGATATTAGATTCACAATGTGAGCAACACATCTCACATGAGTCCATTTCCCTCCCAAAATAGCTTTTCCCCAATTTTGTAATTCACCTCTCAAGTATTGAATTGGCATATCATTAGAGCTAGCATTATCAACTATAACAATAAATATGTTATCAACTCCCCACTCTAGCAAGCATTTTTCAATAGATTTTCCAATTTCAGTCCCTTTATGACTACTAATTGGATAGAAATTTAATATCATTTTGGTCAATCTCCAGTCATTATCAATGAAATGGGTAGTAAGGCACATGTAATTAATTCGTTGTATGGAAGTCTATGAGTCTATGGTAAGAAATATTCTGCTACAATCATTCCTAAGCAGTTGCTTTAATTTAATCTTTTCATCTAAATACAATTGGTAGCAATCCCTAGTGATTGTCCATCTAGATGGAATTTTGAATGAAGGACAAGCTGTATGCATAACATACTGGAAACCTTTTCCCTCTACAAGTTTAAAGGTTGTTCATCAACAATTTTATATGTATTCTATGCTTTTCCTAATAGTCTCAGGGTCAATTTTTCAATTTATAAGAGCTGATTTAATCTCTCCCCCAACAGTTTCAGTTTCGCCCAAACATAAAGTAGTTTGACCAGATTGTTTATTGGTAGGATTCAAAGAATATTTAGATAAATGAGTGCCAAGAGGACTTGTACCATGCATCCTAGAATCAACAGGAATCTTTTTCTCATAATATTTGCACATAACATACTGAATTCCATTTATCCTGTCCTTATCATAGTGATTCCAAACTCACAATCTCTTGTTTTAGTTCCCTCTCTTTTTGGTTGTTGTAGAATCTTGACAGCTATCTAAACTAGGAAGTGGTAGAGGAGGGCAATCAAATGAGCCTTCATTCTCATTCTCCTCTAAGTTGGGGTTATTTTCCGTAAACATACTCAAAGATCTTTAATAATTGAACAAACAAGCTTAGTATAACACTACTAGATTGTATTTACAAATTAAAACATCCAAATGAAGCACTACTAAAATTGGGGTAGAATCAATTTTAGGATAAATTTCATACATTTAGGCCCATATTATTTGATCAGATTCAAGGCTTGGATAATTTCCAATTTTCCACCAATACAAGAAGGTCAATTTTAGGTGGGTACATTCAAGAACAACTTATGACAAGAAACAAGAACCAAAATTACATATATAGTAAATTTTCAAAAAAAAAAAAAGGATTATAAATTGGGTCACCTATTTAGTCTCATTCAAACACATGGATTTAAAAAAAATGAGAGTATAAATTAGAGATATGAAACCAAATTACGAATCATCTTACCTATTATTGACTAGAGATAGCTGCAACTTGTAAGAGGTTGAAAGAAAAAGGATGCCAACACTGCAACTTGAAGCTTCTAAGATCCAGATGGCAGAGCCGCTTAAACCAGTGAGATTGATAATGATGGAAGAGTAGGAGCTGGTGAAATCAGAAACGCAACTACGACTTGCAAAGAGTTGAAGACTGTTGAAGAAGGAGAAACTTGTGACAGCTTAAAGATTCTTGGGCAGCCGATGGTAGTAGGCGAAAGGCGGAAAGGAAAGAGAAATCGATGAGTGGCGATGGAGATAAAATAGGAGGAAGAGAAAGGCTAATTGTCAAATGAAGTAGGTTCTTTCATATTCGTTCATATAGACTAGACTAAAGACTAAAGACATTTATTTTTTTTAACTTGTATTATATATGTATTATGTGTATATAAATTATAAAAATAACATAAATTTGGTCTGTGACGATCCCACCTCTCCCTAGGGCGTACTCTAAAGAATCAACGGGCCGCCTGCACAACTATCACCGAGGGTCACTACAATCCACAAATTCTTTGCAAGAAAATACTTAAAAGTCCACCCAAAACAATATAACCTTGAATGTACTTCACTATAGCATTTACATATCTTCACAAGTAATTACATAATCTCATGTACAAAAGATCAAACATTTGGAATTCAACTTAAGTACGTTCACATATTCCCAAAAGTAAAGGGGGCACAAGCAGCTATACCATACAAACTACTTAAACTCCCAAAATGACCTAATGCTATTCTTGAACCCTCTTAGCCTCGAATCCTATAAACAAATACGTGGCAGAGCTTACGCCTAATGAGGTTTCCAAAACAAGCATTCATTTAAGAATCATTAAATCAAGAATCATTCAAAACATTAAAACATCCAAAACGACACGTGATCACTAGGAGAACGTTACTCGAGCCTCTCAACTCGGAGATCAGTGTTCACGAGGAGTACATTACTCAAGTCTCTCAACTAGAAGATTCGTGCTTATTTATCAAGTAATTACAGGAATAGATAAAAATATCGGAATCAAAGGATGTAGGTAGCTTCCAAAAGCCTGTTCCACAATAGATTGATCACATCCGAGTTCGTTGACTCTCCATCAACATTTGAAATTCAAGAAACAAGATCCGTAGATCACCACTTTACGCTACTCTCCGTCCGCCGTTTCACCCCCTACCAGCCCCAACGCCAACAAGGGTGGTAATATTCAATTATACCAAGATTTCACTCAACACAAATCATTACCCCATGGTTCATCAAATCTCATCAACTAGGACCTCATAGTCGGCTGCAATTCGATTGACTTACTAATAGGTCTCGGAAATTCCTGAAATTTAAACACACACAAATCACAAGTATTCGAGGGTATAACAACCCAAACGACAATCAAGTCAAGCACATATAATTCATTTCACAGGTAGATCATTTTTCTTGAAACAAAATAATAGTAATCCAGTCAAGAAGGATTGAGTATGATGAAGTACACACTCACCCAATTAACACACACTCAAGTGTTAGGTTATCAATCAAGAGAACAAGTCATTCAAGTAAGAAAATATGTCATTCAAGCATTCACAAGTACTTGGAACATTCACCTTCACCAAAGTAAAACAAATGTTGCACGTCAATCACCAAGTAACCTCCATGTTCACCTCCAAATCCTAAGATCAAGCAAATAGAGGACATTATGGTCCACTGCTCCAAGTCACTAGAGGCAAGCAAAATAAAATTTCAAAATCACAAGGTTTCTAGTTCAAATCAAGGAAGTAAAACCACATACATGCTAAACCAAAGGTTCAAGGAAAATACGGAACAAAATGCCTTGTTTATAGCTAGAAATTCGGACATAAAATTGTCCAAAACAATCCAAGTTTTCAACACTAGAGACATTCTTTGAAAAAAAAAAAAAACATAAGTTCTATAGGTAAAAAATTATAAAACTTATACCATTGGAAAATAGACTTGAAAGACTAGAAATCTCTAGAGACATTTTTGTGAAATTCAACTCATAGACAAGTCAAATTTTAGATCTAATTCACTGCTGTAATAAAAGCATAAAACAGAACATGTTTGGTTTTTCATCCAACTTTGCAAATTTTCTGGTATTGATAAAAAGTGAACCAGGATTTGAAATTTATATCATTGAAAGATCTTTGAGTCTAGTTTTAAAGCAACAAACGGAACTCAGTTTCTATTTTTCTAGAGAAAGTTATGGCCAATGACCTAAAACTGCAGAGTCTCCTGCGAAAATTTCAGAAACGTATCAACAAGGAAAATAAGAAATTCTCTCCAATAAAACTTCAAGATTTTGACTCAATTTCAACACACAAATATAGCTTAATGTTTTAGAAAAAGTATTTAGCAAAAATCATGTCAAAATACCAAACAAAAGCAAGAAAAGAAAACTGCGATTCTTTCAGCGAATATCGCAAAATTTCCAGCTAACAAAACAATGAAAAAAGTGAGGTTTTCATCTCTTAAAACTCATCAATTTTCACCCAAATTCATCAAACACTTGATAGGCATAAACTCAAACCCTAAGATCACACATATATCACACCCGACATTTCATCCATTCGCCACTTAAAGGCATCGATTCTACCCAGATTGAACATATAAAGAAGGGCGAAGGTTTAATAACATTAGTTGAGCAAAAGTTCATTTCAACAACCCATAAAAATGGGGGAAAGTGAGGCAAAAATCTAGTCCAAGCTCAAGCCGACAAAGTAGAAATTTCCAACATTGACAATCCAAGAATTTTAATCCTTTTCACCACTTAAACATCATCACTTTGGTCCAAAACCAACATATATCTAAGGGTAGAAGATAACCAAAGTTTATTGAACAAATTTTTAGCAAAACCAACCTCAAAGTTTCGAAAATCAAAGCCCCAAAAGTGACCCAAAATTTGGACAGCATGCTGTCCAAAATTTCTAGCAAAACAGGGGTTCAAAACTTTCCCCTTTTCACTTCTAAAAAAAAAAAAAAAATTTGCTCAACTCACCCACACATTCAACGGTTACCATCTAACAATGTTTATTGAGATAAACTTCACCAAGAATCACCACAAAATTTTGAAAACAAAAACTAGAAAAGAGACAAGAAATTTCGGCCAACAAGATTTGAGATTTTCACCAAAATTTTCTTAACAAATTCCACCCATAACAATATAACCACAAGAATCCATAATACACACCATCCATCACAAGAACACATAAAGATTGCTCAAGTCATCTACCTAGAATTCACCTCAAATTATCTACTTCAAGTTAGGGTTTTTGAACAACCCATCACCAAATCTTGCTTAAACAATCAACGACTATTTAGATCTACCAAGGATTTAACAAGATAAGTAGGTTTTAGCTCATTACCTTCTCCCAAGCAAAACCCTGGAAGATGAAGCCTAAGATTTCTTCCAAATTCTCCACTAATCAACCTTCTTCTTCCAAGATTAGACAAGATCCAAGGTGGGTTTGAAGTTGGGAAGCTTGATGGCAAGGTTGGAGTCAAGAAATGGAGAGCGTTTTCTCTTCCTCTTCCTTGAGGGAGAGTTCGGCCATGAGTGAGAAATGGGAGGAAAAGAGAGTGAAAAAAAAGAGAGAGAAAGAAGAGAGAGAAGGGTTTGAAAAAAATAGAATTTTTTTCTCCCTTCCTTTCCCTTCTCAAAGTTGGCCTCCCCTCTTTTTACTAAGGAGAAAATGAAATTGTTTCAAGACAATGTGGTGTGTTGGAAAACATTGGTAGGTGGAGTTTGAATACTTGATGGAAGTCGCACCACTTGTTAAAATTATGTGGTAAGTTTCTTCCATATCCCTCAATTCTTTACTTATCCCTTAATAACCTTAATTTCCAAAATTCCTTTTCACTAATGTTTCATCATACATTCCACTAAAAGTCACATTTACCCATCTCATGAACTCTCACATACAACAAGTAATAAAATCATTAAGACGAAAATCATTATCAAATCTTTAAATAAGTAAATAAGTAACTGAGTAAACGAGATATTTCAGTTAGATTGAGGAAAAATGAAATAGTTTATTTATTATTATTACTATATATATTCTGGGTCCTCACATAGTCAAGCTAATTCAAATACAAATACGAGTTGTAAATAATATCCGTATTCAATTTAATAATTTGAATTCGGTCAATCCGAAATAATGATATTCTAAACCGAAATCAATCCTATTTCGAATATTTTCAATTCGGATAATCTGATTACCGGCAGTTTTACTGTTTTACCAAATTCGAATTTCCATTTTAAAGTCGAATTCTGTTGATAATTCGATATTCGGATTTTTTGCACACCTCTAATCAAAACCAAAGATTAATCAATCAAGATTAACACTTTCTCTATAACTACCTACTTTCCTATGGCAAACTAGAAATAACAGTTCAGAGATTAGCACTAATCCCACCATTGTGGGTTAATTGTAATTTTCTTGAGATAAAAAGGGAAAACCTAGTCTAATGAGAATTTAGAAATCCTATTCATCGAATGTATCACTCGGCACACAACAATTAGAAAAACGTCCTTGTCACAGTCCAAATGCAACTCGCTGAACAAAATCCTGGCGTCTCTTCGAAGGCATCCTTATCAATCCTGTAATCTGCAGCTCAGAGATTGCCCTGCAGAACCTTGCTCTGTAGATATAATTAAGGATATCAATATGAAAAATCAGCAGATTTTGTGCTTAATTTTCATGTAAAATTTTCAATGCAACATGTCTATTGCTGAGAGATGCCTAATTGGAAGTCTACGCATGACTGCAGGAACTCAAATAAACATACTTGCACTTTGTCCTCATTCACAATGCGAGTTAAAAATGTTCATTATGCAAAATAAGTATTTGAATGTTTTAGGGGGAGGTGGGGCAGAGCGAGCTTGCACTTAGCATTTAGGGTTGTGATGGACATATTTCTCTTCAGTAAGTATTTTACTCCGGTGCGCAAAAATATAACTATGGTCAATTGACAATGCTAGAATTTAAGGAGATTCTGAGACCAGCTATGATACTGAAAGACAACTTCTGGGACATTAAATGCAATTCTTCGACAGCCCTGACAAAGAATACACTTAGAATAAAGACAAACCACTGGGGAAACCTGTAGAATAGCATGAATTGACCACTTCTGGATGCAATATAAGCAAATAACCAAAGCTTTCAATAGCTTGATACCTTAATAGTCCGTAAAGAATACAAATAAGCGGACAATGTCTACAATAATTTGGAAGATGACAATAAATGTACCCAAAGGAAGAAGTGAAAGGATACTGAATAGATGCTTCACTTATCTTCGGTTGTTCATGGGTGAAAGAATACTGAATAGATGCTTCACTTATCTTCGGTTGTTCATGGGAAGGTTTTCTCTTCTTTGGTGAGGGTGATGGTGACAGCTTCAACCTGCTTTTAGTTCTCATGCTGGACTGAGAGATTATCGCTCTAAAAGATTGAAACCAATCATGGATATTGATAAGGTCACCATGTTCTTGAGCTAAGCTATACCTAAGAAAACATGTGAAAATAACTGTCAAACTGTTGATTCAGGGCATGGGATGTACAGAAAATTTGTCAAAATAATTTACATATCCTTGATGTAAGAAAAGGTAATGAGCTTTTATTGCACTAGATTATTGCACATGTAGATAACTCCTAAATCTGTCTGAATTAAACTATGACCAGAATCCAATTGAGAAATTTAGATAAGTCTCACATTATTGAGGTATCATGCATGGACGGCAATAATATGCAGACATTTTTTCTGCAGCAACTACAGTTGAGGAATTTCTGAGACTCCAACAGATCACTTTGAATTCTTGTTCTAGGGTCTCCAATCAAGGCCTAACAGCAAGCAGAAAAAGACAAGAAAACCAATGGATATTACTTTACTTGTTTCACTTTTTATTATTAAAATACCAAATAAGAATTTTCACATGGTAACCCATAACAAAATTACAAGAGCAGGTACCAAGCACTAGATCTATGAAATTTGTATTTGAGTTCTACATGGAGAATTAAGGAAACTTTGGTGGTGCAATAAGGTGTGTGGATTATTAGAAACTGGCTTACTCTAACTGAGAAATTGCAGGAGTCACTGCTAGGGAAGATGATTCAATGAGATTACGGTGCTAAACAAGGAACCCTTTCTTTATTGCATAACTGTTAGTTTTTGAATCTGATGCAAGCAAAGGAGCAAGAACACCTACTGTACTATTGTGAAACAGTGCAACTTCAACTTCAGCATGAACAAAAACAGCCGTGCCTCAGAATAAAATCTTAGTACAGAGAGAAGTAAAATTTTGGGTGCAAAAGGATAACAATAAAGTACTACATATATCCATTTTTCTTTGTGGTGCCTAATACTTGTTTTGGCACATAATCCTCACTGGTCAAACCTATTATCAATATTTAGGAAGCTTCCCTAATAAATAGCAACCCTGTATGCTTGCAGTCAATTTAAGTAGATACAATTTAAAACCAGTGGACTACAGTAAAGACATTCTCAAAAGCAAGATTGAGCTTCTCATATGATTTGTCTTCTTTAGTCTCATCTTTTACAAGGGACACTCCTCTGTTATTATTCTCTGTACTCTGTTAGGTGTTTTCTATCTGTAAAAGCTCTCTCATGCAAGATAATACCAACAAGATTAAGCTTCTTCACTTTCTTTTATCTGACGCTACATAGTTTCTGGATTCACATACACATATAACAATGACTAATGTATTCTCTATAGTTACAACTACTGGCTCATAAATTACTAGCCTAGATTGTACTCTTGTTCACTCAGTTAGAAGTAGACTATATAACTGGATTCACTAGACAATTTTCAGAGAATCAAAAGAGAGATACTGGGTAATGAAGTTAACCTACAAGCTTAATTTACTAATTAATTGGGTCAAATCTGGTGCCCTGCAATGCTACATATATTACAAATTTAAACCACTTAGAGTTTAAAGAGAAGAAACTCCAAACATCCAAAATAGTTTTTGAAAACAATGGAGAAGATTGGATATGTGGCAACCTGTAAGCCAAAACAAATATATGATCAAGGTAATCCTAGAAACTTAACTGATTGAAGTTCGTCAACATTCTTGAAGCAGATAACTTCATGCAAAGGAACACACTCAATTGGCTTCATGTATTCCCTGGAAAATGTCAAAAGTTGGTAAAACTTCAACAAAGTGAAGAGAGAGCATAAGTCAAAGTAAAACCACAAATATCAGTTAATAATTTTTAGCATAAGCTGCAGCAGCCTACACAAAAAGTCACATAAAGAACTCTCTAGATGGGCCTGCGCATCTGTGTGCAGCTAAAAATAGGTATAACAATACAATGGAATGAACATAAATCATCAGCAAAATAAGCTTTTGCTCCAGTTTCAAAAATTGCTTAAATTGCAGCATATTTGGTAAATCTCTTTCGAGGACTTACACATTTTAAATGTTCCATCGAGTAGAGTTATCATAGATATGTTTACAAGACCTTTAGACAGAAGTTGATTTTTGAAATTAATAGGTATAAAGATAGGAAGAACATAGAAGTTCTAAAATAATGTCCACACTGTGTATTATGCAGTCTTAATTACACTTTACTTGATCGCATTTTTGGTCAACAAATTGAGCAACCACAAGAGGTTTCAGTGACCTTTTAGGAGGGTGAGAAGAGATATGTTTTACATCCAGCCTTCCAAAGCATCTTTTGCAGGGGTGCCCATTACAGTTTCGTCATTCTCTCCATCCCACCAGAAATATATCCCCTCTCCTACCGGTATCCCAGTTACATTCTAAAAATACATTTCTCTCAGCAATTCATTAACAACAGAGACACCAAATGAATAAAGTACGAATATGACCTACTTACCTCACCATACAACCTGCCAATCGTGCAGCTTGTTCACTCAGTTTGTCCATATCCTTTCCTGAAATTAAGTTGCCACGAGTTGTACGTATACTGTGACAAGAAGAGACTGTCCATCAATGTGCTGATGAATGACAAAGTCAAGCATAAGTAATATGTGTCAAACAACTTATTTTGTGTATTTGCAACTGATAGAAGAACAGGATAAATATAGGAGTTAAAAGAATCAGTACATGATGGAATTCTGAATTCTCTTGAGGAGAAGAGAATAACTATGAATCAAAGCTAAAAAATTCCATGTGCCAGGTGATTAAAGTAATACTTTTAAATAGAAAAGCCCCATCTCCAAGTAAAGGAGGTCGTATTGCTATCATATTTTTGATCAAATTTTCTCACCTCATTTGTGAAACTAAAGACCACTGTTTCCCTGGGGATTGATACTTGTAGTGCAGTCGCTGAAGAAATTTTCACTTGCAAAATGCAAAAAGTATTCACTAATCATAGAAAATTTGAAAAGGCCCTGGTTCTCTCTTGTGCTGGTGTATAGGCCATCAAAATCAATTTGAAGAACCATTTCCGGACAATACCTGATCCTTAATATTACCCTGTCTAACAGCTAGTCTTCAATAAAGCATTATGCAACATTAACTATAGATGACAACATGAGTGACATGGAAGACAAGAACTGCCTAGTGCTGCCTAGTGGACCATGACTAAGAGATTGAAACAATGTAAACACTCATAAACTATATATACCTAGAAACCTCATCTCTGCAAACCATAGGATTTTTCTTGAACATCATAGGAACCATATGGAAAAGGAAAGGAAATGAGATATCCAAAGTCAATTTTAAAATACTCAAGTTTTCAAATATTTATATAAAGTGACTTTGCAGCAGAATCAGCTTCCACAATCAGACTGGCATACACGAGGAACAGCTTGCTGATAATATGATGCACAATCATTTCATCTCCCAGCAAAATTATGTAATTATAGTCAAAGGATTTGATCACTTCAACTATCACTAGAAAATACCACTATTTCATATCAAAGAAGGAAAAATAGGTAGAAACATACTCGGACATGCCCATTTGCTGGATAGATAAATGCATCCTGTCCTCAGACCTTGCCAAAGATTGCAACTCCTTTATTTTCTCATGGACCTGTATGATGGTTTACATAATTAAGGCTACATCAAGCATCAATTGATATACAGGCCCAATAGAAACAAGCTTGATTTCAGTCTGCTGTCAAGTAGCACTGCAGACTTCCCCAGTCAAAAGAATGCAACTCATAGTTCAAACTAAAGAAATGCTGAAAAGTGCAAAATAGAAAAAGAGGAATCCAAATACACAACAAGAGTAACATTTCCACAAGAATCTGTTGTAAAATTAAGTGTGAGAACATGATCACCACATTTTAAAACATTAAAGCATGTATATCGTAATTGTTTGATGCCCAAGTATACAGAGACTGCAATACGCTACTGTACAAGCACCAAACTTTTCTTGTAAAGACAAAGAATAAATCAGAAGGCCAAAGATCTCACATAAAGTAGAATAAAACTTAGTTGTTAAGCCAAATTGATGAGTGGTGGAGCCAAAATCTGTTGATTACTTATATGTGATATCAAGAAGAACATGTGTTAGCATAAACTCAAAGCTTTCAGACAATGGACTTCAATGAGTTTGAAAGATACTACATTAAGTTTGACGGGGGGAGGGGGGAACAACATCCCTATCCAAATAGGAGGATCAGATGTGAGCAAAAGTATTTTACATAGTCCAAGACATGGTTACCTTAAGTATTACACAATAAAGAAATTTACAAGAGGAAATTCTAGCTAGAAACCTTTAAAAGTTTAAGGTGGTAAGAATTCAAAATCTTCTCCTCCTCTCATGCTAAAGACAGTATTCATTGCTAATAAACTGGAAGTATAGTTCTGAATGTCATCGACACTTTTGACTATTTTGGTAGAGAACTCACAACCATAAGAAACTTAAGTAAAACAAGTTAGAACCTCCCAATTTGCTCCCAAAATCAACTGGGATTCCCAGATCTCAAGAAAACAAATTGGCTGTGCAAACCCAATTCATTCAGGCATGGAAAATCTCCATCTTTGGGCTTCATCTTCAGATGATTGGTCTTTCTATGAACAGTCAATAATCCATTAGCCATGATGAAGTATTTATTTCTCTTCTAAACCAGCTTTGCTAAGTAAAAAAATTTGGTTTCTATCATTATCCTTCATAAGTATCAACACACATACACCTTACGCATATAAAATCCTTAACTCATAATACCCACAAACATTATAGGAAAATCTAAATCAATTAGTCAAGTGGGGTCTCAAATTCATATAGCTAGAACCAAGCTAGACAAAACCGGTTTTAAGTCAATCTAAACCACTCAAAATCCTACAACGGTAATATTCCACACAAGATATATAAACTTTCTCATGAGAGGAAAAGGACATGGCCAGAACATAAAAGGATAGGTGCAATCCCTCATGACATATCTATCCAATAGATATTAGGGGAATTGATGTGGATCCGATGTGCGTTTTATGTTCACAAGCTGCTAAAACAGTAGATCCTTTATTATTGATGTGTTTCCCTTACCTTGTTTGGAAAGCTATTCATGAGAAGTGTCTAGTGTTTAAGCCCATTGTTGGATGGACTAGTAAGTTGCAACATATATTCCACATTGCTCTCAGGACAATTTTATAAGTTGTATAGAAGGATAGCTCTCGCTGCTGCCATACATGAGTTGCGGAGGCAGAGGATAATAAAATGACTTTGTTACAAAATTTGAGCAACTAAATGCCCCCATTATGAAACTGGATTTTTTATCTTTCTTCCCTTTACTAAGAATAAAATCTAATAGTTGGCCCCTCTTTTGCACTCGGATTTCTTCCATTTCATTCATTTAGTCCGAACCTTCTTATTCCAATCAGGCCTATCAACCACTCAGCCATCTATCCGAGCTGAATTACTTGGAATAGTTCTACAAATTTCTACTAAGAGTAACCTCTTACAGTTAGCTGAATGGGTAATGCAATCTACCCACAAGAAGTAAGATATTCCGCATATTTTGACCAAATCTCAATCCTGTTTCCTAGATACACTGATGTTGGATCAACCGAATGCACTTCTAATGTTGTTTAGACATATTTCAGGACACAGCAAATTGATGGGTATCAGACGCATTTTGCTTGGTTCGAGGCCAATGACTAGGCAGCAGGCTATATAGGATATCTGTTTGGCACTAGGAATCTCATCTTGCTTGACTGGTTTTGTATGTAGTGTAGCAATTTTGGTACTTTTTCAATTGTCATTGCCTAAAAATCCCTGACTTTTGGTTCTTATCTTGGGGTATCAATAAAAGATATGGAACTTTAAATTTTTTTTTTAAAAAAAAAAGAGAAAAAAAGAAAAAACAAAAGGAGATAATTCTCTACTCCAACAGCTCAATGCAGTTAATCTTATAGCTGAAACTACTGAAATGCCTATTACTACATTTATTTGATAGAACACATCAATAAATTGATCACAACCCTGATTCACTCAATTATGAAGTGCAACTCAGACTACTATTTGTAACCATTGTCAACCAAGTTGCTTAAATAGTTTGATCTATTACTTTGGTCCAAGAAGTTTGCTGCGAATGACCCTTTCTAATAAAATATGGTTATAAATTACAAATAAGATGCTCAGTCCTGCAACCAAATGACATCTTAAGAAGCAATCATGATGTTCATATTCAAAGAAAACTTCTAAACTTGATTTCAGATGACTAAACAAATAAATGATATAAACATTCCAAAAATAAGAGCCACAAAAGCTCTATAAACAAGAAGCTACTACCATAGGAAGGTCTCAACTTAAAGTAAAGAAGAACAATAAGCATACCTCACTTGTGCTGTTGGTCAGTTCACTCCATTTCATCAGCAACTGCGACAACTCCTTAGCTGGTAAATCCCTAAGTATACAACAAATCAATTGGTTGATGACATTGTGACAAGTTTGTCCCACATACAGTGTATGTGATTGGTTAAGAGTAATTTTGTGGAGTACTCCAATCTTAGCATGTTTGAGATCACGATACCAACGCATCAATTTTTTGGCTGTTAAATTTACAGTATACAGTTCATTGGTCATTTCATTAATGAGAAAGCCACCGAAGACATTTAACATCGAGAGGGAAAATCATGGAAAACTGAACATCCTAAGCTTTAATAGTGCACAATGTAAAACAAGAATTTTAATTGAAAAATTAACAGCAGTAAATGGAAATGAGAAGTTAAATTAGTTTATTCGAGAAGTCAAAAAATATTATCTAGCTGAAGGTTACATTTAATCCACCTGGGCAGAAAAGATGTCAACACCCTATCCATATCATGCTAATGTCAAAAAATAAAAATAAAAAATGCATCTTTAATATTCAGAACTAAACTCTATCAAGAGTAACTGTCCAGATTGCTGGAGTACATGAAAAAAACATGGAATAGGATGCATCTTTTAGGCATCCTAAAAGGATTTCCAGGCATAAACAGAAAATGAACAGTTGCTTCAAATTCTACTACCTGGAGTCATATTCAACTATTAGGGTTTCTAGAAATCTTCATTTCTTCAACCTACTTGACATAAAAAATATCTTACTGATTAAAATGCTTGAATGTGAGGCTGCATTTGTTTATTTAAGTCATTGAGAACAAGATTAAGAGCCCAGACATTTATACTCGATTTAAGTCAATCTGCAGCTGAGTGAACTGGAGGACATGAATAAAGAAAGCACAAGCATGGACAATTTAATTGCGTAGAACACTGGAGAGACAGAACAGAAACTCTGGGGGTACTTCTTAGCTCAATGAAATGAAATAATTTCATGTGTTCATAACCAAAAGAGACTACAGCCACATACCTTAGTCCATGGGCTGCCTGACAAATGGAACCACACATTTCGAAGGAAGGATGCATTCCCAATAAACAGTGACTTTTTGAACACAGTCTACCACTGTATCTGGATGCAACCTGATCACCAGAAGCCTCAGCTTTGCACAGCTGAGGATCAAGTAACCTCACAATATAAATCTAACATTGTAGTTTTCTGATACTTTGCAGCTTCATAAACGCACTGCAACAAAGGTTATCTGTCAAAATTGGTGAAATGATTGCTAGACCTAACTTCCTTAAAATAAGTATTCACCAAAAAAATCTCTTAATACATAAAGCCAGAGAAGGATACAAGGCAAGAAGAAAAAACTATAACAAAGGGTGTGCTTGGTTAGCGTGTTTTTTGCCCAGTTTGTATAAAACTTGTTTTTTTCCTACTTTAACTACAGGAACCCTCAAAAAACTTCCAAAGTTTTTAACCTACACACCCAAAAAACTACACAAAAAAACTTTTTTACTCCATCCCTTCCCTTTTTCTTACACAAAAAATACATACCAAAAACACTCACTGCCGGCACTAGCCATCACCACCGGCACCGGCCATCACTTCCGGCGCCGGCGACCCTCTTTTTTTTTTTTTTTTTTCCTTCTTCTTCTTCTTCTTCCTTCCCTCCCTCCCTCTCCTCTCTCCCCCCTTTCCCTCCCCTCCCCCTCACCCCTCCCCAGTCTGGTCAGTCAGGTTCAGACCTCGACCAGAACTGATCGCTATCAGTTCACAACTGGTGCAGAGGGGAGGAGGAGGGGAGGGGAGGGAGGGAGGGGAGGGGAGGGGAGGGAAGAGGGGAGAGAGAGGAGAGGGAGGGAGGGAAGGAAGAAAAGGAAAAGTCGCCGGCGCCGGCGGCTGTGGGTTGGGGGAAGGGGAAGAAGAAAGAAAGAAAAGGGAAAGGGAAAAGAAAAACGAAAAGGAAAAAGAAAGGAAAAGGAAAAAAGAAATGGGAAAAAAAAAGAAAAAGGAAAAAACAAAAATCTATCAAAAAATTTTTACACATCCAAAAAATTTCTCTACAACTTCTACTGTAAGTTACAGTAAAGTTTTTGACAAACACCCAAAACACTCATTACCAAACAGGCCCAAAATTCTAAAAAAATTTTAAAGTTTAAACAAGGATGAAGAATATGTTAAAAAAGCTATCTGGATGCAGAATAATGAGATGCCACTAAGACTACAAGTGTAACTAAACCATCTCCATGACCAATATAAATAAATGAGATGCCAATAAGCCTGCAAGGGCATATGGTGTGCTTTACATTCTTAATAATAACTGAACAGAAACTCCTTGTGAACTGCAGAATATCTTGTTGTAGAAAATGAAAAGAAAATACTAAGGCTAACCAGTATTGAATCAACCAGTAACATTAAAATGTTCCAGCCGTTTGCCAGTAACCAAGAAGCTACAATAAAGATGCTGGCAATAGCAGAGAATGGAGAATAAAATGTACCATAACCAAAGAGCTCCATAAATGCAAATGCCTCTGTATTTCAGTCAGATCATGGAATATATCTCCATCTTCATGGAATATATCTCCATCTTGCTCAACTTGATTATTCCTACCAAAATATGCAAACCAAACCTAGAAAGCCATACTCTGTTTTTGTGATAACATGTACTCATTGTTCATCAGAAGACAAAAGTTTAGAAACAGCTCCTTAGGTACCTCAGCTGCGATGGAAGACCAAAGGCCTGCTTGACTATACTTTGTTGGAGTGAAGCAATAGTACCATAGCTCAGGTCCTAGGACAATCAATAGCATGACATATGAGATGTTAGGTTCATACTTCACATTACATATGAAAAAAAGCTTCTTTTTCTGATTCAAAGCTTACTAGCATCAAAACCCAAATGGCTAAAGAATTTGTTTATGCCTAATTACTTTTTCAACACCATCAACCAATGCTCAACTTCCTAGGGAACCAGTGTACAACATGATAAAATAGATACCAAAGAGGAAAACAATCCTGCGAGCAGTCCCATGTTAATGAACATAAGAAAGTGGGGTTGAAGTACCCAAATAAAAAGGACTAAGGAAAGTTGACACATGTATCTTACATGAGAGTATTTATTCTCCAGTAACCCGGAAATTGCAAGGCCTGAAGGATAGAAGATGAAATGCTGGACACAAGCCATCTGCCATAGACAGGTTATTGGAAGAAGAAAACAGTTAAAAAGATGCATATGCATTGGGTTTGGCTTCGGTTTGGCTTTGATAAGCTATCTTCAAGACAAACACTGCATACCAACCTTCAAAGCTCTAATGAATGATGTAAGTGTTCCATCTTCCCTTAAGAAGTAATTTCTGAGGAAAGTTGCTACCTCATGGCCCAAGCAGAAACAAGTACCATATTTAACAAGGACAGACTGAATGACTGCATCCATCCTCTCAGTTGGTGATTCCAACACAAATTTAGAAGGTGACAGATACTGAAGTGTGCTTGAAGGCAATATATCTCTCAGTGCATCAACAATGGTTGTGACTCCCAGTATCAGGATTATAGGAAGTTTAACAGTCCATTCACTGATAAAAGCGCAACAGTAAGCATGTTAATACCCTGTGGAAAACACAATGTTACCAAAACCAATGCAGATTGAGGAGTTTGCAGGCAAACATGAATGTCAAGAAAGTCTTAGTAACAAACCTTCCTATTTATAGAGGGCTATTTGACAGGTCAGCATCTAGCTAGTGCAAGTCTTTAATTATTGTAATATTTAATAAGAAGCTTTACCAGTTCATAGTTGTTCAATCTAAACTTTGTTCAAGATAATGAAAGGGAATAATCACAGTATACTTACAGAGATACATTGTATCAAAACCTTATTTGTCGAAACTTTATCTAGTTTTCAGTCAATTGAATGGAAAAGGGATGATTAATCTATTAATCCTAAATTGCTTAATTTGAGAAAAGGAAGGTTGCCTCTGCAAGAAAGAACTATATGATGTCTGATCATCCAGAACGGACAACAGAGCTACAAGTTTTAAATTGCACTACTTCATATTGTCTACAAACGACTCATAAACTTTAGATTTTTTACAATTGAATTAATCAAACCTAAGAAGTTAGTCTGTGTTTTTCAGCAATTATCAGAAAACAAATTTATGCGATTACTTCACCACTATAGTTAGCTTAGTCATGTATTACTAGCCATCATCTATTTGGTATATGGAAGGAGTTTTGCAATTCATATTGGGTGCAACTATAACAACTTAACACGACTATTTACTTTCCATTAGGAAGCAATATAACAAGAATTAGTGGAGTAGAATTTTCTTTCCAACCTAGGACAGTTGTCTATGATAATTTGGCAATGGTGTTTTTCAACATCATGTAGGCCTATCTAATGCAGAAACCATCTGCAAAATTTATTTTATCTCACAGTCCATGAATAACACTCAATTGTGATTAAAACTGCAGATTCCAAGTAGTAATTCTGAAAATTCATTAGCATCCAAAGAACCGGAAAGGAAAGTCAGCAATTAAAATTGTGTGCGGGAATGATAAGTGAAATACAGCACAATAACAAATTATTGATGGTAGTTATATTAAGAAACTGCTATTTCAATTCCAAGATGAATCTAAGAATGAAAAGACAGAACCACAAGATTCAGCCGATCTATCAACTGAGAAAATGTTTCTAAGAAGGATCATTAAGAAACTAATGTCAACTGAGAAAATGATGTTTTCTAAGAAAGGTCATTAAGAAACTAATGTACCTTAGTAGAGTGATGAAATCAGACAGGACAGACTCACAGCATCTCTCCATACCCTCAATAATCACAATCATTGGGTTTTTGTATCTATCTTGTTCATGATACCATGAAGCTAAGCTAGAAATATCGGCAGCCTAGGAAACACAAAAATGATAACATGAATATGTATCACGAACTGACACGATTAATCCAGGTCAAAACACACACAGATAGCTCTGTCACTTACATCCAAGCTACCCATTAGAAACTGCTGCAACAAATTTCTGAGACAATTACTTATTCCATTCTTCTCAGAAAAGTCCAAGGATGAAAGATTAGCTACATGGCATCCGTAAGACTTCAGATGTTGTGCAAGCTCCTTAAATGTGGGAATATCATCAACAAACTCCATATTTTCTGCAGATAGTCAACCACATCTTCAATTGTAACACGAAATGAACAGGAAAACATATGCTCCTTTGGACTTACGGATTTGATTGGAGTAGCATAAATACGTATGAAGTTCAAAACTCAACCAGTTGACTGCACTCAAATACCAGAGCCCTAAACTTGAATCCAAACTAAATGGCTTTTATTCCAGAAAAAAGGTCCTTTTCACATTTTCAAAGATTCCAAAGTATCCTTTTCTATGAGATATTAAAAGAAGAGCTTTCTCACTTTCCATTAAAATAATTAAGATTTTAAGAGCAAGAATGAGGATCTCAAAGAAACAGGATATACAGTAATAATTAGAACAAAACTATCAGTAGTCAAATTTTGATGGTGCATATGACACAGAAAACATGAAATTCAATTGAGAGAAAAACAAAGCAGGGCACCAAAATATTGCACATTCTATTATGTGATTCTAGAAAGTGCAACTTACTCGTACAAACAAGACCAGTGAAGAGTTGCTTAGACAGAGCAAGATGACTGGCTGGAAGTACAAGGGGATATAAATTTGTTGCTTGCGAGAGATCAAAAACTTTGCATGATGAAATAGCATCAAATGACTCACGTATCCAGCAACCTATCTTATCAAAAACATCAGCATTGATCTCTCTCAGCACATCCTAGAATCAATTACTACTTGTCAGCAAATTTTGACATGTCATCATTCTAATTTTTCTACATTAAGCATAAAGATATTAAGTTGAAAACAGAAGGTCAACCTTAATAACAACTTCAAGTTTGGACCAAAAGAAATGGAAAGTCTGCAAGCGCATTCCAAAGCAGTCCAAATCATCCTCAGAGCCATGGTTGGATTTGTGGGGATCTAGAGGTGATAAGTCAATTCTTCTTTTGGTTTTTCCAGAAGTCTTACGTGGTGGCTGTGATGCCTTGTGCAGAACAAAAAAGGACTGCAGAAAGACAAAGAAAAATGTTGAATTGACAGCAGCATTCTAATAAGTCAGACTTATACAACGTTTAGCCTACATCGTAACATTACACAACCACTAAGCAAACTCATTAAAGTGATACCCTCCAGCATGCCTTCAAGCCATAAAAACAGGCATCACCATTACACTGATCGCAATATTTAGACCTACAAACCAAAGGTGGCAATCCATATCAAACTTCCCCACTTTATTGCCCCTTTGATTTTTAACTTGCTTAAATCAACTTGTTGAGCCAAATGCTTCATGAACTGAGATTAAAAAAAAAAAATCCTTAGTCTATCTTGCCCCAGATCTAAGAGTAAAGATGCTACATTTGTTGTGATGTGCCAGTTCGACTACATTGATAAACAGTGGTAACTAAAGGTAGAGAATCATTTACCTGGAGGCTATTTTCATCCACAACTACTGAATTGCTCATTGCCATGTGAGCTTCAACTCAGGACCAAATCAAGAAACCTGTCTGCTTAACAACAATTACTCAAAAGACAAAAACAATCCCCCAAGAACATCACAAAAACATTGTTAAACTAAGGCCGTCGGACAAAATCAATGTAAGGAAACAATATAATCAGAAAAAAGCAAGAAACAGATCTCCATACCAATGTTTAGGCCAAACTTGTCTCTTGAAAACCACTCTAAAGAACAGCAAGCGCGTTGGAGAGAACAAGAATGAGAAGAAGAGGAATGAAATAGGGAGTTAGAAGAGCAATTGAGGCTTCATGCAAGAAGCAGGTGAAGGGCACTTCTTTAGGCTTCCAGGAAACTGCTGAGGAAAGGAAAGTAAGAAAATCGAAAATAAATTCCTAGAAAATCCTATTCTTTTTTCTTGCTTGGTTGACAAAGGAAAGTACTAGGGAAATGGAAAAGGATTCCTAAGAAAGTATATCCTTTGTTTGGATTATGGATTTGGTAAAAGGAAATGGAAATAGAAAACATTAAAAAAGAAACTACAATTGAACTAAAAATTACCAGTTACATTGAAAATTCATGAATTCGGTATTTTAAATGTTTGATAATTGGAGTTCAAAAAATAGTGGGAATTTGAGTCATTGAGTAATAACTTCCAAAAAAAAATTACCATTTGTTATTGATTAACCACCCAAATGCACCATGAAAAAAAATCAGGGGAAAAAAGAGCGAAGACAACAAATATGTAAAGAAAAAGTAAATTAGAAAATGCTGTTTAGTAATTCAAGTGCTATGTGGTTTCTATCCCTTCTTTTCATAATTGCTTCAAATAAAATTTCTTTATTTCCATTTGGTCACTTCACAAATTCTCGCCAAACTTCTGGACCCTGAATTCGAGAACTATAAAACATGCAAAATTGTTTGTAGTCAACGGTTAATAAGGTAGCTCATTAAGTTGCAAGTAAACAGAACAATTGCAAAGTGGCAATTTGGGTGATATAGACATTAAGTTTCAAGTAAATAGAACAATTGCAGAGTGGCAATTTGAGTGATACAAACGGGTTCTGAAAAAAATTTTGTAATTGGTATAATGAACCCATTTATGTCCATACAAATTGATAAATTGGATCAACTAATTTATACTAGTATAAATAAATAAATCAAAAATGATCTAGGTAACCCAAACACCCAACAAGGCCAATTACAATTTATTCCCAGCTCAAGCTGTTGCAAAATCACTTACTACTTGATAAAAACGATAAGAATGCACAAATTTGAACTAAATACTATGTTAAAAAAATTTCATAATTTTTGAATTTGTTTTGCAATTGCAAAGTGTAGACACCAAAATTTGACTATTTCATTTGTTTTCTTATGATTTTTATCTATTAATGTTTAGTTATTTATTGTTGAATATTCTAACACTTTTTTTCTTCTTTTTGTAGGTTTTTCTTTAAAAAAAAAAAAAAAAAAAAAGCTTGGATGAGTCATAACCACCGTAACTTGATCGAAAAAAAAAAATGACGCTTTTTAACTTCGGATCATCCTTTTCCAAATGTAATTTCCAATGCTTGAACGATAAGAAACCTATTTAAACATTCCCAACTTCGCCTAATCCCTAACAACTCATCTAACGTTCAAAATTAGCTCACCTCATCCCAAGAACATCAAAACCCTTAGTTCTAGGTTTGGTGGCTATAAATAGCCTAGATTAGGGTTTAACAAAAGAGGTTGGAAATCTGAGAGAAAAGAGGCAATTAGGAGAGATTTGAGAGAAAAAAGCGAAGAAAAGCGGAATGGAGAAAAAAAAGAAAAGAAAGAAGAAAGGAAAAGCTAGGGTTTCATACTTGGGAAGATTATTCTTGGAATTTCGGCCTCCTCCTTGTTTAGATTCAAGCTTAGTAACATCCTTCTACTTTATTTACCGTTTTTGATCAAAATTACTGGAAATTTGGACCTTTGGTGGAACCAAGGTCTTGAATAGTTTTCTTTTAGTTTGTGATATTTGATGATGATTATCAGTTGTTATATGAGCATGTTGTGTTAATAAAGCCTTGGTAAGGCTAGTAGATTTGTTTTACGCTTAAAATCGACGTTTGATGCTTACGTGATGATCTTTGTTGTGATTCCCGAGAATTTGGAAAAATGTTCTTCACGCTTTTGAAGATGTGAAGAAACGCTTGACTACTTCGGATTACTAACGGTCCGCGTTTCCTCTTGAATGTTTGAAGTTGTGAAGAAATGCGGATCTCTTGCGTGGACTACCGGCCGCTCAGCGTTCTGTTTGAATACTTGAAGATGTGAAGAAATGGCTTGTTCGGCTCCAGAATAATCCTCGTTTCTAACCCGAGTTCTTTTCCTTCCCCTTGTTGTCCATTTGATGATGCTTTATGATTTGATCTTTGTGGGTTTAGCTTCGTTTGACATGATCGAATGATGATGTTTGATGCTTTGAATGGATCCCTTGCCTCGAATGTTTACGTTTGTGTTGTTATGTCGAAAACGGAAGCAATCTTCGATGTTTTGAAGATGGGAAGAGACGCGGATGGTTCTGCTGGTGAGTCGCTTTCCAATCCGCGTTTCCCTCCGAACTTTGATTCTTGCACATGTTGACCTAGTTATGCTGCTTCGCGTTTCTAATCCGCGTAACCTCTCTGTTTTTGTATTCTGTTGATATTTCCCGCTTCTTTTGTTCCAAAATTTTACTCTATTTCCTAGTATTATCTGTGCTTGCGAGAATCTGTTTAGATACCCTCTCTTGGAATTTTTGATTGGTTTTTCCTTTAAATTGGTACCTTGATCCCTTTTGTTGATATTGAGTCTTAGATAACCATTCCCATTATTTAAGGATTCAATTAAGGCCTCACATCAAGGGATGGTAACTTCTTTCCCCTATTATGTGCTTGTTATGTGTTTTTGCATGATTTTGCATGTTTTAAATTAAGTTTTCCTTTGTTTTTATTCATGTCTAGCCTTTATTTATGTTATTTAATTTTTGAGTAAATCATTGGAGCCTTGGATGCAAGTTGTAATAGATAGGTTTAATTTTGGCAAAAATGTATTTATTCTAGAAAAATGTAATAGTTAGATTATCATTCCGAATTTTTCCCCTCTAGAATGTATTTAGGTTCCCCCCAATGTAATAATTAGGTTTTATATGCTTATTTTGCATGCTTGCATGATTATGTGTTTATTTGCTTTCCTAGGGTCTTGCATCTAGACATTATGCCTATGTGTTACGTGTTTATGTGTTTTATGTGTTTATTTGCTTTATTATCATGTCTACATGTTTATTGTGTAAATATATTGACGTCCATACACTAGTCCAACGCTAGTTGTGGCCTTCCTTCGATTTCTCACTAATCCAATGTTAGTGAGAACCTTTTGACGAGAGAATGCTAGACCCTTAAGCCGTTCATGCATTAGATACAAATTTCACACACTTTTCACTTTTAGAGTTTCTTTCCCATTTTGCATGTCACTATTCTCCCATCCCGTATGCGAAACATCTCATTTAGTTTTCTTTTTATTAGATTAGTGCATTTAAGGCATTACCCTTTAAATTAGGGAAGAGAGCGAGTATGGCTTCCTAGCATTAGCACGCTTTTATTTCCTTCTATGAAAAGGAAGATTTAAAGTCACGAACTTAGTCCCCCGCACCCATTATGTTGCATTATTCCTCTCTAGGACATACACGTGCATTATTCTTCTTTAAAAATCAACTTTTTTTTTCATGTTTTAGCAATTCAAAGTCAAAAAACCGTTTTCCTTAAAATTGCATCTTTTGGAAATTCAAGTTCCTCTTTGCACTTAAAATTAACCTTTTCAAAAATCCAATTTCTTTTCTCTTGATATTTTATAAAAATTGCATTTTGAAAACCCTATTTTTCCGTTTGTTCGAGTTTCATCATTTGCATTCTTCGTGACCTCCTCGAGGGATCAAAAATTGGATGACACAACTAATGTGATCAAATCCAATCACACCTCAAGGAGACATTTTGCCCCTCTCGATCCAACATTAGGTTTAGGTTTTGCATCCATATAGACAACATCCAAATGTGATAAATTTTAAAATTAGAATTAGGAAATTTTCAACTAAATCTTGCAACTAGCTTTGGCTAGGTTAGAAGGGTGCCTTAGAGACGAGTAACATCGAATCTTTGCCTTCCCTTCTTTCAACCGTGACCCCAACCTTTTCTCTAGTTTTCAAAGATCTGAGTCGTCCTAAAAGGGTTTTCTTTGTTTATTTTCATTAATTAAATCTTTTGGGTGACTTGGTACACCTAAACTCCATACCAAATGGCGACTCCAAATTTCTTCTAAAAAACCCTTTTCTAGACTTTTGTTTTTGTGTCCAAACCGTCGCATTTTTGTAGTCCCATGACCCCTTTCCATTTCTCTTTTTTTCAAAAAATCAAATCCAATCTTTCCCTTTTTTTTCCATCAAAAAATGGGGCACGACAGCTTGGCGACTCCACTGGGGATTTTCCTAAGAGGGTCCGAGCACTTGATTTAGTTGATTATTTCTTTTTTCTAACTTTCTTATATATCACATTTGGATGTTTTAGGTTGCATTCCTTTTTCTTTTCTCTTTTAGGGTTTTTCCGTGCAAACACTCCCTACACATCGCGTACACGATGAATGAATTATTGTTTATTTATTTACTTAGACCGCGTTTTGCATTTGGGGTGGGTGTGCATCTACCCTAGAGCCTCGAGAATGTTTTGGTGTTTGAATCCCTCCTCTCAAAGGGAATCACTTTCATACGTGCATATGTATTTTACTTTGACCCTACTTTTTTTTACTTTTAGTGGCTTGTCACGCCACTCTTCCTTATTAGGATTAGGATCGATCCACTTGGACATGTGGCCGTGGCACGACGTGCTCGTAGCAATGTCTAGGGGATCACTCGAACCACCGACTTGAGGCATTCGAATTGATGACCTTTTGCAATTTAGTCTGAAGATTTGGGAGCCTGTAACCTTTGTCAGAGTCTAGATGCATTAGTGAGCTCAACCTCATGCATCCATGTTAGAATTGCCTAAGGTAGAGTCCATCTTACCCTATTAAGGATCACTAGACACGAGAGGAGGGATTCCACCCCTCTTTATTTTTGTGCAATTGGTTGCTCCAACGTGTTATGTGATATCTGTTGATTAAACTAACCTGTTGTTGTCTTCCCTTTTCTTGCATTTCACAAACTCTAGAAAATAAGAGTCTTGACACTCTTTTAAGACAAGCCATCCTTCTAGATAGGCTATTACATGTTTGAATTTATGCTTATTGCATTTAAGTTGTAATTGCATATCATTTTTAGGCTTACCCCGGCATTCAAATGGGGTTCCTATAGGCCATGTTTCATTTCGCACCCTTACTTGTTTTAATAAACTGGCATCATGCATAAACCATAGAGGGAATGCCGCATAGGGAATCCCATTATAGGACTATGCCCACCTCACTTCTCCTGGGTACATAACCCTTTATAGGAGATTCATGTTTAAATTTCAGTAAAGCGGATAGGTGGGGCTGTAGGTAAGGTATCGACCCAGCTTGGCGTGATTGATGAATAGACCCAGACGTATCAAACAACTATTAGCAGTTCCAGTGGAAATCCAGTTATGGCCCGGACTTCTCTCACCAAGCGAGATCAATCAAGTGGGGACCTATCTCAGACCAATTGGGGATTTTAAGGACATAGAGTCTGATGGGTATTTGGTAGAGGCTCTAATCCAACTATGGGATCCTAACTGTTCAACCTTTAAGATAGGAAATAAGGAATTTACTATGAGCACTGAGGAGGTATCTGGTCTTCTTAACTTATCAGTAGAAGGTACTGCAGTGATATTTCCGCTTCTTACGAAAAGGTTTGAGTTCCGTTTCACTGGATTAAAGGAGTCTGTGGTACTAGGGTCAGATCAGAGTGTAGATGTGAGGTTTTTGTTTGATAGGTTTGCTACAAGAGATGGATTCGACAAATACGCCAAAGATTTTTTGTTCAATTCCAAAGCTGTCTGGGAGCACAAAAGACCGTGGGTATATGGATTTGTCATGGCGGGAATCTACTTATTTCCAAGAAGAGACGGAAAAATTGGTTTTAAGATCACCAAGCTTATGAATGACCTATTCTATGGGATTGGAAATCGTGAGGCTCTATAGTACCGACCATGAGTGACATCTTCGTAGCTTGCACAAATTGCCAAAAGGGGGTGAAATTCTTCCATGGATCGAACCGAATTCTGCACATATGGGCTATGGAGCATTTCAAAAGACGACTGCCCGCTCCTGATAGTTTGCCTCTAGTGGGATACAATTGGCTGATTACTCATTACAAGAGAGTGGATAGGAGTGACCTACCAAGGGAATCTTTGCCGAATGGGTGGATTTTCAATACGCCGGATCACAAGGTTAGATGGGTATTAGATTGGACGGACTGCCTTGATCGGCTTCTTAGCACCAAATCCTCGATTTTATACCGTTGCTAGGAACTCAAGGTGTTATGAGCTACACTCAAAGAGATTTTTGAGACATTGGGACGCGTTCAAGGACCGCCTCTACCGATTTGACCAACTTAACTATCATTTTGACAAAGGAATCTGTCCGGCCGAAATTCCAATGAAAGTACCGATCACGCAAGCATGGGGAACGTTGTCCGAGGACAAGGATATTGCTTACATTCCACAACATAAACAGTTGGCTCTGGTCACACCTCAGTATGAAGACTGGCTTAGGAATCGTGATGGAAGACAGCTACAAGAGGCGCAGACCGATGAAGTCAAGAGACTGATGGCGATTATTGAGGCAAAGGATAGAGAGAATGTACAATTGAAGCAATCAGTACAAGCAAACAAGGATTTGGCAGACAAGAACAAAAAGATGTATGAGGAGATGCAAGAAAAGAACCAAGACTTGAAATGGAAATGTGCCGAACTATATGACCAAAGGCATGAGGAACCCTACTCTAAAGAACCAAAAGATGCTGTAATAGATAGGCTGAAAAAATTCAATGGTTTTGTACAAGAACGCCTTCAAGAGATGATGTAGACTATGATGTTTTAGAATTTGCTAATGAAGAATTTTTTTTCATCATTTCACAAGTGTCCGATTTCAGGTTTGATGAACAGGCCCCACCTTGAAAGTATTGGATCATGCTAGGCCTACCCTTGGCACAAAAGGGCTCCCCTTTAGGACATGCATCCGAATTATATAAGCAATCACTAATTTCGTTCTTTTTCTTTTTTCTTTCAAATAAATCTCCGCAGCTCCCCTTTGGAATAATCTCTAAAGTGTGTTTCCTTTCCCACTCGGTACTTTTAAAAATAGTTTCACTGAAGCCCATCGTTACCGATCTAAAAGCAAAAGCTCAAAGCAGCCCGTAAACATGAGTTCCGCACGGAAGGCTCGGATAGGAATGCTTTGGTTACTCCCCGATTTTGCTTTTGGGAGCTCGGTTAAGTGAAGTATTGGGAAGATTTAATGAGATGAGCGCCGAGATGGCTGCACAAAGGCGTGTAATTGATCAGTTGGTGGCAAATAACAATAGGGGAGGTGTCTCGAATGAGCATGGACCCGTTGTTAGCAACCCCCCTGTAACAGATAATCAATTCCCTTTCCTGACCAATATTCAAATTACTTTTGTCCCGCCTACTTCCAACCCATATGATGTTACCTTTTCTCATCCACACCAATTTTCCACATCCTAATCACATCCTACTAAGCCCAACCAAAAGAACAAACCCTCATACTCAACCTCAGATCACTTTAAACATGCCTCCTCATGCTCCAGAGCCTCAATACCATAACACGGAACCTTTTGTGTGGGATCTAACTTCCTAAGGAAAATCGGCAGTGGATGACCTTGTTGCGCCAGTCGACAAAGATTTGCTGAAAAGGTTGGATAAATTCGAGGAGTTTATAAAGAAGAACCAAGGTCTGAACTGACACGGTGGATTGGATTACGATGATCTGTGCCTATTTCCTGACGTCTAGCTACCTATGGGTTTCAAGACCTCTAAGTTCAGCAAGTATGATGGTACTGGGAACCCTAAGACGCACCTAAAAATATTTGCCAACAAGCTTGGTAAACCAGTGGATGATGAGAACTTGCCTATCGTCACGTTCCCAGAAACTTAGAAGGAGATGCTTTGGATTGGTACTCGAACCTGAAATCTCAAGAGATCAAAACTTGGTTGGATTTGTCAACGACTTTTGTGAAGCAAGGTATGAATTCAATTGTGAGTTAGCACCGACACGAACAACATTGGAAGGAATCAAGGAGACCCTCAGAGATCACAAGTCATATGCGATGGAGAAAGTTGGCGCTAAAGTTGAGCCTCCATGAGGAAGAAGAGATTGTTACTTTCATCAAGACACATGACCTTATTTTGAAGAGATTTTGAATGATGGGAGTTCTTTTGCTACAATTGTCAATAAGTGGAGTAGTATGATGAATTTGTTAAAGTTGGAAAAATTGTCAATGTGACCATACAAGCGACAATTGGAAACATTGCAAGGGCAAAATGGCAGTGGGAGGAAGCTCCCGTTTAGAAAGAATGAAGGAGAAGCTGTTTTTGTGTGGGATCAGAACTCACCTCTCAGGCCCAAAGCTCGGAGCCACCCACCAATCCAAACTCATACTACCGATCCCTACCATCGGTCATTTATCACCGCCGCCCAGCCCTATTCATTTGGACCCCAACCTTTGTTTTCAACTTCCAACCTATCTCTACCCCGTCAAAACTATGCTCCTAGACCTGTTTCACAAAATCCTGTCCAAAATTCTTTTGAGTATAATGAAATGAAAAATCAGAAAACCTTTGAATTTCACCAATTTGGGCAGCCCATTGACCAGCTGTATGAAGGGTTGAAGGCCAGGGAAAATTGGCCTTGTCCCTCCCAAATGTATCCCCAGGGACCCCTATGGGTATGATCCCATGCCATCTGCGCTTATCATTCTAGAAGCCGGGTCATTCGACGATTAATTGTTGGGCCTTGAAGCATAGAATTCAAGACATGGTGGATGCTGGATATAGTTCGAAAAGAAAGAATGAAGCAAGCGAGCGTCAATAGAAACCCTTTCCAAACATAAAAGCGTCGTTGGAATGACCGGTGTGGAGGAGAAATTGTTGACCATGCTCAATTCATTAAAGAAGAAGATAGGGATGGTGGTGGATCATTTAAGGAAGGGTCGATAATGATATAGACAAGGTTATCTCAACTGTTGTGTGGGATCACCCATTTATTGACACCGATCCCTCGAGAATGTGAAGTTTCCCTTGATTCCTTAAGAGGCTACACAAAATTGGGCTACCGATTGTGCACTTTCGGAGGAGGTTTTGGTAAATCTGAGGGGGTTGTCCTTGAAAAATGAATCATGCTTTGATGTCAATCATTTCTTAAAAAACAATGCACTTGTTATTTCACTTTTTTGCTTGTTTAAAATTATGCTTTTAATTATGCTTCCATGGTATTATCTGTTATCTTGCTCTTTGCCAAATGAAATGAAATTTCTCCTTTTGCCCTTTAGTTATGGTCCACTCATTTTATTTTCGCACATTTATTTTATTTGCTCTTGGATGATCATGAATAAAAACCTTTGACCCTTGGACATCATCCTTTTGGAATTTGATGGAAAATTCTGATATCTCATGAACTTGGATATCATCATTTGCAAGATGATCAAAACACACCGAGATTGGCATGAGAAACTACCCTTTTGGCATGGAGAATTGCAATCAGGATTTCTATTGGGGCAACACCTTACTCTCTCATGTATGGGATGGAATCGGTATTACCTGCTGAAGTTGAAACCCCATCTCTGGCGTTCTAATGGAGCTTCGGTTGGAAGAAGGCTGAATGGACCAAGCAACATCACGAGCAATGTCTTTGATCGATGAAATAGGTTGAATGCCATCTGTCATGGGCAATGTTATCCAGTGAGGGATGGCTCGGGCTTATAACAAGAAAGTTAGATCTCGCAGTTGAAGTGGGGACAAGGTTTTGAAGCGAATCCTTAGATACAAGAGAAGGCTAAGGAAATTCGCTCCAATTGGCAAGGGCGTTCATTATTCAAAGGTGCTACCTGGAGGAGCATTATTTCTCATGGAGATGGATGGACAGATTTTTTCTCAACCAATCAATTCAGACATGTGTAAAAGATTTTTCATATGATCGAGCAAGGTTTCTTCAGAAATTTTTTACAAAAAGGTGGTCTGGAAAAGCCGACCTTCTTCCTTTTCGTTTAAACACTTCAACCTCCAGTTTTCTTATTTGAGCCTATAAAAGAATAATTAATTATTTAGCAAACCCTCTTGAGAATCACAAACCCCCACAATGGGGCAATTTTTTTATTTAAAAAAAAAAGGAAAAAAGGACCAAACTGGGGCAAAATTTAAAAAAATATATATATTTTTGCATTCAAGTTTAAACCTGCCCCTACACCTTAACCCCCTTGCAAAAGCCTAGTGTTATAGACCTCCACCTTTTTGCAAAAATTTTTGAAAATAACTTTCTCAATCAAGAGGCAAATGATGCAAATACATTCCCTCTGAATTTTTGTCAAAAGGGATTGTCTCACTGATGCCACCATTTTGACAAACATGTTTAAATTGATAAAATTGGGGTTTAAGTCTGTCTATTTCACTATACTACATTATTAGTCAACTTCAGTGCAAATCCGAAAGGGGTACTAAGGCAAGTTTTGAAAAGCAACAGTGCAAGCAGAAAGAAAAATTCATGGGACAAAGGAAGTCGGTGATTCCGTTTATCAGGGTTTACCTTATATCAAGCACTCCCTTGACGTCAGTAAATTCCAAAGAGATGATATCCAAAGGGGTCAAGTGCGACGCTTTTGTTTTAAATAGTTTTCCTGACGTTTGGCTATTGTTGATTTAAAATGCCATGTTTAGCATTCATTCTATGGTCATGATGTCATTTTAAAATAAAATTGTTTCTTTGCACAAACTTTTGCACATATTTTCATCAAGAAGGGCATTTTTGTCAAAGGACAATCCTCTTAGATTACCATGAAGGTATGGGTGATATGGGTTGAAGCAATGGGTCAAATAAAGGAATTCACCGGCGTCCAAGAACTCATGTTTACGGGATGTTCGAGATAAAAGGTCAAGGGTGGCGGCGTTATTATTACTTTCACCATTTCTTTTCTTTTGCGAGAAGCGGGGACAAGTGACTGATCGGTCAAGTCGAGAGACCACTTCATTTGAGTCATGTTTAGAATGATTAAATCATTTTGAAAATTGATTAATTGCAAAATTGAGGAAGGACAAGTGCCTTTGAAAATTTGGAAACGGGGTTTCATCGCACACTACTAGGTGTTATAACCCGTTCTTTTCAAATTCTTTTCTTAAACGTATGCGATCGACATTCGCTGGCGACCGTCAAGAGCCACGGAGGCGATAGTTGAGGGGGGTCGATAAACCTACTCCGATTTGATTTATTCCATTCTTGCTTTATTTCTCTTTTTGTGTTTGATCTTGTGTTCTGTTTTTTTTAGACATAGGTTTAACTGTTAGAAATACTTTTGATTCATTTGCTTGCATCTGTATATTGGTTTAAATTGGGCTCTTATGTGCTTATTTATGTTTGAAAAAAAAAACTTTCTAAATTGCACATTTGCCTCACAAATTGATTTGTTTTCAAAATTTTGATTCAAAAGGGTGCAAAATGTCCAATTTTGGTTGCAATTGCTTTCATCCTTTGAAATAAAGCAGTGTGATATGAAAAATCCTTTTCCATCTTACTCGGAAATAATTATTATGTGATTAAGACATTGGCATTTTAGAAAGTATGTTTTGTAAAATAGGAAAATTATGCCTCAATTTTTCCTATTAAATGAGATTTCTTCTTTTATTGGATTTTACAAGAAAATGATTGATATTGTTATAAATGATCCTTTTCAATTGAAAAAAAAAAAAAGAAAAAAGAAGAAAAAGTAGCAAAGTGAGAGTTTAAATTCTACTCCAATGATTCTAGTACTAAGTAACCGGAGGTTTAGCATCTACAAATGTTAACTTTCAGCGTAAAAGCGGTGCTTGAATTATGAGTATGCAAAAGCAGTTTGAACAAGTAAAATGTTGAGTAACCGGAGTCTTCACCTAAAAGTGTTGATTTTCGTAAAAGACATCTTTACTATTTGAGCAAGAAGGCATATGTCGAGTAACCGGGAGTCTTCACCTAAAAGTGTTGATTTTCGCGTCAAAAGGCATTATTGCAATTTGAATAAGAAGACGTGTTTCTATAAATCCTTTTTAGCAGTAAAATTTGAGAAAAACTGTAGAAAAGGCCAGATTGAATTGACTATATGAGTCGTTTGATTGCAAAATTTGGTGAAAGTGAGCAATCAAGCTTGAATTGTTAAAATTGAGGTATAATTGTCTTTCTTTTACTTGACATTATCAGTACTTGATGCAAATTGAATAATTGCATAGTAATATTTTGCCTAGTTTATGAGGATTTGGATTTCCAAAATCGCATGGTTTATTTCAATCCCATAACTTGTTTTTGATGAATATTTCCGACTACTTGAGAACAAGCAATGTTTCGTGAGCATAAACATCTCATGAATGCATTTTATCGCATGGTTCTGATACATTTTAGTCATTTTAGTGGCTAACAGTTGTGATCCCAAAAGAATTTGCACTTTATGGTTAAAAAAAAAAAAGAAGGAAAAGATTGAATTGCCATGGACTAATTGGTTAATATTTCATGACTTCTGCAGGGTTAACGATTCAGTTGACACTAGGGCAATTTTGTTTTGAGAGAAGTGATCTCCAATTTTGGATAATGCATTCAAAATTAAATTTTGCCGGAAAAGATTTGCATCAAGACGATGGCAACATATGTGGATTTGTTCCAACCGCAGTATAAGGGTTTCAGCTTACACTCTTCAACTTTCCAAAATCCATCAATTCTTGAAAAAAGAAAAAAGAAAAAAAAAGAAAGAAAAAAAAAGAAGAAAAAAGAAAAAGAAGTCATTGTTCCTATTAATCACTTACTTTTCAAGTCAAGAAAATCAAAAATCAGAATTGCACCATTTCATCGAGTGCATCATTACTTGCATTTTACATTTATCTTGTTTGAACAACTTGTGTTTATTTTTCAAAGTCTGGCAATCCAGCATTTATGTTTTCATTTCTCCCACTAGTGTCTAGATTTGGGTCCAATCCCACCAACAATTTAGACATTGGGTATTTTTTACATTTTCCCATCTAGTCATTCAGGATTGGGTCCAATCCCACCTGATCATAAATGCAGGTGTAGTCATTCGCTTGGGTCCAATCCCAATGAATAGTGTGTTTAGTATTCAGTGCTTGGGTCCAATCCCACCGAATAAGTGTTTAGTCATTCGGTTTGGGTCCAATCCCAATCCAATAGTCACTGTGTAGTCATTCGTGCCGGGTCCAATCCCACCAATAGTGTGTTTAGTCATTCGTGCTCTGGGTCCAATCCCACTGATAGTGTGTTTAGTCATTCCAGTTGGGTCCAATCATCAATAATGTGTGTTAATCATTCGCATTTGGGTCCAATCCCACCTAATAGTATGTTAGTTATTCTGACTTCGTCCAATCCCGAATAGTATGTTTAGTCATTCGTTGAACCAATCCCACGAATAGTCTAAATTTGGAAAAGAATTTAATTTACCATGTCATGCACCCTTCTATCCCTGTCTCTTGACCTGCCTCATGACACCCTTCTATCCCTCCTCAGTTTAAATTGTTGCCCTCTCATGCCAGTATCCCTATCCCTTTAATACTCGCTCCAGACCCTTTATCCCCTTCACCTTCAATTCATTTCTCCTCCCACAGGGAATTCTTCAATCCCAGCCAAATTCTACCTCCCCTTCTTCAATTTAAATTTCATTGAGAAGTTCTTGGTAACCTCCTCCTGCACCCTTCTATCCCTTTAGCTTTACATTTGAGTCTCGAGCCTCCGTTTGACTATCCTTTCTTCAAATTTAATTATTTACGTTGGTCTGTCCCGTGACCCTTCTACCTCCTTCTTCAATTTAAATTTATTGGAGGTCTCGACCTCCCAGCCTGGTACTCCTTCTATCCTCTTCTTCACTTTAAATTTCATGAGGTCTCAGCCTCCGGCTGGTAAATTCTATCCCATTCTTCAATTTAAATTTCATAGAGTCTCACCACTGGCACCTTCTATCTCCCCGCTCCTCAAATTTAAATTTCACGGTGGTGGAGTCTCAGCCCACTCACGGTGCACCCCTTCTATCTCTGGTTCTCGCTCTCAATGTTTACAAGATTCAAGATTCATTTTCATCATGGTTCATTTGTTTGAACTACGCTTGACCTGATTCTCATGTCGAGATATCGTGAGGCAACTCTACACGAAGTTCGTCACATTAGGCATTTTAGTTTGAAAATTGGCAATCTAATATTCCTACTGTTTACAATGGTTCGATACAACCAAAACCAGAAGCATTTATGTTTCACGTTTTGTCTAGAGTTTCTTGAAGCTTCAAACTCACAAAGAGGCAAGTCAGAGACACCAAATTTTGACTATTTCATTTGTTTTCTTATGATTTTATCTATTAATGTTTAGTTATTTATTGTTGAATATGCTAACACTTTTTTCTTCTTTTGTAGGTTTTTCTTTAAAAAAAAAACGAGAAAAGTCAAAATGCGAGACCAGTTACTGCGGATGAGTCCGTAATCCACACAGAACTTGATGTTTAAAAAAAAAAATGGCGCTGGATTTTTCCAACTCGATCATCCTTTTCCAGCTGTAATTTCATGCTTGAACGATAAGAAACCTATTTAAACATTCCCCAACTCGCCCCTAATCCCTAACAACTCATCTAACGTTCAAAATTAGCTCACCTCATCCCAAGAACATCAAAACCCTTAGTTCTAGGTTTGGTGGCTATAAATAGCCTAGATTAGGGTTTAACAAAAGAGGTTGGAAACTGAGAGAAAAGAGGCAATTAGAGAGCTTTGAGAGAAAAAGCAGTAGAAAACTACTGAATTGAGAAAAAAGAAAAGAAAGAAAGAAAGGAAAAGCTAGGGTTTCATACTTGGGAAGATTATTCTTGAATTTCGGCCTCCCTCCTTCGCTTAGATTCAAGCTTCCGATTCGTAACATCCTTCTACTTTATTTACCGCTTTTTGATCAGAAATTATCGGAAATTTGGACCTTTTGGTGGAACCAAGGTCTTGAATAGTTTTTCTTTTAGTTTGTGATATTTGATGATGATTATCAGTTGTTATATGAGCATGTTGTGTTAATAAAGCCTTGGTAAGGCTAGTAGATTTGTTTTACGCTTAAAATCGACGCGTTGATGCTTCGTGATGATGTCATGATTCCAGAAATTTCTGGAAAAAAATGTTCTTCACGCTTTGAAGATGTGAAGAACGCTGACTACTAGCGCGATTACTTGCTGTAACGGTCCGCTTCCTCTTGAATGTTTGAAGTTGTGAAGAAACGCGACCTTTGCGTGGATACTTTCGCAGTCAACGCCCGCTTCGCTTGAATACTTGAAGATGTGAAGAAACGCGGCTTGTTACGCGAGCCACCGTAATAACTCGCTTTCTAACCACGCTTCTTTCCTTCCCCTGTTGTCCATTTGATGACGCAATGCTTATGATTTGATCTGTGGGTTTAGCTTGTTTTGACATGATCCGAATGATGATGTTTGATGCTTTGAATGGATCCCCTGTCAATGTTTTGCTTTGTGTTGTTCAAAACTGAAGCAATCTTCCATGTTTTGAAGATGTAAGAGACGAGGATGGTTACGCTGAGTCCGCTTTCCAACCAGGCTTCCTTCTCAACTTTGATTTCTGCTGTAACGCTGACCTAGTTGCGCCATTCCCCGCTTTCTAATCCGCTGTAACCTCTCGCTTTTGTATTCTCTGATATTTCCGCTTTTGTTCCGAATCTTACTCTATTTCCTAGTATTATCAGTGTTACTTGCGTAATCTGCTTAGATACCCTCTCTTTGAATTTTGATTGGTTTTTCCTTTAAATTGGTACCTTGATCCCTTTGTTGACATTGAGTCTTAGATAACCATTCCCATCATTTAAGGATTCAATTAAGGCCTCACATCATGGATGGTAACTTCTTTCCCTATTATGTGCTTATTATGTGTTTTGCATGATTTTGCATGTTTTAAATTAAGTTTTCCTTGTTTTATTCATGTCTAGTCTTTATTTATGTTATTTAATTTTGAGTAAATCATTTGAGGCCTTGGATGCCAAGTTGTAATAGATAGGTTTAATTTTGGCAAAATGTATTTATTCTAGAAAATGTAATAGTTAGATTATCATTCAATTTTCTCCCAGAATGTATTTAGGTTCCCCAATGTAATAATTAGGTTTTATATGTTTATTTTGCATGCTTGCATGATTATGTGTTTATTTGTTTTCCTGGGTCTGCATCTAGACATTATGCCTATGTGTTATGCGGTTTATGTGTTTTATGTGTTTATTTGTTTTATTATCATGTCTACATGTTTATTGTGTAAATATATTGACGCCACCACACTAGTCCAACGCTAGTTGTGGTCTCCTCTCTTTCGATTTCACTAATCCAATGTTAGTGAGAACCTTTGACTAGGGCTAGTCCAATGCTAGACCCTTAAACGCCGCTCATGCATTAGATACAAATTTACACACTTTTCACTTTAGAGTTTCTTTCCCATTTTGCATGTCACTATTCTCCCATCCCGTATGTAAACATCTCATTTAGTTTTCTTTTATTAGATTAGTGCATTTAAGGCATTACCTTTAAATTAGGAAAAAGAGAGTATGGCTTCCTAGCCTTAGCACGCTTTTATTTCCTTCTATGAAAAGGAAGATTTAAAGTCACGAACTTAGTCCCTCAGCACCCATTATGTTGCATTATCCTCTCTAGGACATACATCGCATTATTCTTCTTTAAAAAATCAACTTTTTTTCATGTTTTAGCAATTCAAAGTCAAAAACCATTTTCTTAAAATTGCATCTTTGGAAATTCAAGTTCCTCTTTGCACTTAAAATTAACCTTTCAAAATCCAATTTCTTCTTTCTCTTGATATTTTATAAAATTGCATTTTGAAAACCCTATTTTTCCGCTTTGTTCAGTTTCATCATTTGTATTTTTTCGTGACCTCCTCGAGGGATCAAAAATTGGATGACACAACTAATGTGATCAAATCCAATCACACCTCAAGGAGACATTTTGCCCCTCTCGATCCAACATTAGGTTTAGGTTTTGCATCCATATAGACAACATCCAAATGTGATAAATTTTAAAGTTAGAATTAGAAATTTTCAACTAAATCTTGCAACTAGTTTAAGGTTAGAAGTGGTGCCTTGAGACGAGTAACATCAATCTTTGCCTTCCCTCTTTCAACCGTGACCCCCGAACCTTTTTCTCTAGTTTTTCAAAGACCTGGAGTCGTCTAAAAAGGGTTTTCTTTGTTTATTTTCATTAATTAAATCTTTTGGGTGACTTGGTACACCTAAACTCCATACCAAGTGGCGACTCCAAACTTTTTTTAAAAAACCCTTTTCTAGACTTTTGTTTTTGGGTCCAAACCGTCGCATTTTTGTAGTCCCATTACCCCTTTCCATTTCTCTTTTTTTCAAAAAATCAAATCCAATCTTTCCCTTTTTTTTCCATCAAAAAATGGGGCGCGACACAAAGGTGATAATCATAGTATTTGAGATTGCCTGGATCAATCCATAGATATACTAAAACAAGAAGAAACAAATCATCATGAATCTGATCACATATTTCATGCTGACAACCATATTTTCATAATAACAAAATCTGGTTATTCCTTTTCCTAGAAGAGAAATATGTTAATATCTTTTTTTTTCCAAGCAAAATGTAAAAATTTTATCGATTGATAAGTAGGGAATTTACCAGCAGAGAGCATAATAGCTCAATAGTACCGATTATACAAACTATAGCATCTTAGTATTACACCTAACAACTAAGCTACTAGACATTCATGAAAAGAACAAAACTAAAAGAGCCCGCCATTCATACTGCCACATCTTCACCAACTTCACTTACCATTTCACTCAAAAGTGCTATGGGAAAGCCCCACTCTATGATTAGCTCCCAATTTTCTTTGGTTTAGGGACAGCTGTCCAAGTAACAACCAACTCCGGGAAGCCATCAGTGCTACCGAATACTGAACATCTTTCAAGGATTAATTTCTGCATGCAATCTTCTCGAAAAAAAAGTCTTCTTTTCCCATAGATCAAGAACTTGTTTTGACCAGAAGGGGATCAAGAAAAAAGCTTCATGTCGAATTAGTACAATCTATGCAGCTTTAACTCAAAAAGCTCAAAATGGTAATATGCAATACAGATGTAGCATCTTCCTGGTGTATTCAAATAGCTGCCATTCCATCAAGTCAATTGCATTTTTCCAGCTGGCTAGTGAATGAAAATTTGATTTCTCAACTCAGTTCTACTGTAAAATATGTTTTAGAGACTCTCTTTTGAACCAATTTTAGATTTTCAGTCATTTATGAATACTTAAATACAACCTCTAGATGCACTTATATTTTCTAGTTGGGAACATGTACAGATGCACTTATACTTTCAACAAGAATATTATCAATGAAGTTTGCAAAACCACTTATGCTAGTTAATATATTAGTATATGTAGAGGAGATATCAAGCATGTTCATCCAACCACAAACTGATCATACACATGGCCGAATGATATAAAGTATAATGTACTAAAAAGAATCATGGAAAAGAGTCTAACTAAATCAACTTACCTTGAACCAAAAAGTATCACCAAAAAAGTCTAACTAAATCAACATACTTTGAACCAAAAAAGAACAATTACCAATAGTATTGAAGCCTCTCTAGAGCACTGCCTGTGAACAATTTTCTTATTCAAGCCAAGTTCCAAACAATAGAGTTGTTTTGTGCTTCCTAGCCATGTCGAATGCTTCACATTTCAGACCAAAGAAAGGAACTAGGATGTCTTCTTCAGTTGCTTCTTGGATGAAAACGAATCCCAAATTGCCCGTGAAAATTAGAAACTATGCAAAAAGAACATGGTTGGTGTATTGTAGATGCAAACCAGATAATTAAGAAAGTAAATGATAAAAATACAACCAAAAGAGAGATTCATTGGTAATTAATCAAAACAAAATAGAATGTTTTTTTTACTGATTTTTACTTTTAACATGAAACAAAGTTCGAACCAAAAGACAGATACAACCAAAAAACAAGAAAATTCCAAAAGAAAGGAAGCAAATGCATGGGGAAAAATGAGTATTAAAAATCATGTGAGCAAAACATAAGTCTCTTCCCCATCTTAAAGTGATGGATGGCTGGGTGGGCTACGGAATTATAGTTTGAAAGTATTGTGGACAATTGTACCTACCGCATATGACTGAGGGGCAGATGTATTCTCTCCTAAAGTAGGGAGGTCGCTCGGACTGTAGAATCGCCAATCGCAACCATGGATTGGAAGATCAGATGCAAAGGTCCAAGCCAATTTCAAGGATGAGAGATGAGGAGATGCTAGATTGATTGGACAGAGAGCACAACAAAAGGAAAGAGGAATAAGGGCTGTTTCTGTTTCAGTGGATATCTTTTGTACTTTTGGAGGGAAAATGTGGAGACCTGAGAGGAAAGGAGAGGTGGCCGTTGGGTTGGGGTGGGTATTGGCTAATGACCTTTAAGTTGTCTTGTTAGAAAGGCTTTCTCAGTGGATTTGACAATTGGGTGCGGTGAATGACTATTTATTTTCATATTGGCCAACTATCTCTCGTGATAAGAGGTTCTCTCTCTAGCTTCTCTAGAGTCTTTTCTCTCCCCGTGAGAGTGTTAAGACAGCTTCTGACTTTCTTACAAGCTACTTTGAATCTTTTTTGAATCAAATTGGAAAAAAAATTAAAAAATTAGTCTCGTTTAGATCCTGAGTTTATCTTCCCTTCAATTTGTAGTTTTTTTTACCGTCCTTTAAAGTTTTGCAGAACTTGTGCTTCAGGCAACTCCTCAGGTGATAGGGGAAGCAGGGTGTGTGGGAGGGAGAGAAGGAAGAGCTCTGTCGTTCAAGCAAGGAGATGACGAGCATGGACTGAATCTTTCCTTACTTATTCTCTACAAACCCCCTCTGATTCTTTCATTTCTAATCTTATATTCTCTCAATTTTATCCTAATTTAAACTCTCTAATCTGGTTTTAGCTGTAGGTCTAGTCTAGGAGTGTTTATTCCACAGTCATAGCCAAAGATTACACCAAGATCTCCTCAAGTAATGGCGGATGAACTAGCAGAAGTGCTCTAAAGGTTTCATCTGTCTAATAAAGAGGTTGAAGAAATAGATCTGACATACAATGTTACCTTTGAAAAGAAGGAAGAGTGCAAGCTGAGCTTAATCAGAAAGTTAATAGGAGACAAAGCAGCCAACTTCACAGGAGTTAAGAACTTTGTCAATTTCATGTGGAACCATCCAAAGAATCTAAATGTGGTTGAGCTTCGAGTTAACTTGTACCAATTCTCATTTGCTAATCCAAGACGTGGAAAAGTGCCTGTTGGTGTCCATATCTCATGAATAATCAATTGTTGAACCTCAAGAAATGGGAAAGGGGCATTGATAAAGACCCAAAAGCTTTATGACAGCATCCTTGTGGATTCAAATCTGGAACTTGCTCCTGTCAGTGTATCCAAGAGGGTAGGAAAATTGGAGACATTTTTGTTAAGGTATGCGATGTCATCAAACCGCCAGTGGGGAGCAGGGATGGAAAGCATATAAAAATGCTGGTTGAAGCAGATATATCCCAACCACGTTTGAGAGGCAGTACAGTAAAATTTGATGGGATAATTAGCTGGGTTGACTTCCGCTACGAACGTTGCCCCGACTTTTGTTATAATTGTGGGATTATTGGCCATGGGGAGAAAAACTGTAGTGAGAAGTTGAAAGAAACAATGGACAGAAACAGGAATCAGTATGGAGTGTGGTGTAGACACTAAATTTTGACTATTTCAATTGTTTTATCATTTAGTTATTTATTTTTGAATATTATAACATATTTTCTTATTTTTGTAATTTTTGTAGGTTTTTATAAATAAAAAAAAAGGTCTCAGAACTGAAATGCGGACCGGTTACGCGGAGTGGTCCGCGTAACGGTCCGCGTAACAAGATCAGAGATGAAAAAATTACGCGCGTGAAATTTTCATACCCTTTCTCACTCATTTCCAGCTGTATTTTCTAATACTCAGGCGTCAAGAAACCTATTTAGTTAATGCCAGATCACCCTTGATCCTTAAGACACAAACAAAACCAATCCAATAATCAAGATTAACCACAAAACCCTCAAAGTATCCAAGCCATTGGTTCTAGGGTAGAGTGGCTATAAATAATTCATGATAGGGTTTTCTGAAAAAGAGGAGAAGAGAGAGGTAGGGAGAAAACAGAAAACGAAAGAAAAAAGAGGAGAGAAAGAGCAAGAAGAAGAAGAAGAAAAAAATATTTTTAGGGTTTTCAGGTTGGGTAACCTACTTTAAAGGGCGATATCTCCTTTGTTTTAGGGAGTTTAGAACTAAAATTTTTTCTGGGAATACCTGAGATATAGAGGAACAATTCTTGTAAAGAACTCCACTTGAGAAAACCAACGTAAAACCTTCAAATCTGGCCTTCAAGTTGATAAGAAGTCAACTTCAGGAGCAAAAAAGGAGGTCACCTTCAATCTGAAATTCATACCTCTTCGTTGCGATCCTTTTGTAAGAAAAGAGGTTTAGGTGATCCCTCACCCTTATCTTTGTCTTTTGAATGAAAATCTTTTTGAAAAGTGTGACCTTTTGATGAAACCAAGGTTATGAGTTTTGTTTCTTTTTGAGTTTTATGATAGATAATGCATTACGTGTTGTTGTTTGAGTATGTTATGTTTATATAGCCTTGGTAGGTCTGGACTTGTTTTACGTTTAGAATCGGGCGTTTGATGTTCTGTGTTAATTTTGATGTATTTTCTGCAAAGTTTCTGAAAAAATGTTCTTCGCGTTTTGAAGAAGTGAAAGAAGCTTAGCGGGTACTGCCTGAGTGGTCCGCGTAACGCTCCGCGTTTCCGTTTGAATGTTTGAAGATACGAAGAAACGCGAGGTAGTTGCGCGGATAAGTCCGCTTAACCCCTCCCCCCTGACCCGCATTTCTAGCCTGACAGTTCTTCTTTTTCTCCTTTTCTTTCTATTTGATGACATCGATGCTTAAGATTCACCCTCTTTGGCACTAGCTCGTCTTGATATGATCTGAATAATAGTATTTATACCTTGAAATTGATCCTGCCGTCTCTGATGATTTTCTTTGTGTTTTTGGTTGAAAAACTGGAAGCAATCTTCCTGGATTTTTGTGAAGATGGGAAGAGACGCTGGTAGATACGCGGCTCTATCCGCGTTTCCCTTCTGAACCTCGCATTTTGTATGAAACACGGACTAGGTTTCGCGGACTTATCCCACGTAACTGTCCGCGTAACCTCTCTGTTCCTCAGTTTTGTTGCTATTTTCTGCTCTTTTGTTCCAGAAACTTACTCTAGTGTTCATGCCTTCCAATCTTGTCCATTTTGCTTGCATAATTTGTTTTGATATCTTTTCTTTGAATGTTTGATTGATTTTTCCTTTAAATTGGTGCCTTGATCCCTTTTTGTTGACATTGAATCTTAGATAACCATTCCCCTCATTTAAGGATTCAGTTGAGGCATCACATCAAGGGATGGTAACTTCTTTCCCCTATTATGTGTTCTTATGTGTTCCTATGTGTTTTATGGGTTTTAAAAGCTTCATTAGTTAGAATTTCATTTAAATCCTTTAATTGCTTTGCAAGTGGTTAGGAGGCCCTTGACGGCCAAGTTGTAATAGAATAGGTAATTATTTCAGTTTTCTTTTACGTCTTTCCCCCCTTAGATTGTAATTAGGGCCCTAAATGTAATAATCTTTATGTGTTTATGTGTTTAGGTTATTTGCTTTTCTAGGGTTTTTACATCTAGATATTATGCTTATGTGTTATGTGTTTATGTGTTTTATATGTTTAAGTGCTTTATTATAATGTCTACATGTTTTATTATGTAAATGTATTAACGTCACCACACTAGTCCAATGCTAGTTGTGGTCCATTCCCTCTAACGTCGTTACACTAGTCCAACACTGGTTGTGGCCTTTCCTTTTGATGTCTCAATAATCCAACGTCAGTGAGAACCTTTAGATGAGGGTTAGTCCAATGCTAGACCCTTAAGGCCGTTCACGCATTAGATACAAGTTTCACACACTTTCCACTTTTAGGGTTTCTTTTCCATTCTTGCATGTTATTTTTCTCTCATCCCGTGTGCGAAACATGTCATTTAGTTTTCTTTTATAGATTAGCTTGTTTAGGGCATTACCCTTTGAATAAGGGAAAAGAGCGAGTATGGCTCTCTAAACCTTAGCACGCTTTTTAAATCCCTTCTATGAAAAGGAAGATTTAAAGTCACGAACTTAGTTCCCCACACCCATTATATTGCATTATCCCTCTTTAAGACATACATGTGCATTATTTTAAATTCTATCAAAATCATTCTTTTAAAATCAAGTTTCTTTCTTCATGTTTAGCAATTCAAAGTCAAAATCCATTTTTCTTAAAATTTCATCTTTTGAAAATCAAGTTCCTTTTTGCACTTCAAAATTCATCTTTTCAAAAATTCAATTTCTTTTCCCTTGAGATTTTATAAAAATTGCATTTTTTTTGAAAATGCTAATTTCCTGTTCTTTCAAGTCTCATCATTTGCATTTCTTGTGACCTCCTCGAGGGATCAAATTTGGATGACACAATTAATGTGGTCAATTCCAATCAAATCTCAAGGAGACATTTACCCCCGTCCGACCCAACATTAGGTTTAGGTTTTGCATTCATATAAATAACATCCAAATGTGATAAATTTTAAAGTTAGAATTAGGAAATTTTTAACTAAATCACGCAACTAGCTTTGGCTAGGTTAGAAGGGTGCCTTAGAGACGAGTAACATCGAATCTTTGCCTTCCCTTCTTTCAACCGTGACCCCCGAACCTTTTTCTCTAGTTTTTTCAAAGACCGAGTCGTCTAAAAAAGGGTTTTCTTAGTTTATTTTCATTAATTAAAATTTTTGGGTGACCTAGTACACCTAAACTCTATACCAAGTAGCGACTCCAAATTTTTCTATAAACCCTTTTCTAGACTTTTGTTTTGGGTTCAAATCGTTGCATTTTTTTAGTCCCATGACCCATTTCTTTTATTTTAATTTTTCAAAGATCAAAAATCAATTTTTTAACTAAAGAACCTTTTTTCAACTAAAAACGCGAAACGACGAGGTTTCTTCCCTTTCCTTCCTTTTTTCAAAAAATGGGGCGCGACAGTTTGGCGACCCCACTGGGGATTTTCCTAAGAGGGTCCGAGCACTTGATTTAGTTGATTATTTCATTTTTTTAAACTTTCTTATATATCACATTTGGATGTTTTAGGTTGCATTTCCTTTTCCTTTTTCTTTTCTTTTCTCTTTTAGAGTTTTCTCGCGCAATCGTTCCTTACACATCGCGTACATGATAAATGAATTATTTGTTTATTTATTTGTATTGATATTTATTTATACCACGCCTTGCATTTGGGGTAGGTGTGCATCTACCCTAGAGCCTCGAGAATGTTTGGTATTTGAATACCTCCTCTCAAAGGGAATCACTTTCATACGTGCATATGTATTTTACTTTGACCCTACTTTTACTTTGGCTTGTCACGCCACTCTTCCCTATTAGGATTAGGATTGATCCACTTGGACATGTGGTGCGTGGCACGCGACGTGCAATGTCTAGGGGATCACTCGAACCACCGACTTGAGGCATTCGAATTGATGACCTTTTGCAATATAGTCTGAAGATTTGGGAGCCTGTAACCTTTGTCGAGTCTAGATGCATTAGTGAGCTCAACCTCATGCATCCATGTTAGAATTGCCTAGGGTAGAGTCCATCTTACCCTATTAAGGATCACTAGACACGAGAGGAGGGATTCCACCCCTCTTTATTCTTGTGCAATTTGTTGCTCCAATGTGTTATGTGATATCTGTTGATTAAACTAACCTTTTGTTGTATTCCCTTTCTTGCATTTCACAAACTCTAGAAAATAAGAGTCTTGGCACTCTTTTAAGACAAGCCATCCTTCTAGATAGGCTATTGCACGTTTGAATTTATATCTATTGCATTTAAGTTGTAATTGCATATCACTTTTAGGCTTACCCCGGCATTCAAATGGGGTTCATATAGGCCATGTTTCATTTTGCACCCTTACTTGCCTTACTAAGATGACATCATGCACTAACCATACAGGGAACGCCACTTAGGGAATCCCATTATAGGACTACGCCCATCTCACTTTTCCTGGGTACATAACCCTCTATAAGAGATTCACGTTTAAATTTCAGTAAAATTGGATAGGTGGGGCCTATAGGTAAGGTATTTGACCCAGTTGACATGATTCAGATGGATAGATCTAGACGTATCAAGCAACTGTTAACAGTTCCAGTGGAAATTCAGCTATGGCCCGGGCTTCTCTCACCAAGCGAGATCAACCAAGTAGCGACATACCTCGGACCAATTGGGGATTTCAAGGACATAGAATCTGATGGGTATTTGGTAGAGGCTCTAATCCAACTATGGGACCCTAGATGTTCAGCATTTAGGATAGGAAATAAGGAATTTACTATGACAATTGAGGAGGTATCTGGTCTTCTTAATTTATCAGTAGAAGGTATTGCAGTGATATTCCCCTTTGCTTCTGGAAAGACTGAGTTCTGTCGCTTCACTGGATTAAAAGAGTCTGTGGTACTAGGGTCAAATCAAAACATAGATGTAAGGTTTTTGTTTGATAGGTTTACTGTAAGAGATGGATTCGACAAATATGCCAAAGATTTTTCGTTCAATTCCAAAGTTGTCTGGGAGCACAAAAGGCCATGGGTATATGGATTTGTTATGGCAGGAGTATATTTATTTTCAAGAAGAGACGGAAAAGTTGGTTTTAAGATCACCAAACTTATGAATGACCTGTTCTATGGGATTGGAAATCGATGAGACTCTATAGTACCGACCATATTAGCAGACCTCTTCATAGCTTGTACAAATTGCCCAAAGGGGGTGAAGTTCTTCCATGGATCGAACCGAATTCTGCACATGTGGGCTATGGAGCATTTCAAAAGACAATTACCCGCTCCTGATAGTCTGCCTCTAGTTGGATACAATTGGCTGATTACTCATTACAAGAGAGTAGATATGAATAACCTACCAAGGAATGCTTCAGAATGGGTAGACTTTTTGAATACACTAACAGATCACAAGATTAGATGGGTTGGACAGACTGCCTTGATCCGGCTCTTCTCACCAAATCCTTCGATTTTATACCGTTGCTAGGAACTCAAGGCATTATAAGCTACACTCCAAGGAGATTTTTGAGACAGTTGGGACGCGTTCAAAGACTACCGCCTCTATGCGATTTGACCAACTTCACCATTATTTTTGACAAGGGAATCTGTCCGGCCCGAAATTCCAATGAAGGTACCGATCACACAAGCATGGGGAACGTTGTCTAAGGACAAGGATATTGCTTACATTCCATAACATAAACAGTTGGCTCTAGTCACACCTCATTATGAAGACTGGCTTAGAAATCGTGATGGAAGATAGCTACAAGGGGCGCAGACCGATGAAGTCAAGAGACTGAAGGCAATCATTGAGGCAAAGGATAGAGAGAATGTACAATTGAAGCAATCCGTGCAAGCAAACAAGGATTTGGCGGACAAGTACAAGAAGATGTATGAAGAGATGCAAAACAAAAACCAAGACTTGAAACGGAAATGTGCAGAACTATATGACCAAACTGAGCGCATGAGGAACCCCTACTCTAAAGAACCAAAAGATGCTGTAATAGATAGGTTGAAAAGATTCAATGGTTTTGTACAAGAACGCCTTCAAGAGATGATGTAGACTATGAAGTTTTAGAATTTGCTAATGAAGAACTTTTTCATCATTTCACTAGTGTCAAATTTCAGGTTTGATGAACGGGCCCCACATTGAAAGTATTGCATCATGCTAGGCCTACCCTTGTCACAAAAAGGTTCCCCTCTAGGACATGCATCCGAATTATATAAACAATCATTAACTTCACTCTTTTTCTTTTTTTTCTTCCAAATAAATCTCCATAGCTCCTTTTGAAAATAAGCTTCTAAAGTGTGCTTCTCTTCCCACTCAGGTACTTTAAAAATAGCTTCACGCAGAGTCCCATCGTCACGCGATCCAAAAGCAAGAGTTTGAAGCAACCCATAAACATGAGTTCTGCACCAGAAGGCTCAGATAGGAATGCTTTGGTCATTTCGCCCAACTTTGCTGCCTTGGGAACTCAGTTAAGTGAAGTACTGGGAAGGTTTAATGAGATGAGCGCCAAGATGGCCGTGCAAAGGCGCGTAATCGATCAGCTGATGGCCAACAGTAGTGGAGGTGGTACCTCGAATGATCATGAACATGTTGTTAGCAATCCTTCCCTGACAAGTAATCCACCATTTTTCCCGACCAATATTCAAACCACTCTTGTTCCACCTATTCCTAACCTTCATAAGATTGCTTTTTCTCACCACAATACCGGTTTCCCATACACTCACCCTGACTATATCTTGCTGGACCCAACCAAAAAGGTAAACCCTTATACCCAACCCCAGTTCACCTTAAACATACCTCCCAATCACACCAAACCTCATCTTCATACCACGGAACCCTTTGTATGGAACATTGCCTCCCAAGGAAAGCCAAAGATAGATGAGCCTGCCATGCCAGTCGACAAAGATCTGATGAAGAGATTGGACAGATTTGAGGAGTTTATAAAGAAGAACCAGGGTTTGAACCGACATGGTGGATTGGATTACGATGATCTGTGCCTATTTCCTGACGTCCAGCTACTTATGGGTTTCAAAACCCCCAAGTTCAGCAAATATGATAGTACCGGTAACCCCAAAATGCACCTTAAGATGTTTGCCAACAAACTTGGTAAACCAATAGATGATGAGAACTTGCCCATGCGTCTGTTTCCTGAGAATTTAGAGGGGGATATTTTGGATTGGTATTCAAACCTGAAGTCGAATGAAATTAATTCTTGGTTGGATTTGTCGACTGCTTTTGTGAAGCAGTACGAATACAATTGTGAACTAGCACCGACCAGAACCACGCTTGAGGGAACCAAGAGAAGGCCCTCAAAAGATCACAAGTCATATGCTAAGCGGTGGAGAAAGTTGGCCGCTAAAGTTGAGTCTCCCATGACGGAAGAGGAGATTGTACGTACTTTCATTAAGGCTCATGATCCACTTTATTTCGAGGAGATTTTTCGAATGATTTGGAGTTCTTTTGCTGCAATCATCAATAAGTTGGAGGAGTATGATGAGTTTGTTAAAGTTGAAAAAATTGTCACCGCCCTGAAACAACAATTGGAAGCATTGCAAGGGCAGAATGGCAGTGGGAGGAAACTCCCGTTTAAAAAGAAAGAAGGAGAAGCTGTTTTGTGGGATCAGAACCCACCTTTCAGGCCCAGAACCCGGAGTCACCCCATCAGTTCAAGCTCATACTCACCTTATCCCTACCATCAGCCTGTTTATCAGACTGCCACCCAAATGCCTCACCCCCGACCTATTCATTTGAACCCCCCACCTTTGCTTTCAACTTCCCAACCTATCTCCCACCTCCGTCAGAACTATGCCCCTAGACCTGCCCCACAAAATCCTGTTCAAAATTCTTTTCAGCATAATGAAATGCAAAATTAAAAAACCTTTCAGATTTTCACCAATCTGGACCACCCCATTGACCAGCTATATGAGCAGTTGAAAGGGCTGAAAAATCCAGACCTTTGTCCTTCCCAAATTGTATCCAGGGGACTCTCTCTTGGTGCGATCCCATGTCTGCTTACCATTAAAACCGAGACATTTGATGATTAATTGTTGGATCTTGAAGCATAAAATTCAAGACATGGTGGATGCCGGGGACATAGTTCTGAGAAGAAGGAATGAACAAGGGTCGAATGTCAGCAAGAATCCTCTACCGGAGCATGGAGTGCTGGGAGTAATCATCATGATGAAGTTTGTTGACCTCAGCATCATGGATGAAACTAAAGTGTTTGGTATAATGGAAATTAATCAGACAAGAATGAGAAGAATGTTGTCCTCTAAGGAATTCGTGGCAAAGAATACGGACGACATTTTTGAAGGAAAATTGAAATCACCTTTGTATGGGAAAGATGAACCATTTATTGCAAAAAGAGAACTCTCCTGAGATTGAAGTGGGTTTATATCAATCCTGCACGAGAACTATTTATAAGGCTGGATCATCTGAAATTTTGGAGTTCCCATCGGTTTAAAGAAGACATCACAGTGGTCAAGACTACCTTCTCTTGAAGGAAATTTCGATAAAATCGGGGAGTTGTCTTTGGTTTAGGGCCATCCACATGGAGCTCTAATTTGGATCTTTTGTTAGAAATTATTTTGTTATTTGGCCTTTATTGTCATTTCAGTATTTCAAATTATTTTTCTATAGTATGGCATATTTTGTTTAAGGAAATTACTGAAATGGAAATGAGAGTCTAGGATGAAGTTTTTTTTTAATTTGGGTTCATATCTATGAAATGGTTATTTTGATTAAATTTTAGTGGATTTTTGAACTCAAAGGAATGAAGGATTTGCCTCTATTTTTTAATTTTTTCTATTTATCTATTACATGTTTTATTTTGTTCTTAGATGGCCACAAATAAAAACCTTTGACCCTTGGATATCACCATTTTGGAATTTGATGAATGCAAATTCTGATATCTCTCATAAACTTGGATGTCACCATTTGTAAAATGATCGAAATACACCGACATTGGCATGAGAAACTGCATTTTTGGCATGTAGAACTGCAATCAGGATTTCTACTGCAGCAATTCTCTATTAACTCATGTATGGTATGGAAGCAGTTTTACCTGCCGAGGTCAAGATCCCGTCTTTACGCATTTTGATGGAGGCTCAGTTGAAGGATGCCGAATGGATTAAGCAGCGCCATGAACAATTGTTTTTAATTGATGAAAAGAGGTTGAACGCTATTTGTCGTGGGCAATGCTACCAACAGCAGATAGCTCGATCTTATAACAAGAAAGTCAGACATCACGTGTTTAAAGAAGGAAACAAGGTTTTGCAGCGAATCCTTCCGATACAAGAGGAGGCTAAGGGAAAATTCGCTCCGAATTGGCAAGGGCCGTTCATTATTTAAAAGGTGTTACCTGGAGGAGCATTGGTTCTCATGGAGATGGACAGGCAGATTTTTCCTCAACCAATCAATTCAGACATGTGTAAAAGATTTTTCAAATGATTGAGCAAAGTTTCTTTAGAAATTATCACAAAAATGTGTCTGAAAAGCCGACTTTCTTCCTTTTCGTTTAAACACTTCAACCCCCAGTTCTCCTATTTGATCCTATAAAAGAACAGTTAATTATTTAGCAAACCCCCCTGAGAATCACAAACCCCACACTGGGGCAATTTTTTATTTATTTTATTTATTTTTGGAAAAAAAGAAAAAAAAAGAAAGAAAAAGAAAAAACCTGATTAGAGCTAAATTGGGGCAATTTTTTTTTTTTTGAAAAATGCGATCTCAGGATTGTTTAAAACCCTTCTTAAAAACCTGCATTTGAGTTTTGCCCTCTTTTTATACCTTACCAAGCCCCGTCACAAAAACCAAAACACCACTGACATCCGCCTCTTGTAGAATTTCTGAAGGAACTTTCTTGATCAAAAAGGCAAATGATGTAAATACATTCTCTCTGAATTTTTGTCAGAAGGGATTGTCTCACTGATGCCACCATTTTAACAAACATCTTTAAATTGACAAAAGTTGGGGGTTAAGTCTGTCTATTTCATTGAACTACTTTATCAGTCAACTCCGGTGGAAATCTGAAAGGGTACTAAAGCAAGTTTTGAAAAGCAACAGTGCAAGCAGAAAGGAAAGGTTCTTGGGACAAGAGAAGTTGGTGATTATGTTTATCAAGGTTCACCTTATATCAAGCACTCCCTTGCCGTCAACAAATTCTAAAAAGACGATATCCAAAGGGGTCAAGTGTGACGCATTTGTTTTAAATAGTTTTCCTGGCGCTTTGCTATTATTGATTTAAAATACCATGTTTATCATTAATTCTATGGTTATGATGTCATTTTAAAATAAAAATTTTCTTTGCACAAATTTTTGCACATATTTTCATCAAAAGGACACTTTCATCAAAGGACAATCCTCTTAGATTACTATGAAGGTATGGGTGATATAGGTTCAGAATCGATCGGAACAACAGAATGGATCTACACTGGCAAAACAAAAAGAATTCGGCTTACACCGCTCATTGACGTCCAAGAACTCATGTTTACGGGTTGCTCAAGATAAAAGGGTCAAACGGTGGCAGCGTAATTGTTACTTTTCACCATTTCCTTTCTTTTGCAGAGAAGCAGGGACAAGTGACTGATTGGTCCAATCGAGGAGACCAACTTTATTTTGAATAAATGTTTAGAATGTGTGATTAAATCATTTTGAAGATTGATTAATTGCATGTTTTGAAAATCGGGGGAGGGGGTCAAAGGTTTGCTAATGATAATAAACAATAATTAGATGATAAAACAAACTTCGTCTAAATTACACATTCATCCCACAGATTGCTTTGCTCTCCAAGATTTGACTCAAAAAGGGCACAAATGTCCAATCATTAGGTTGCAATTGCCTTCATCTTTTTGAAATAAAGGCCGCATGATGTGAAAAATTATTTTTCCATCTTACTCGGAAATAATTGTTATGTGATTAAGATATTGGCATTTTAGAAAATATGTTTTGTAAAATAGGGAAAATTTTGTCTCAGTTTTTTCCTATTAAATGAGATTTCTTCTTTTATTGGATTTTGCAAGAAAATGATTGATATAGTTGGCAAATGATCTTTTTTCAATTGATATGCTATAAAAAGAAAGAGAAGGGAAAAGAAGTAAAAAAAAAAAAAGAGAGAAAAAGAAGCAAAGTGAGAACTAAAGTTCTCCTCCAATGATTCTAGTACTAAATAACCAGAGGTTTAGCATCTACAGATGTTAACTTTCGCGTAAAACGGTACTTGAATTATGAGTATGCAAAGCAGTTCAAACAAGTAAAATGTTAAGTAATCGAGAATCTTCACCTAAAAGTGTTGATTTTCGCTTCAAAAGGCATTCTTACAATTTGAGTAAGAAGATGTGTTTCAGCAAATCCTTTTTAGCAGAAAAATCTGAGAAAACTATGGAAAAGACAAGCTTGAATTGACTATATGAGTCGTTTGATTGCAAAATTTGATGAAAGTGAGAAATCAAGTTTGAATTGTTAAAATTGAGGTATAATTGTCTCTCTTTTACTTGATATTATGAGTACTTGATGCAAATTGAATAATTGCATAATAATGTTTTGCTTGGTTTATGAGAATTTGGATTTCCAAGACCGCATGGTTTATTTCAATCCCATAGTTTGTTTTGATAAATACTTCCTACCATTTGAGAACAAGCAATGTTTCATGAACACAAATATCTCATGAATGTATTTTATCGCATGATTCTGATACGTTTTAATCATTTTAATGGCTAACAGTTGTGATCCGAAGAGAATTTGCACTTTATAAAATAAAAAAAAGGAGAAAAAGGAAAAATTGAATTTTCATAGACTAATTGATTAAAATTTCATGATTTCTGCAGGATTAACGATTCATTTAACACTGGGGCAAGTTTTAAAAAGGGATGGTGATCCTCTCCTTTTCAGCAATTCCCCCAAGAGTTATCATTAAAGAGAATTTGAAAAAGGGTCTTTATTATGAATGTTTTATTTTCACCTATCATCTAAATTTGAGGTATATTTACGTTTCACCTACCAGTCGTTCAAGCTTGTGCCAGCAATGACTAGGTTCAAAATGATATTTTAAATTCTGTTGGTTCTGTCTGACTTCCAGCGGTTCTCTATCTCCCCTTCTTGATATTTTAAATTCACATTTGGTGAGTTTCAGCCTCCATTCTATCTCCCTTCTTGATATTTTAAATTCACGTTTGGTTCTTTGTCTCGACCTCACACCTTCTATCTCCTCTTCTTGATATTTTAAATTCCTGTTGGTTGCTGTCTCAGCCTCCGTCGGGCACCCTTCTATCTCCCTTCTTGATATTTTAAATTCCTGTTGGTTGCTGTCTCAACCTTCGCCGGACATCCTTCTATCTCCTATTCTTGATATTTTAAATTCCTGTTGGTTGCTGTCTTAGTTTCCGCCGGGCACCCTTCTATCTCCCTTCTTGATATTTTAAATTCCGTTGGTTCTTTGTCTCAACCTCACAGACCCTTTTATCTCCCTTTTTGATATTTTAAATTCCTTCTTTGTCTCACCTCAGCCTTCTATCTCCCCTTCTTGATATTTTAAATTCCTGTTGGTGAGTCTCAACCTCCGCCGGACACCCTTCTATCCCCCTTCTTGATATTTTAAATTCCTGTTGGTGAGTCTCAACCTCCGCCGGGCACCATTCTATCTCCCCTTCTTGATATTTTAAATTTCTGTTGGTGAGTCTCAGTCTCCGCCGGGCACCCTTCTATCTTTTCTTCTTGATATTTTAAATTCCTGTTGGTGAGTCTCAGCCTCCGCCGAGCACCCTTCTATCTCCTCTTCTTGATATTTTAAATTCCTGTTGGTGAGTCTCAGCCTCCGCCGAGCACCCTTCTATCTCACTTTCTCGATATTTAAAAATTTCCATTGGTTTCCAATTCCTGTTGGTGAGTCTCAACCTCCGCCAGGCACCCTTCTATCTCCTATTCTTGATATTTCAATTGATACAAGCCAGAGGAGCTAGGTAAGCATTTGGTGTCTACGTCTTTGTCTAGAGTTTCTTCGAAACTCAGACAAAGAGGGGCAAGAAGTAGACACCAAATTTTGACTATTCAATTGTTTTATCATTTAGTTATTTATTTTTGAATATTATAACACATTTTCTTATTTTTGTAGGTTTTTATAAAAAAAAAGGTCTCAGAACTGAAACGCGGACCGGTTACGCGGAGTGGTCTGCGTAACGGTCCGCGTAACAAGATCAGAGACAAAAAAATTACGCGTGTGAAATTTTCAAGCCCTTTCTCACTCATTTCCAACTGTATTTTCTGGTACTTAGACGTCAAGAAACCTATTTAGTTAATGCCAGATCACCCTTGATCCTTAAGACACAAACAAAACTAATCCAATGATCAAGATTAACCACAAAACCCCCAAAGTATCCAAACCATTGGTTCTAGGGTAGAGTGGCTATAAATAATTCATGATAGGGTTTTCTGAAAAAGAGGAGAAGAGAGAGGTGGGAAGAAAACAGAAAACGAAAGAAAAAAGAGGAGAGAAAGAGCAAGAAGAATAAGAAGAAAAAAAGATTTTTAAGGTTTTCAGGTTGGGTAACCTACTTTAAAGGGCGATATCTCCTTTGTTTTAGGGAATTTAGAACTAAAATTTTTTCTGAAAATATCTGAAATATAGAGGAACAATTCTTGTAAGAACTCCATTTGAGAAAACCACTATAAAACCTTCAAATCTAGCCTTCAAGTTGATAAGAAGTCAACTCCGAGAGCAAAGAAGGAGGTTACCTTCAATCTAAAATGCATACCTCTTCGTTGCGATCCTTTTGTAAGAAAAGAGGTTCAGGTGATCCCTCACCCTTATCTTTGTCTATTGAACAAAAATCTTGTTGAAAAGTTTGACCTTTTAATGGAACCAAGATTATGAGTTTTGTTTCTTTTTGAGTTTTATGATAGATAATAACGACTCTGTGTTGTTGTTTGAGTATGTTATGTTCATATAGCCTTGGTAAGGCCCGTGGACTTGTTTTACGTTTAGAATCAGACGTTTGATGTTCCTGTGTTGATTTTGATGTATTTTCTGCAAAATTTCTGGAAAAATGTTCTTCGTGTTTTGAAGATGTGAAGAAACGCGGGGTACTTACGTGGAGTGGTCCGGGTAACGCTCCGCGTTTCCGTTTGAATGTTTGAAGATGCGAAGAAACACAAGGTAGTTGTGCGGATAAGTCTGCGTAACCCCCCCCCTCCCGGGGCGTTTCTAGCCTGACAGTTCTTCTTTTTCTTCTTTTCTTTCTATTTGATGACATCGATGCTTAAGATTTACCATTTTTGGCTCTAGCTTGTCTTGATATGATCTGAATAATAGTATTTATACCTTGAAATTGATCTTGCCGTCTCTGATGATTTTATTTGTGTTTTTGGTTGAAAAACTGGAAGCAATCTTCCTGGATTTTTGTGAAGATGGGAAGAGACGCGGGTAGATACGCGGCTCTGTCCGCGTTTCTACTCCGCGTTTCCCTTCTGAACCTCGCATTTTGCATGAAACGCGGACTAGGTTGCGCGGACTTATCCCGCATAACTGTCCGCGTAACCTCTCTGTTCCTCAGTTTTGTTGCTATTTTCTACTCTTTTGTTCCAGAAACTTACTCTAGTGTTCATGTCTTCCAGTCTTGTCCATTTTGCTTGCATAATTTGTTTTGATATTTTTTCTTTGAATGTTTGATTGATTTTTCCTTTAAATTGGTGCCTTGATCCCTTTTTGTTGACATTGAATCTTAGATAACCATTCCCCTCATTTAAGGATTCAGTTGAGGCATCACATCAAGGGATGGTAACTTCTTTCCTCTATTATGTGTTCTTATGTGTTCCTATGTGTTTTATGGGTTTTAAATGCTTCATTAGTTAGAATTTCATTTAAATCCTTTAATTACTTTGCAAGTGGTTAAGAGGCCCTTGACGGCTAAGTTGTAATAGAATAGGTAATTATTTCAGTTTTCTTTTACGTCTTTCCCCCTTTAGATTGTAATTAGGGTCCTAAATGTAATAATCTTTATGTGTTTATGTGTTTAGGTTATTTGCTTTTCTAGAGTTTTTACATCTAGATATTTTGCTTATGTGTTATGTGTTTATGTGTTTTACATGTTTACATGCTTTATTATCATGTCTACATGTTTTATTATGTAAATGTATTGACGTCACCACACTAGTCCAATGCTAGTCGTGGTCCATTCCCTCTAACGTCATCACACTAGTCCAACACTAGTTGTGGCCTTTCCTTTTGATGTCTCACTAATCCAATGTTAGTGAGAACCTTTAGATGAGGGTTAGTCCAATGCTAGACCCTTAAGACCGTTCACGCATTAGATACAAGTTTCACACACTTTCCACTTTTAGGATTTCTTTTCCATTCTTACATGTTATTTTTCTCCCATCCCGTGTGCGAAACATGTCATTTAGTTTTCTTTTATAGATTAGCTTTTTTAGGGCATTACCCTTTGAATAAGGGAAAAGAGCGAGTATGGCTCTCTAAACCTTAGCACGCTTTTTAAATCCCTTCTATGAAAAGGAAGATTTAAAGTCACGAACTTAGTTCCCCACACCCATTATGTTGCATTATCCCTCTTTAGGACATACATGTACATTATTTTAAATTCTATCAAAATCATTCTTTGAAAATCAAGTTTCTTTCTTCATGTTTAGCAATTCAAAGTCAAAATCCATTTTTCTTAAAATTTCATCTTTTGAAAATCAAGTTCCTTTTTGCACTTAAAAATTCATCTTTTCAAAAATCCAATTTCTTTTCCCTTGAGATTTTATAAAAATTACATTTCTTTTGAAAATGCTAATTTCTCGTTCTTTTCAAGTCTCATCATTTGCATTTCTCGTGACCTCCTCGAGGGATCAAATTTGGATGACACAATTAATGTGGTCAATTCCAATCAAATCTCAAGGAGACATTTTCCCCCGTCCAACCCAACATTAGGTTTAGGTTTTGCATTCATATGGATAACATCCAAATGTGATAAATTTTAAAGTTAGAATTAGGAAATTTTTAACTAAATCACGCAACTAGCTTTGGTTAGGTTAGAAGGGTGCCTTAGAGACGAGTAACATCGAATCTTTGCCTTCCCTTCTTTCAACCGTGACCCCCGAACCTTTTTCTCTAGTTTTTTCAAAGACCTGGAGTCGTCTAAAAAAGGGTTTTCTTAGTTTATTTTCATTAATTAAAATTTTTAGGTGACATGGTACACCTAAACTCTATACCAAGTGGCGACTCCAAATTTTTCTAAAAACCTTTTTCTAGACTTTTGTTTTGGGTTCAAATCGTCGCATTTTTTTAGTCCCATGACCCATTTCTTTTATTTTAATTTTTCAAAGATCAAAGATTAATTTTTTAACTAAAGAACCTTTTTTCAACTAAAAACCCGAAACGACGAAGTTTCTTCCCTTTCCTTCCTTTTTTCAAAAAATGGGGCGCGACATGTGGCTCAAAGCACAAGGAATGAGGCCTCACCAAAGAAGAGTCAGAATAAAAGGAAGGAATACGGGCCATCCTCTCCAGCAAAAGCAAAGGTCACGAACAGTAATAAGCAGGTAGGAAAAAGCGGTTACGAGGCCTCAGCTCAGTCGTCGAAAGCCATGAAAAAATCAGAATTAAAAGAAGACTTCGTTTTGAAAAAAGAGATCCAAGCTCAGTTCTGGAGAAGTTAAGTGCTGACAACAGATTAATTATTCAGATCAGGAACGAGGCAACACAGGAGTAGGTATAATAGAAGGGGACAAATGTCAGGTTGAAGAGAAAAATTTTAAGGAGAATCACAGAAGTATGGTATCACATACGATGGTTGATGAGGAATTCGAAGCTCAGAAGGGATGACAACAGATTAATTATTCCAGATCAGGAACGAGGCAACACAGGAGTAGGTATAATAGAAGGGGACAAATGTCAGGTTGAAGATAAAAATTTTAAGGAGAATCACAGAAGTATGGTATCACATACGATGGTTGATGAGGAATTCGAAGCTCAGAAGGGAAGTGTGGAATTACCAACCATGACTGAGATAGACAAGGAGAAGGGGAGAAATGGGCAGAAGGAACAAGAAACTGGAAGCAATGCTATAAACAAGTCAAAGAAGCAAGCAATGCAATTAAGATATTAGAGTCGAAGAGAGCAAAATAGAAAACCTCTGTGTCAGCTGGACCTGAACATCACCAGAGGTGTATCAATCTAGAAAAGAAAGTTATTCCTTAGAGATGAAGTTGGAAACCATCAGGTGGAAGAAAAGGAGCAACAGGGGGCAAAACGGAGTAGATGGGTTGAACAAAAGGAGGTAGACTAGACGAAAGCCATGGAAGGGGTGGAGACCAGCTGTATCTAGTCTCCCACAGATAAATGAAGGTCATGGCATCGAATTATCGAGGTGGGGGACCCTTGACTTTTCCCTGTCCCAAGGAGGTAATTAGACTCCACTCTCCATCTATTGTTTTTTTGTGTGAAACGAAGAATTGTAGCAAGTATATGAAAAAGTTCATGAGGAAAATGGGATAGAATGATATAGCATGTATAGATCGAGTAGGTAAGACAGCAGGATTAGCTGTAATGTGGAGAAATGATACTTAAATTGAGAATGTTTTGTTGACTGGATGCTCAATTGAGATCAAAATTTTGGATAAGGAGGTGGGAATGTCCTGGTGGGAATTTTCGTGTATGGGAGTACTATTGACTGTAGAAGAAGGGCACAGTGGGAGATGCTTTCCAAAAGGAAGAGTATATGGGGAAGTAACAGATTTAGTAATGGGTGATTTTAATGATTTGGTGTCCAGCAACGAAAAATGGGGTGGTAGAATACGGGAGGAGTGGAGCTTCAAGGCTTTTAAAAAGTTCATTCAAGAAAATGAGTTGATGGATCTAGGTGGGAGGGCAATCCATGGACCTGGTGGTGTAAATGGGAACAACATAGAGATATAAAGGAGAGGCTAGATAGAAGGCTGTGTAGTATACAATGGATGCAAACTTTTCTAGCTGCGAAAGTTCTTCATCTGGAAACCCTGGCATCTGATCATGGTATTTTGAAGCTAGATACGCAGCTAGCTTTCAGGAAAGCAAAAAAGAGATTCCTTTTTTTTTTATATATAGGAAATGGCTTCAATACGAGGAAGTAGAACAAGTGATCAATCAAGCTTGGACTACAAGGCAGCCCGGGTCAAAGTGCTTCAGAATCACCAAGAAAATTAAGGAATGTAGGATGGCACTTCTCACATGGAACAAAAAACTGAATGGGAATGCAAAGAATGAGATCAATAGAATCAAAGGGGAGATCGAAAGAGCTAAACAATCACAAAGCTGTAGTTGGCATCAGGAGATAGCAAAAAAAAAAAAGATCTGGAAGCAGCCTATAGGAAAGAAGAAGTTTTTTGGGCACAAAAAGCCAGAAGCAAGTGGTTAAGAGAGGAAGACAGGAACATAACGTATTTTCATGCAGTGGTTACAAACAGAAGGAAAAGGAATAGGATGCCCAAGATCGAGAAAATGATAGGAGGTTGGTGTGCTACGGAACAGGAAATGGGAGAGGAAATAGCAAAGTACTTCCAACATCTTTTCACCAATTCTCATCCAACAGAATTTGAGGAGATCTTGGGAGGCATTCCACAGTCTATAACAGTGGAAATGAATAAATCCTTGACCAGACAAGTATCTAAAGCAGAGATTAGGCACACTTTTCACTATGCATCCTAATAAAGCCCCGGACCAGATGGTATATCCCCTGTTTTTTGTTTTGACCATCTTCACCAACTTCACTTGCCATTTCACTAAAAAGTGCTATGGGGAAAGCCCCACTCTATGATTAGCTCCCAATTTTCTTTTGTTTAGGGACAGCTGTCCAAGTAACAACCAACTCCGGGAAGCCATCAGTGCTATCGAATACTGAACATCTTTCAAGGATTAATTTTCCGCATGTAATCTTCTCGAAGAAAAAGTCTTCTTTTCCCACAGATCAAGAACTTGTTTTGACCAGAAGGGGATCAAGAAAAAAGCTACATGTCGAATTAGTCCAATCTATGCAGCTTTAACTCAAAAAGCTCTAAATGGTAATATGCAATACAGATGTAACATCTTCCTGGTGTATTCAGATAGCTGCCATTCCATCAAGTCAATTGCATTTTTCCAGCTGGCTAGTGAATGAAAATTTCGATTTCAACTCAGTTCTACTGTAAAATATGTTTCAGAGATTCTCTTTTGAACCAAGTTTAGATTTTCAGTCATTTATGAATACTTAAATACAACCTCTAGATGCACTTATATTTTCTAGTTGGGAACATGTACAAATGCACTTATACTTTCAACAAGAATATCATCAATGAAGTTTGCAAAACCACTTATGCTAGTTAATATATTAGTAAATGTAGAGGAGATATCAAGCATGTTCATCCAACCACAAACTGATCATACACATGGCCAAATGATATAAAGTATAATGTACTAAAAAACATCATGGAAAAGAGTCTAACTAAATCAACTTACCTTGAACCAAAAAGTATAATGTACTAAAAATATCACCGAAAAAAGTCTAACTAAATCAACATACTTTGAACCAAAAAAGAACAATTACCAATAGTATTGAAGCCTCTCTAGAGCACAGCCTGTAAACAATTTTCTTATTCAAGCCAAGTTCCAAACAATAGAGTTGTTTTGTGCTTCCTAGCCATGTCGAATGCTTCACATTTCAAACCAAAGAAAGGAACTAGGACGTCTTCTTCAGTTGCTTCTTGGATGAAAACGAATCCCAAATTGCCCATCAAAATCAGAAACTATGGAAAAAGAACATGGTTGGTGTATTGTAGATGCAAACCAGATAATTAAGAAAGTAAATGATAAAAATACAACCAAAAGACAGATTCATTGGTAATTAATCAAAACAAAATAGAATGTTTTTTTTACTGATTTTTACTTTTAACATGAAACACAGTTCGGACCGAAAGACAAATACAATTAAAAAACAAGAAAATTCCAAAAGAAAGGAAGCAAATGCATGGGGAAAAATGAGTATTAAAAATCATGTGAGCAAAACGCAAGTCTCTTCCCCATCTTAAAGTGATGGATGGCTGGGTGGGCTACGGAATTATAGTTTGAAAGTATTGTGGACAATTGTACCTACCGCATATGACTGAGGGGCAGATGTATTCTCTCCTAAAGTAAGGAGGTCGCTTGGACTGTAGAATCGCCAATCGCAACCATGGATTGGAAGATCAAATGCAAAGGTCCAAGCCAATTTCAAGGATGAGAGATGAGGAGATGCTAGATCGATTGGACAGAGAGCACGACAAAAGGAAAGAGGAATTAGGGTTGTTTCTATTTCAGTGGATATCTTTTGTACATTTGGAGGGAAAATGTGGAGACCTGAGAGGAAAGGAGAGGTGGCCATTGGGTTGGGGTGGGTATTGGCTAATGACCTTTAAGTTGTCTTGTTAGAAAGGCTTTCTAAGTGGATTTGACAATTGGGTGCGGTGAATGACTATTTATTTTCATATTGGCCAACTATCTCTCGTGATGAGAGGTTCTCTCTCTAGCTTCTCTAGGGTCTTTTCTCTCCCCGTGAGAATGTTAGGACAGCTTCTGACTTTCTTACAAGCTACTTTGAATCTTTTTTGAATCAAATTGGAAAAAAAATTAAAAAATTAGTCTCATTTAGATCCTGAGTTTATCTTCCCTTTAATCTGTAGTTTTTTTACCGTCCTTTAAAGTTTTGCAGAACTTGTGCTTCAGGCAACTCCTCAGGTGATAGGGGAAGCAGGGCGTGTAGGAGGGAGAGGAGGAAGAGCTCTGTCATTCAAGCAAGGAGATGACGAGCATGGACTGAATCTTTCCTTACTTATTCTCTACAAACCCCCTCGGATTCTCTCGTTTCTAATCTTATATTCTCTCAATTTTATCCTAGTTTAAACTCTCTAATCTGGTTTTAGCTGCAGGTGTCGCGCCCCATTTTTTGATGGAAAAAGTGAAGATTTGATTTTTGAAAAAAAGAAAGGGAAAGGGGTCATGGGACTAAAGAAAATGCGACGGTTTGGACCCAAAATAAAAGTCTAACAAAGGGTTTTAGAAAAATTTGGAGTCGCCACTTGGTATGGAGTTTAGGTGTACCAAGTCACCCAAAAAGTTTTAATTAATGAAAATAAACAAAGAAAACCCTTTTTAGACGACTCCAGGTCTTTGAAAAAACTAGAGAAAAAGGTTCGGGGGTCACGGTTGAAAGAAAGGAAGGCGAAGATTTGATGTTACTCGTCTCTAAGGCACCCTTCTAACCTAGCCAAAGCTAGTTGCAAGATTTAGTTGAAAATTTACTAATTTCTAATTTTAAAATTTATCACATTTGGATGTTATCTATATGGATGCAAAACCTAGACCTAATGTTGGATCGAGAGGGGCAAAAATGTCTCCTTGAGGTTTGATTGGAATTGATCACATTAGTTGTGTCATCCAAGTTTGATCCCTTGAGGAGGTCACGAAAAAATGCAAATGATGAGACTCGAAAAAGACGGGAGAACTAGGGTTTTCAGAAAGAAATGCAATTTTATAAAATCTCAAGAGAGAAGAAGTTGGATTTTTGGAAAGATCAATTTTTAAGTGCAAAGAGGAACTTGAATTTTCAAAGGGTGCAATTCTTAAGAAAAACGGTTCTTTGACTTTTGAATTGCTAAAACATGAAGAAAGAAACTCGATTTTTAAAAGAATGATTTTGATAGCATTTAAAATAATGCACGTGTATGTCCTAAAGAGGGATAATGCAACATAACGGGTGCGGGGGACTAAGTTCGTGACTTTGAATCTTTCTTTTCATAGAAGGTAATAAAAGCGTGCTAAGGGTAGGAAGCCATACTCGCTCTTTTTCCCAAATTCAAAGGGTAATGCCTTAAATGCACTAATCTAAGAGAACTAAATAAGATGTTTCGCATACGGGATGGGAGAATAGTAACATGCAAAATGGGAAAGAAACTCTAAAAGTGAAAAGTGTGTGAAATTTGTATCTAATGCATGAACGGCGTTTTAAGGGTCTAGCATTGGACTAACCCTCGTCAAAAGGTTCTCACTAACATTGGATTAGTGAGAAATCGAAAGGGAAGGCCACAACTAGCGTTGGACAAGTGTGGTGACATCAATATATTTACACAATAAACATGTAGACATGATAATAAAGCAAGTAAACACGTAAAACACATAACACATAGGCATAATATCTAGATGCAAGACCCTAGGAAAGCAAATAAGCACATAATCATGCAAGCATGCAAAATAAGCATATAAAACCTAATTATTACATTGAGGGGAACTTAAATACATTCTAAAGGGGAAAAATTCGGAATAATAATCTGATTATTACATTTTCTAGAATAAATACACTTTTTGCCAAAATTAAACCTATCTATTACAACTTGGCATCCAAGGCCTCCAAATGATTTACTCAAAAATTAAATAACATAAATAAAGACTAGACATGAATAAAAGCAAAGGAAAACTTAATTTAAAACATGCAAAATCATGCAAAAACACATAATAAGCACATAATAGGGGAAAGAAGTTACCATCCCTTGATATGAGGCTTTAATTGAATCCTTAAATGATGGGAGTGGTTATCTAAGACTCAATATCAATCAAAAGGGATCAAGGTACCAATTTAAAGGAAAACCAATCAAAATTCAAAGAGGGGTATCTAGACAGATTCGCAAGCAACACGATAATACTAGGAAATAGAGTAAGATTCGGAATAAAAGAGCAGGAAATATCAACAATACGAAATAGAGGTTACGCGGGTAGAAACGCTGGCGAGCCGCAACTACGTCAGCGTTACAAGCAAAATCAAAGTCCGAGGGGAAAGCGCTGACCGAACGCGGACTCACCAGAACTGTCTCTTCCCATCTTCAAAATATCGAAGATTGCTTCCGCTTTTTCAACAATAATACAAACAAAATATTCGAGGCAAGGGATCCACTCAAAGTATCAAACATCATCATTCAGATCATGTCAAAACAAGCTAAAACCAAGAAGGCCAAAATCTTAAGCATCAGCATCATCAAATAGACAACAAGGGGAAGGGAAGAACCGTTAGAACGGGTAGTTACGCGGATCGGCTCGCGCAACTACTCCGCGTTTCTTCACATCTTCAAACCTTCAAGAAGAACGCGTTACGCTGGATCTCCGCGTAAGAAGTCCGCGTTTCTTCACATCTTCAAAACGTGAAGAACATTTTTCCAAAAATTTCTCAGAAATCACAACAAAATCAACACAGAATCATCAAACGTATGATTTTAAACGTCAGAACAAGACTATGAGCCTTACCAAGGCTTTATAAACACAACATGCTCATATAACAACTAATAATCATCATCAAATATCATAAACTAAAGGAAAAACTATTCAAGACTTTGGTTCCACCAAAAGGTCCAAATTTCCGGTAATTTTACGATCAAAAAATGGTAAATAAAGTAGAAGGATGTTACCTGAATCGGAAGCTTGGATCTAAACGAAAGAGGAGGGCAGAAATTCCAAGAATAATCTCCTCAAGTATGAAACCCTAGCTTTTCCTTTTTTTCTTTCTTTTCTTTTTTCTCTCCAATTCCCAGCCGTTTTTCTCTGCTTTTTTCGCTCTCAAAAGCTCTCCTAATTTCCAGAGAATCCCTCTCTCTAAAACCCCACCTCTTCTCCCTTTGTTAAACCCTAACCTAGGCTATTTATAACCACCAAACCTAGAACTAAGGGTTTTGATGTTTTTGGGATGAGATGGGCTAATTTTGAACGTTAGATGAGTTGTTAGGGATTAGGGGCGAGTTGGGGAATGTTTAAATAGGTTTCTTATCGTTCAAGCATCGGAAATTACAGCTGGAAAAGGATGATCCGGTTCGAAAATACTGCCATTTTTTTTCGCTCGATCAAGTTACAGACTTATCCGAATCGGTCCGCTTTTGACTTTTCTCTCTTTTTTTTTAAAGAAAACCTACAGAAATGAGAAAAATGTGTTAGAATATTCAAAAATAAATAACTAAACATTAATAGATAAAAACATAGGAAAACAAATGAAATAGTCAAAATTTGGTGTCTCACTTGCCCTCTTTGTCCGAAGTTTCAAGAAATTCTAGACAAAGACGAGACATCCAATGCTTACCGGTCTCACTGGTTGTATCCAACCATTGTAAACAAGAGGAATGTTAGATTGCCAAATTTTCAAACTAAAATGCATAACGTGACCGAACTCGTGTAGAGTTGCCTACGTATCTCGACATGAGAATTAGGTCAAACGTAGTTCCAATGCAAATGAACTATGATGAAATGAATACTGAATTTTATAAAATTCGAGAACGGGAGGTAGAAGGGTGCCCGGCGGAGGCTGAGACTCACCAACATAAATTTAAATTTGAAGAAGGGGGATAGAAGGGTGCCCGGCGGAGGCTGAGACAGCAACCAACAGAATTTTAAATTTGAAGAAGGGGAGGTAGAAGGGTGAGGGGAGACAAAGAACCAACGTAAATTTAAATTGAATTTCCAAATTTAGACTATTCGGGATTGGACCCAAGCCCAATGACTAGATGGGAAAATGCAAATATGCTATTCGCTGGGATTGGACCCAAGCTCAATGACTAAACATACTATTCAGTGGGATTGGACCCAAGCCTGAATGACTAAACATACGATTCAGTGGGATTGGACCCAAGCCTGAATGACTAGATGGGAGAGATGAAAATATAAATGCTGGATTGCCAGACTTTGAAAAATAAAACACAAGTTGTTCAAACATGATAAATGTAAAATGCCAGTAATGATGCGCTCGATGAAATGGTGCCATTCTGATTTTTGATTTTTCTTGACTTGAAAAGTAAGTGATTGATATGAACAATGACCTTTTCTTTTCCTTCTTTTTTTTTTTTTTTAAGAATTGATGGATTTTGGAAAATTGAAAAGTGTAACTGAAACCTTTCCTCTGTAGGGTTGAAACAAATACACATACGTTGCCCTCCTCTTGATCTGCAAACCTTTTCTGGCAAAAATTAATTTTGAATGCATTATCCAAAATTGGAGAGCACTTCTCTCAAAACAAAATTGCCCCAGTGTCAACTGAATTGTTAATCCTGCAGAAGTCATGAAATATTAACCAATTAGTTCATGGAAATTCAGTTCCTCTTCTTCTCTCTTTTTTTTCATCATAAAGGTAAAAACTCTTGTGATCATAGTCATGGCCATTAAATGACTAAAACGTATGAAAATCATGCAACAAAACACATTCATCAGATATTCATGCTTGTGAAACATTGCTTGTTTTCAAGTGATAGGAAATATTCATCAAAACAAGTTATGGGATTGAAATAAACCATGTGATCTTGGAAATCCAAATCCTCATAAACTAGGCAAAACATTATTATGCAATTATTCAATTTGCATCAAGTACTCATAATATCAAGTAAAAGAGAGACAATTATACCTCAATTTTAACAATTCAAGCTTGATTTCTCACTTTCACCAAATTTTGCAATCAAACGACTCATATAGTCAATTCAAGCTTGTCTTTTCCATATTTTCTCAGATTTTACTGCTAAAAAGGATTTACTGAAACACATCTTCTTATTCAAATTGCAATAATGCCTTTTGACGCGAAAATCAACACTTTAGGTGAAGACTCCTGCTTCGACATATGTCTTCTTGCTCAAATAGTAAAGATGTCTTTGACGCCAAAATCAACACTTTAGGTGAAGAACTCCCTTACTCAACATTTTACTTGTTCAAACTGCTTTGCATACTCATAATTCAAGCACCGTTTTACGCAAAAATTAACATTTGTAGATGCTAAACCTCCGGTTACTTAGTACTAGAATCATTGGAGTAGAATTTAAATTCTCACTTTGCTACTTTTTCTTGCTTTTTCTTTTTTTTTTTTTTTTTTTTTTATTTTGAATTTTCACATCAATTGAAAAAGGATCATTTGCCAACAATATCAATCATTTTCTTGTAAAATCCAATAAAAGAAGAGATCTCATTTAATAGGAAAAAAATTGAGGCATAATTTTCCCTATTTTACAAAAACATACTTTCTAAAATGCCAATGTCACAATCACATAATAATTATTTCCGAGTAGGATGGAAAAAGGATTTTTCATATCACACGGGCTTTTATTTCAAAAGGATGAAAACAATTGCAACCAAAATCGGACATTTGCACCTTTTTTGAATCAAATTTCGAAAAACAAATCAATTTGTGAGGCAAATGTGAAATTTAGATTAATATTTTTTTGTTTGTTTTTTGTTTGTTTTTTTTTTTATTTTTTTTATTTTTTTTATTTTTTTTGTTTTTGTTTATTATTATTTTTTTTTTTGAAAAATTTTGGCAGAGTTTCCCCTATAACTGGATGAAAACTCCATGCCAGCAACCCAATTTTTCAAATCACAATCGACACATATAAGCACATAAAAGCTAAATTTAAACAAATATACACATCCTCAAGCAATTTAACCAAAAGTATATCTAATGCTTAAACCTAATCGTAACACAAGATCAAACATAAAAAGAAAATAAAGCACCAGTAGAATAAACAAATCATATGGATCCATCGCCCCCGCAGCTCCACCATCGCCTCGGTGGTCTCGGATAGGTCGCCAGTGGTGAATGCCGAGATGTGCCTCTATACGCCTAATCGAGTGCTCAAAGCCCCGACTGCTTCCTCCATACCCCATCGAAGGCCGAACAAGGCTCCATGCGATCCCATCTCTCGATCATCTCGGTCTGAAATCCGCCCAGAGTGTCCATGACCGCCACCCGTGGGTGGCGGGTGGTGGTGCAGACGATGAGCCGCCTCTCTCTCCCTCTTGTAGCTCTCTGGCTCCGGGTGTCCGATACATCTATGTGTAGATCCTTCAGCAATCCAATGCTAAGCTCAGCCACTGGCCTCAGGGGAGTAGGTGGGATACCAGGGGGAATCACCCTCGCCCTGTGGAGGAGAAGTGAAATAAGTCGGGAAACCCGGTGGAATGATATGGACGCCCTCCCGCCGCCGTCCCATATGACTACATAATGTTCGGGAATCAATGGTGAGTTCGACCAGTGGAACATACGATCTAAAAATATAGATCGCCGTTTCAACTCCCCGCCACTCTTCTTGGGATGACATTGTGGGCTGGTGGTACAAAATAGCACGGTGGTTGAAAAGATCGAGCCAGCTGCTCGGGACCCTCGAACTCCTCAGATGCGAATCACCATAGCATGTGAGGGATCCCACCCTCCGTGACGAAGTCCTTCTTCAAATCAATAGATGGACCTCGCCACCGCATCCCAGTCTGAAGCTATAGTGCTCCGTGATCTCCAATCAACCCCTCTAACAGAGGACTCAATCCTCTCTCCACTGTGTCCTTCTTGTCCTCGATGTTCGTGATAGAACTCAAACCAAGTCGGGAAGATCTGGTAGGCAATGTCGAATCGGGCCCACCCCTGCTGGCAAGTAATCACCTCCGAGCTATGTGTAGCTCATATACAAAATCTATGCTCTCTCGATACCACTCCGGTTCTCCTTAGAGGAGAACCGGTGATGTCAAAATCTGGCTGGTCGCCTCCGCCTCTTCCTCAACAATGGCCTCCTGCTCACTCCCTCACTGGAGGTGGCTCGACCACCGCTTTGTGACATAGTACCGAAAGATAATTTTTAGACGACTAATTTTGAGATTAATTTCAAACAAACTTGACAAAGTGATGGGTAAATACATAAACAAATTAGAAATTCTTGGAAAATACCCTAAAACAAAATTCCTAAAAACCTGAAATTCAAACAATTTCTACAAAGTCTTAAAAAATTCAAAATTCTAAAAGATTTCAATCAAATTCACAAAAATACAGGACTTTCAAAATTCCTTTAAAATTCAACAACAGTGCACAGAACAAAGAGTGCAATAATTCAACAAATTTTCCAAAATTTCAGGAATTTTAACAAGACCTATGAAAAAATCTCAGGAATTTTACAAACAAAAAATACCAACCCAAAAAACCCAAAGTTTCTAAAAAATTTAATAAATTTCACAAAATCATTTAAATTCCTAAAATCTAAGAACTCAAACGAAATTCCACACAAAAACCTAAAATTCAACAATTCCTATAAATTACAAAAAACTCCAACAATTCAATTAATTGTGACAAAATTCAAAACTCCCAACCTTCCCATAAATTTCCACAAAAAATCAACAATTCACAAATTTTATCCAAATTCCTATAAAAAGTACAAAAATCAAAGAATTCAGTGATTTCCAATTTTCACATTAATTCTACAACAGTGCAAAAAAAAAAAATCCCACAAAATTCCAAACAGGACTAGAAATTTCAACAAGTTTCAAATTATTCTAAAAAAACAAAAATTCTACAATTTCTACATTTGACCACTCAAATGTGCTCCATTGTAATCTAACAATCATATCAAACCTATTAATTAACAATACCAAAATTAAATTCAGAAATTGATAAAAATTACACAATTCAAATAAATAATAAATAAATAAATAAAATAAAACAAATAAAAAAGATAAATGGCTCATCAACATTTACAAACAGAAAATTCGTATAAATTTCCACAAAAAATCAACCATTCACAAATTTTATCGAACTTAATGAAATTCCATACAAAATCCGAAAATTCAGCTACTCCTATAAATTACAAAGACTTCAACAATTCAATCAACAATTCACAAATTTTATCCAAATTTCTATAAAAAGTACAAAATTCAAAGAATTCAGTGATTTCTAGTTTTCACATTAATTCTACAATTGCAAAAAATCCCACAAAATTCCAAATGACTAGAAATTTCAACAAGTTCCAAATTATTCTAAAAAAACAAAAATTCTACAATTCCTACATTTGACCACTCAAACGTGCTCAATTGTAATCTAACAATCATATCAAACCATTAATTAACAATACGAAATTAAATTCAGAAATTGGCAAAAATTACATAATTCAAATAAATAATAAAATAAATAAAATAAAACAAATAAAATAGATAAATGGCTCATTGCATCTTTTAATCACATAAACAAGTTTAATAAACATAAGAAACAACAACAATGGTCATTATAATTAAAAACAAAAAATCGCAAAAAAGGAAAAAAAAGAAAATTTTGAAATTTTACAAGAGTACATTTGTTAGATTTCTTACCAGTAATCACGTGAGTGGAGTGTTTGAGGAATGAAATGATGCAAGAAGCCCCAAAAAACAAGCTCAATCGACCCCAATCGACCGGTTTTAGTTTCGGACAAACTCCCTCAATCCCGAGCTTTTGATGCGTTTTCGTGATGTTTTGATCGGATGAAAAGGTTCTAAGAGGCCTAGGGAATGTTCCGTGGAGAAATATGGAAGAAAAACGATTTCGAGGATTTGGGGTGAGTTATGGGAGAAAAGAAAAAAAGAAGACGCCGCCCGCTTAAGCTTCGGGAAATGGAACGGACGAGACGCTGACTACTCACATGGTCCGCTACCATATGAACACTAAACTTTTCAAATAGGAAACGCTGGATGAAGCGGAGTGACTCAAACCATACGCTTCTTTAAAAAATGAAATAAAGCAAAAGTCGTGAGGAAAACGCTGAACAATCCACGCAAGACTCGCTACAATCCGTAAGATATGAATTTCAAAGAAACGCTGGACTAAACGCTGACTACCCCACGCAACAACCCGCTACTACCGAGGATATGAATTTGTAAAGAAACGCGAGGGAAACGCGAGCTAGTCCACGTAACCTCTCGCGTCACTTATCAAAACTCTTTTTTTTTTTTAATAATAATTTTTTTATTAAATTTTTTTAAATATTTTTCTTTATTATTTTGAAATGTGGGCTATAACGCCTGGTAGTGTAGGTAAGAAACCTTAATTTTCAAAATTTTCCAAAGAATTTATCCTTTCTTGATTTTTCAAAACATCTATCTCTATTTATTTTTATATGCATGCTTCAAAAATGGTCTAATCATGCATTCTAAACATTTACTCAAACTAAAGTCGACTTCCTCGATTGGACCGATTGGTCACTTGTCCCCGCTTCTCAAAAGAAAAGAAATGGTGAAAAGTAATGATAACGCCGCCACCATTCTACCCTTTTATCTCGAAAGCAGTAAACATGAGTTCTTGGACGCCGACGAAGCGTGTCACTGAATTCTTGTTTTACCGATGCAGACTGCTCGTCATCCCACTTGTTTCAACCCATATCACCCATTCCTTCATGGTAATCTAAGAGGATTGTCCTTGATGAAAATGCCCTTTTGATGAAAATATGTGCAAAACTTTGGGCAAAGGAAAGAAAATTTATTTTGACATCATGACCATAGAATGAATGCTAAACATGACATTTTAAATCAATAAAAGCCAAAAGCTAGGAAAATTATTTAACACAAAAGCGTCGCACTTGACCCTTTTGGATATCATCTCCTTGGAACTCACTGATGGCAAGGGAGTGTTTAATATAAGGTAAACCTTGATAGACGTAATCACCGGCTTGCCTTGTCCCATGAACCTTTCCTTTCTGCTTGCACTGTTGCTTTTCAAAACTTGCTTTAGTATCCTTTCAGATTTGCACTGAAGTTGACTGATAAGGTAGTCTAATGAAATGGACAGACTTAAACCCCAATTTCGTCAATTTAAACATGTTTGTTAAAATGGTGGCATCAGTGAGACAATCCCTTCTGACAAAAATTCAGATAGAATGTATTTGCATCATTTGCCTTTTGATTGAGAAAGTTCTCTTCAGAAAATTATTATTATTTTTTTTTTTTTGCAAAAAGGTAGAGGTCTATAACACTAGGCTTTTGCAAGGGGGTTAAGTGTGGTGTAGGGGTAGGTTCAAACTTAAATTTTTTTTTTTAAATACAAAAATTGCCCCAGTGTGGGGTTTATTATTCTCAAAAGGGGGTTTTCTAAATAATTAATTATTCTTTTATAGGCTCAAACGGAAAACTGGGGTTGAAGTGTTTAAACGAAAAGGAAAAAGTCGGCTTTTTCCACCTTTTGCAAAAAATTTCAAGAAACCTTGCTCAATCATATGAAAAATCTTTTACACATATCTGAATTAATTGGTTGAGGAAAAATCTGTCCCCATCTCCATGAGAACCAATGCCCTCCGTAGTTTTGAATAATGAACGCCCTTGCCAATTGAGCGAACTTCCCTTAGCCTCTTCTTGCATCGGAAGGATTCGCTTTCAAAACCTTGTCCCCACTTCAACCTCAGGTCTAACTTTCTTGTTATAAGCCCGAGCCATCCTCTGGTAACATTGCCCATGACAAATGGCATTCAACCTTCTTTCATCGATCAAAGACAGCTTGCTCGGACGCTGTTTGATCCATTCAACTTCTTCCAACCGAAGCTTCCATTAGAATGCGAAAGATGGGATTTCAACTTCAGCGTGTAATACCGCTTCCATCCCATACATGAGAGAGTAAGGTGTTGCCCCAAGAGAAGTTCGATTGCAGTCCCATATGCCATCAAGGCAAAAGGTAACTTTTCATGCCAATCGCGTGGTTCTCATTTTATGGATGATCTTCTTCAAATTCTTATTTGCAGCTTCCACGCTCCATTCATCCGAGGTCTATAAATAGCTGAGTTTCGTGTTTGATTTTGAACTGCTCACACGCACCGCTGACCATGTCGTTGTTGAGGTTCCTGGCATTATCCGTGATCGAAGTTTCGCACTCCAAAACGGATGATATTGTTTTTCATGAAATCGCTACTACTTTCTTAGTCACGCGTTTGTAAGATGTAGCTTCCACCCATTTAGTGAAATATTCAATAGCCACTAGAATAAAACGGTGCCCATTCAAGCGGAGGATCAATAGCTCCACTACGCCCATTCCCCACATCGAACATGGCCAAGGAGCGTGGTACTATGCGTTCAGGAGGGCATGTATAACATCACCATGCAATTGGCATTTGACACACTTTGAACAAAATTTACACACCATGCTCCATAGTAAGCCAAAAATAACCCGTTTCATGATCTTCTTAGCCAACAAGTGCCCATTCATGTGGCCCACAAACACCGCTATGTACTTCCTTCATCGTAATCAGCTTCTTCTTCATCAACGCACCTCAAAGCCCTAGGTCGACGCCTTCTTGTAAAGCACCTCACCATTTAAGAAAAACTTTGAAGATATCCGACGAGAAAACCCTTCGGGCTGAATCGCCTCGTAGGGATAAACTCGGTTTTGATAAATTCCTTGATGTCATGGTACCAAGGGTGACCGCCGAAGTTCCCTCCGGACCGTGCAATGTGCAGTGCTTCTCTTGAGTTGGATCTCAGATAGGCTCGATCACTAGTTCATCCGATGTTGAATCATTGAAGACAAAGTAGCCAAGGCGCGGCAAAGACATTGCGAAAAGGGACGGTCTAAACTCCAATTCTCTAAACCTCTTGATCAAATCGAGTAGGCTGCAAAGGATACGGTATGATCTTTGAATCCCGTCACCCACGCTGGAGAGTTTGATGCACAAGTAAGTCCAATCAATCAATACTATCAAATCTTTGATGTCCATATCTAATGCCATCTTTAATCCAAACATGCAAGCTTCATACTTAGCCATGTTGTTAGTGCAAGGAAATTGTAGCTTGGCTGCAGCAGGATAATGCTTTCCCTCTGGCGACACAAGTACGGCCCCGATTCCGGCCCCGAAAGAATTTGAAGCACCGTCAAAAAATAACCTCCATCCTTGATATTGCTCATCCATATCTTCCACAGTACCGACAAACAAGATCTCTTCATCAGGAAAATAGGTGTGCAAGGGCTGGTAGTCATCTTCCATTGGGTTCTCTGCCAAGTGATCGGCTATTGCTTGTCCTTTAATTGCCTTTTGCGTGGTAAAGACAATATCAAATTTAGATAACATCATCTGCCATTTAGCCATACGTCCCGTTGGCATCGGCTTCTCCAACAAATACTTTAGAGGGTCAGAACGGGAAATGAGATAAGTGGTGTGACTGAGCAGGTAATGCCTTAACTTTTGAGCGGCCCATGCCAAAGCACAACAACTCCTCTCGAGAAAAGAGTAGTTAGCCTCGTAAGTGGTGAACTTCTTACTCAAATAGTAGATGGCTCTTTCCTTCTTTCCAGATTCATCGTGTTGTCCCAAAACACACCCCACGGCTTCATCGAGCACAGATAAATACATGATCAGAGGCCTCCCTGGCGTTGGTGGTACTAGGACTGGGATGAAGCGATAATTCTTGATCTTATCAAGGCTTGTTGACAGCCTTCATTCCACCATCGGTGCATTTTTCTTTAACAACTTGAACAGGGGCTCACACGTAGATGTTAGTTGTGCTATGAATCTACCAATGAAGTTTATCTTTCCTAGGAAGCTTTTCACATCCTTCTGGGTTTTCGGGGTTGGCATATCTCGGATCGCTTTAATCTTTGCTGGATCTATTTCTATACCTTTCTTGCTGACAATAAATCCTAGCAATTTACCAGCGGGAGCCCCAAAGGCACACTTTGCAGGATTCAACTTTAAATTGTACTTCCTTAATCGCTCAAACAGCTTTCTCAAATCAATCAAATGATCTTCAACTCTTTTGGACTTGATGATGATGTCATCAACATAAACCTCCATCTCCTTGTGAATCATATCATGGAACAGGGTGGTCATGGTTCGCTGATAGGTAGCTCCTGCATTTTTCAAACCAAAGGGCATGACTCGGTAGCAGAAAGTCCCCCAAGGTGTAATGAAAGCAGTCTTCTCTCGGTCATCCTCTGCCATCAAAATTTGATGATACCCAGCGAAACAGTCTCCAAAGGATTCGATCTCATGTCCCGCAGTGTTGTCCAAAAGGATGTGAATGTTTGGTAAAGGGAAGTCATCTTTAGGGCTAGCTCTGTTCAAATCTCTGTAATCAACACACACCCGCACCTCTCCACTCTTCTTAGGAACTGGGACAGGATTTGAGAGCCATATAGGGTAGTGTGATACCATGATAATCCTAGCATTCAGTTGCTTAACGATTTGTTCTTTTATTTTGAGACTCATGTCTGGTTTAAACTTGCGGGGCTTCTGTTTTACTGGTGACATATTTGGATCGGTAGGCAGTCTGTGGACCACAATGTCTGTAGAAATCCCTGGCATATCATCATAAGACCATGCGAACACATCTTGAAACAAAGTTAAGAACTCAATCATCTCTTTTCTTTGCTCCATGCTCAAGTGAATACTAACTTTGACTTCTTTAACCTCTGCCTTAGTTCCAATATTAATGATTTCTGTTTCTTCTAAGTTCGGCCTGGGTTTTTCCTCATATTGTTCAAGGGTTTTCGAAATAGATTCATACTCATAATCTCCCTCGGTATCGCTTTCGTTTTGAATTTCAGATTCTAAAACTTCATATTCGTGAGAGATATCGAGACTGCAGTCATCAAATTCCAAAGTGGTGATATCCAAAGGGTCAAATAATTTTATTTGAGGCCATCTGAAAAGAAACAGAATAAATGTGCGAAAGTAAAATGAGTGGAACATAACTGAAGGACAAAAGAGAAATTCCATTTCATTTGGCAAAAAGCAAAATGACAGATGGTAACATGGAAGTATAATTAAAGGCATAATTTTAAACAAGCAAAGAGTAAAATGACAAGTGCATTATTTTTTTGAAGACGTGATTGATATTAAACATGATTCATTTCTAAGGACAATCCCCTCAGATTTACCGAAACCTCCTTCGAGTGGGCAGACAATCGGCAGCCCAATTTTGCATTGCCTCTTGAGAAATCAAAGGAAACTCCACATTTTGTGCAGGATCGGTGTCGAGGGTAGCCCCGACAAATAGTTGAGAAAATCCCGTCTCTATATCCTCGTCAGACTTTTCTTCTTCAACCTCTGATATGATTACTCTAGACGGGCGAGAGAATGTGTAGTACAGAGGCGGGATGTAGATGTTGATCTGCTTTCCTTCCTTCTCCGCTTGCTTGTGTGCCTTCATCTCCTTCTTATCCTTGGCGGTTGGATGAAAACCGAGTCCGAAAGTGTTCTTTTGCATTGGCATTTCAACCGGCACCGGAATTCCTTGCAAATTTTTCCCAAGGCCTTTTCCCATCTCAAATCCTCCTCTGATCATTTCTTTGGCCATCATCACACTAGCTCCAGTCAAAACATGATTGACGAGAGATTTACCATTGGGGGCCCATCCCACGTAAACTATGTCGGCTGTAAGGATGAGAGGAGACTAAGTTTCTCTTGACGCTTTCATCCTTGGATCCGGGGTTGACAACCATAGTGCAATCATCTTCGCAAACACGGTGATCACTGGTCATTCATGGTGAACCCTCGATTCCATGAAGAGAGGAAGGCACCGAGCCAGAAGTATGTATCCAAGGTCGTCCCAACAAAATATTATAGACGCTGGTGAAATCCATTACTTGACAAGCCACTTAAAATTAGGCAGGTCCTATCTCCAAAACCAGGTCCACCTCCCCCATAGACTCCTTCCTTGCACCATCGAATCCTCTTACTATAGTAGCTGACGGACGCAACTTGGTGTCGGACAACCCTAGTTTTACAAGTGTGTTCCACGGGCAAATGTTCAGTGCCGATCCATTGTCTACTAGTACCCTTGGCAGCAGCCTCCCATTGCAGCGCACAGATATGTATAAAGCCTTGTTATGTCCTATCCCTTCGATCCTCGCCGAGAAGTAGATGTGATTAGCGGCCAGCACGTTTTCAATGACATGTAAGAACTTCTCCACAGGGAGATCCTTAGGCACTTGAGCCTCATTCAAAATCTTGAGGAGCGCTTCCCCATGAAGTTCGGGATGTCAAAAGCGATTCAAGATGGAAATCTGGGCATCTTATCCAATTGTTCCATAATCTTTATACTCGCTTCGCTTCAACATTTTAGAAAATTCAAGGTCTCGTATCGGTCACTGTGGCTTAGGCGGCATGGGACTCTCTTGACTAGTTTCTGGATTAGTAAGGACTCTTCCAGACCTTGTGATGGCAGTCACCCTTTCCTCCATGTCCTTGTTTCCAAAACGTAGGGATGGTTCACTGTAGTTCCATGGCACTTCTTGCAAATTGTTGACAGGCATTTGTTCAGGGTATTCAAGTATGGCTGGCTCTGGCAAGTCTAGAATGAAAGGTTTTTCTTCACTGAATGCTTCAGGAGGGTCCACCTCCACTACAAAGGGCTTTCCCTCTACCACAAAGGGCTCTCCTCCTTTTGCTGATGATTGCTTAATCTTTCCTTCAAAAATATCCTTCATGTTTCTTACCATGAACTCCTTAGCAGATAAAAATTTCTTCTCCCTCAAATGGTCCACCCCCATCACCTCATTTTCTTCCTTAATGAACTGAGTATGGTCAACAAATTCTTCATCCACACCGATCACCCAACGACATTTTATGCTCCGGAGAGGGTTTTATTGACGCTCGCCCTTGCTCATTCCTTCTTCTCAACTATGTCTCCAAAGATCCACCATGTCTTGAATTTTATGCTTCAAGACCCAACAATTAACCGCTGAATGTCCCTGGCTTCCGTAATGGTAAGTGCATGGGGATCGCATACCTGAGGGAAACCTCGTGGATATAATTTGGGAGGGACAGTGCTGATTTTCCCAGCGGCCTTCAACTGTTCATACAGCTGGTCAACGGGGAGGCCCAGATCGGTGAAAGTTCGAAAGGTTCTCTGATTTTGCATTTGATTATGTCAAAAGAATTTTGGACAGGATTTTGTGGGCAAGTCTAGGAGCATAGTTCGACGGGGTGGGAGATAGGTTGGGAAGGAAAACAAAGGTGGTGAATTCAAATGAATAGGTCGGGGTGAGGCATTTGGGTGGCGCAGGATAAACAGTTGATGGTAGGGATAAGAGGAGTACGAGCTTGAACTGGTTGGATTACTCCGGACTCTGGGCCTGAACGGTGGGCCCCGATCCCACACAAAAGCAGCTTCTCCTTCCTTCTTTTAAACGGAGTTTCCTCCCACCGCCATTCGCCTTGTAATGCTTCCAATTGTTGTTTGTCACATTGACAATTTTTCCAACTTTAACAAATTCATCATACTCCTCCAACTTGTTGACAATTGCAGAAAAGAACTCCCGGTCATTCAAAAATCTCCTCAAAATAATGGATCATGAGCCTTAATGAAAGTATGCATAATCTCTTCTTCACATGGAGGCTCAACTTTAGCTGCCAACTTTCTCCACCGCTTGGTATATGACTTGTGATCTTTCTCGAGGGCCTTCTCTTGTCCCCTGCTGGTTCTCGGTGCTAGTTCACAATTGTATTCATACTGTTTCACAAAAGCAGTTGACAGATCCAGCCAAGAATTAATTTCACTCGACTTCAGATTCGAATACCAATCCAAAGCATCCCCCTCTAGACTCTCAGGGAATAGACGCATGGGCAAGTTCTCATCATCTATCGGTTTGCCCAGTTTGTTGGCAAACATCTTAAGGTGCGTCTTGGGGTTACCGGTTCCGTCATACTTGCTGAACTTGGGGTCTTGAAACCCACGGCAGCTGCCGGAACAGTAAAGGTCGCCATAATCAAGACCACCATGTCGGTTTAGTCCCTGATTTTTCCTCATGAACTCATCAAATTTATCCAGCCTTTTCTCGCAAATCTTTGTCAACCGGTAATAAGGTCATCCACCGGTTTTCCTTGGGAAGTCAGATCCCACACAAAAGGTTCAGTGGTATGGTATTGAGGCTCTGGAGGGTGAGTAGGCATGTTTAGAGTGATCTGAGGCTGAGTATGAGGGTTTGTCTTTTTGGTTGGGCTTAGTAGGATGTAATTAGGGTGGGAATGTGGAAGATTGGTGTGGTGATGAGAAAAGGTAACATCGTGGGTTAGAAGGTGGGACAAAAGTGGTTTGAATAGTGGTCGAAAGGGAGTTGACTATCTGTCACAGGGGGGTTGCTAACAACGGGTCCTGCTCATTCGAGACACCTCCTCTATTATTATTTGCCACCAACTGATCAATTATACGCCTTTGTGCGACCATCTCGGCGCTCATCTCATTAAACCTTCCCAGTACTTCACTTAACCGAGCTCCTAAGGCAGCAAAGTCAGGCGAAGTGACCAAAGCATTCCTATCCGAGCCTTCGCGCGTAACTCATGTTTACGGTTGCTTTGAGCTTTTGCTTTAGATCGGTAATGATGGGGCTTCAAAGCTATTTTAAAAGTACCGAGTGGGAAAAGAAACATATTTTAGAAACTTATTTCCAAAGGGAGCTGCAGAAATTAAAAGAAAAAAGAAAAAAGAACGAAGTTAGTGATTGTTTATATAATTGGATGCATGTCCTAGAGGGGAGCCCTTGTGCCAAGGGTAGGCCTAGCATGATGCAATACTTTGGTGGGGCCTGCTCATCAAACCTGAAATCGGACACTTGTGAAATGATGAAAAAGTTTTCATTAGCAAATTCTAAAACATCATAGTCTACATCATCTCTTGAAGGCTCTTGTACAAAACCATTGAATTTTTTCAGCCTATCTATTACAGCATCTTTGGTTCTTTAGAGTAGGTTCCTCATGCTTCATCATATAGTTCGCACATTCGCTTCAAGTCTTGGTTCTTTTCTTGCATCTCCTCATACATCTTCTTGTTCTTGTCCAAATCCTTGTTTGTTTGTAATTGATTGTTTCAATTGTACATTCTCTCTATCCTTTGCCTCAATGGTCGCCATCGCCTCTTGACTTCATCGGTTCATGCTTCTGTCTTCCATCACGATTCCTAAGCTGCCTTCATACTGAGGTGTGACCAGAGCCAACTGTTTATGTTGTGGAATGTAAGCAATATCCTTGTCCTTGGACAACGCTCCCATGCTTGATCGGTACCTTCATTGAATTTCGCCGACAGATTCCCTTGTCAAAATGATAGTTAAGTTGGTCAAATCGGTAGAGGCGGCCCTTGAACGCTCCCAACTGCTCAAAAAATCTCTTTGGAGTGTAGCTCATAACACCTTGAGTTCCTAGCAACGGTATAAAATCGAGGATTTGGTGCTAAGAACCGATCGAGGCAGTCCGTCCAGCCTAATACCCATCTAACTTGTGATCCGGCAGATTCTAAAATCCACCCATTCGGCAAAGATTCCTCGTAGTCATTCCTATCCACCTCTTGTAATGAGTAATCAGCCAATTGTATCCCACTAGAGGCAAACCATCGTGAGCGCTTGTCTTTGAAATGCTCCATAGCCCATATGTGAATTCTGATCCAAGGAAGAATTTCACCCACTTTGGCAATTTGTGCAAGCTACTTAAGATGTCTCAAGCTATCAATACTATAGAGCCTCGTCGATTTCCAATCCCATAGAATAGGTCATTTATAAGCTTGGTGATCTTAAACCAATTTTTCCGCTTCTTGGAAATAAGTAGATCCCCGCCATGACAAATCCATATACCCACGGTCTTTTGTGCTCCTGCAGCTTTGGAATTGAACGAAAAAATCTTTGGCATATTTGTCGAATCCATCTCTTGTAGCAAACCTATCAAACAAAACCTCACATCTATACTGACCGACCCTAGTACCACACTCCTTTAATCCAAGAAACGACAGAGCTAAAACGGGAATATCACTGCAGTACCTTCTACTGATAAGTTAAGAAGACCAGATACCTCCTCAATGCTCATAGTAAATTCCTTATTTCCTATCTTAAAGGCTGAACAGCCTAGGGTCCCATAGTTGGATTAGAGCTCTACCAAATACCCATCGCACTCTATGTCCTTAAAATCCCCAATTGGTCCGAGATAGGTCCCCACTTGATTGATCTCGCCTGGTGAGAGAAGTCCGGGCCACAACTGAATTTCCACTGAACGCTAACAGCTTGTTTGATAATGCCTGGATCTATTCATCTCAATCAAAATATCTTACCTACAGCCCCACCTATCCAGTTTTACTGAAATTTAAACATGAATCTCCTATAAAGGGTTATGTACCCAGGAGAAGTGAGGTGGACGTAATCCTATAATGGGATTCCCTAAGTGGCGTTCCCTCTATGGTTAATGCATGATGCCAGTTCATTAAAGCAAGTAAGGGTGCAAAATGAAACATGGCCTATAGGAGCCCCATTTGAACGCCGGGGTAAGCCTAAAATGATATGCAATTACAATTTAAATGTAATAAATATAAATTTAAACATGCAATAGCCTATCTAGAAGGATGGCTTGTCTTAAAAGAGTGTCAGGACTCTTATTTTCTAAATTTTGTGAAATGCAAGAAAAAGAAAGACAACAAAAGGTTAGTTTAATCAACAGATATCACATAACACGTTGGAGCAACAAATTACACAAAAATAAAGAGGGTGGAATCCCTCTCTCGTGTCTAGTGATCCCACAGGGTAAGGTAGACTCTCCCTAGGTAATTCTAACATGGATGCATGAGGTTGGGCTCACTAATGCATCTAGACTCGATAAAGGTTACAGTCCCAAACCTTCGCACTAAAAGGCAAAAGGTCATCAATCCAAATGCCTCAAGTCGGTGGTTCGAGTGATCCCCTAAACATTGCTACGCGCCGTACACGCCACATGTCCAAGTGGATCGATCCTAATCCTAATAGGGAAGAGTGGCGACAAGCCACTAAAAGTAAAAAAAATAGGGTCAAAATAAAATACATATGCACGCATGAAAGTGATTCCCTTTGAGAGGAGGGATTCAAACATCAAACATTTTCGAGGCTCTAGGGTAGATGCACACCCACCCCAAATGCAAGGCGCGGTACAAGTAAATAAATAAATAATAATTCATTTATCATGTACGCGATGTGTAAAGAGTGATTGCGCGGGAAAACCCTAAAAGAGAGAAAAGAAAAAGGAATGCAACCTAAAACACCCAAATGTGATATATAAGAAAGTTAGAAAAATGAAATAGTTAACTAAATCAAGTGCTCGGACCCTCTTAGGAAAATCCCCAGTGGAGTCGCCAAGCTGTCGCGCCCCATTTTTTGATGGAAAAAGGGAAGATTTGATTTTTGAAAAAAAGAAAGGGAAAGGGGTCATGGGACTAAAGAAAATGCGATGGTTTGGACCCAAAATAAAAGTCTAACAAAGGGTTTTAGAAAAATTTGGAGTCGCTACTTGGTATGGAGTTTAGGTGTACCAAGTCACCCAAAAAGTTTTAATTAATGAAAATAAACAAAGAAAACCCTTTTTAGACGACTCGTGTCTTTGAAAACTAGAGAAAAAGATTCGGGGTCACGGTTGAAAGAAAGGAAGGCTAAAATTGATGTTACTGCCTCTAAGGCACCCTTCTAACCTAGCCAAAACTAGTTGCAAGATTTAGTTGAAAATTTCCTAATTTCTAATTTTAAAATTTATCACATTTGGATGTTATCTATATGGATGCAAAACCTAGACCTAATGTTGGATCGAGAGGGGCAAAAATGTCTCCTTGAGGTTTGATTGGAATTGATCACATTAGTTGTGTCATCCAAGTTTGATCCCTCGAGGAGGTCACGAAAAAATGCAAATAATGAGACTCAAAAAAGACGGGAGAACTAGGGTTTTCAGAAAGAAATGCAATTTTATAAAATCTCAAGAAAGAAGAAGTTGGATTTTTGGAAAGATCAATTTTTAAGTGCAAAGAGGAACTTGAATTTTCAAAGGGTGCAATTCTTAAGAAAAACGGTTCTTTGACTTTTGAATTGCTAAAACATGAAGAAAGAAACTCGATTTTTAAAAGAATGATTTTGATAGCATTTAAAATAATGCACGTGTATGTCCTAAAGAGGGATAATGCAACATAACGGGTGCGGGGGACTAAGTTCGTGACTTTGAATCTTCCTTTTCATAGAAGGTAATAAAAGCATGCTAAGGTTAGGAAGCCATACTCGCTCTTTTTCCCTAATTTAAAGGGTAATGCCTTAAATGCACTAATCTAAGAGAACTAAATGAGATGTTTCGCATACGGGATGGGAGAATAGTAACATGCAAAATGGGAAAGAAACTCTAAAAGTGAAAAGTGTGTGAAATTTGTATCTAATGCATGAACGGCATTTTAAGGGTCTAGCATTGGACTAGCCCTCGTCAAAAGGTTCTCACTAACATTGGATTAGTGAGAAATCGAAAGGGAAGGCCACAACTAGCGTTGGACTAGTGTGGTGACGTCAATATATTTACACAATAAACATGTAGACATGATAATAAAGCAAGTAAACACGTAAAACACATAACACATAGGCATAATATCTAGATGCAAGACCATAGGAAAGCAAATAAGCACATAATCATGCAAGCATGCAAAATAAGCATATAAAACCTAATTATTACATTGAGGGGAACTTAAATACATTCTAAAGGGGAAAAATTCGGAATAATAATCTAACTATTACATTTTCTAGAATAAATACACTTTTTGCCAAAATTAAACCTATCTATTACAACTTGGCATCCAAGGCCTCCAAATGATTTACTCAAAAATTAAATAACATAAATAAAGACTAGACATGAATAAAAGCAAAGGAAAACTTAATTTAAAACATGCAAAATCATGCAAAAACACATAATAAGCACATAATAGGGGAAAGAAGTTACCATCCCTTGATATGAGGCTTTAATTGAATCCTTAAATGATGGGAGTGGTTATCTAAGACTCAATATCAATCAAAAGGGATCAAGGTACCAATTTAAAGGAAAACCCAATCAAAAATTCAAAGAGAGGGTATCTAGACAGATTCTGCAAGCAACACAGATAATACCAGGAAATAGAGTAAGATTCTGGAATAAAAGAGCAGGAAATATCAACAGAATACAGAAACAGAGAGGTTACGCGGAGTAGAAACGCTGGTAGCAAGCGCAAGCAAAAATCAAAGTCCAGAGGGGAAACGCGGACCAGAAACGCGGACTCAGCCGCGTAACTGTCCGCGTCTCTTCCCATCTTCAAAACATCAGGAAGATTGCTTCCAGTTTTTCAGACAATAATACAAACAAAATATTCAGAGGCAAGGGGATCCACTCAAAGCATCAAACATCATCATTCAGATCATGTCAAAACAAGCTAAAACCCAAGAAGGCCAAAATCTTAAGCATCGCGATCATCAAATAGACAACAGGGGAAGGGGAAGAACTGCCGTTAGAACGCTGGTAGTTACGCTGGATCGCTCGCAACTACTCCGCTTTCACATCTTCATTTCAAGAAGAACGCGGGACGTTACGCGGATCAGTCCGCGTAAGAAGTCCGCGTTTCTTCACATCTTCAAAACGTGAAAAACATTTTTCTTGAAATTTCTCAGAAATCACAACAAAATCAACACAGAAGCATCAAACGTATGATTTTAAACGTCAGAACAAGACTATGAGCCTTACCAAGGCTTTATAAACACAACATGCTCATATAACAACTAATAATCATCATCAAATATCATAAACTAAAGGAAAAACTATTCAAGACCTTGGTTCCACCAAAAGGTCCAAATTTTCGGTAATTTTACGATCAAAAAACGGTAAATAAAGTAGAAGGATGTTACCTGAATCGGAAACTTGATCTAAACGAAAGAGAGGGGCAGAAATTCCAAGAATAATCTCCTCATGAAACTCTAGCTTTTCCTTTTTTTCTTTCTTTCTTTTCTCTCCAATTCCGCTTTTTCTCTGCTTTTTTCGCTCTCAAAAGCTCTCCTAATTTCCAGAGAATCCCTCTCTCTAAAACTCCACCTCTTCTCCCTTTGTTAAACCCTAACCTAGGCTATTTATAGCCACCAAACCTAGAACTAAGGGTTTTGATGTTCTTGGGATGAGATGCTAATTTTGAACGCTTAGATGAGTTGTTGGGATTAGCGAGTTGGAATGTTTAAATAGGTTTCTATCGCTCAAGCATCGGAAATTATAGCTGGAAAAGGATGATCCGGTTCGGAAAAATCTGCCATTTTTTTTTCGCCGAAGTTATGGTTACGCTGACTTATCCACAGAATCTGGTCCTGGTTTTGACTTTTCTCTTTTTTTTTTTTTTAAGAAAAACCTACAAAAATGAGAAAAATGTGTTAGCATATTCAAAAATAAATAACTAAACATTAATAGATAAAAACATAGGAAAACAAATGAAATAGTCAAAATTTGGTGTCTACAGCAGGTCTAGTCTAGGAGTGTCTATTCCACAGTCATAGTCGAAGATTACACCAAGATCTCCTCAAGTAATGGCGGATGAACTGGCAGAAGTGCTCCAAAGGTTTCATCTGTCTAACAAAGAGGTTGAAGAAGTAGATCTGACATACAATGTTACCTTTGAAAAGGAGGAAGAGTGCAAGCTGAGCTTAATCAGAAAGTTAATAGGAGACAAAGCAGCCAACTTCACAGGAGTTAAGAACTTTGTCAATTTCATGTGGAACCATCCAAAGAATCTAAATGTGGTTGAGCTTGGAGTTAACTTGTACCAATTCTCATTTGCTAATCCAGAAGACGTGGAAAAAGTGCTGTTGAGGTGTCCATATCTCATGAATAATCAATTGTTGAACCTCAAGAAATGGGAAAGGGGCATTGATAAAGACCCAAAAGCCTTTATGACAGCATCCTTGTGGATTCAAATCTGGAACTTGCCCCTTCATTGTGTATCCAAGGAGGTGGGTAGGAAAATTGGAGACATTTTTGTTAAGGTATGCGATGTCATCAAACTGCCAGTGGGGAGCAGGGATGGAAAGCATATAAGAATGCTGGTTGAAGTAGTTATATCCCAACCACGTTTGAGAGGCAGTACAGTAAAATTTGATGGGATAATTAGCTGGGTTGACTGCTGCTATGAACGCTGCCCCGACTTTTGTTATAATTGTGGGATTATTGGCCATGGGGAGAAAAACTGTAGTGAGAAGTTGAAAGAAACAATGGACAGAAACAGGAATCAGTATGGAGTGTGGCTCAAAGCACAGGGAATGAAGGCCTCACCAAAGAAGAGTCAGAATAAAAGGAAGGAATAGGGGCCATCCTCACCGGCAAAAGCAAAGGTCACGAACAGTAATAAGCAGGTAGGAAGAAGCGGTTACGAGGCCTCAGCTCAGTTGTCGAAAGCCATGAAAAAATCAAAATTAAAAGAAGACTTCGTTTTGAAAAAAGAGATCCAAGCTCAGTTCTGGAGACATTAAGTGCTGACAACAGATTAATTATTCCAGATCAGGAACGAGGCAACACAAGGGTAGGTATAATAGAAGGGGACAAATGTCAGGTTGAAGAGAAAAATTTTAAGGAGAATCATAGAAGTATGGTATCACATATGATGGTTGATGAGGAATTCGAAGCTTAGAAGGGAAGTGTGGAATGACCAACCATGATTGAGATAGACAAGGAAAAGGGGAGAAATGGGCAGAAGGAACAAGAAACTGGAAGCAATGCTATAAACAAGTCAAAGAAGCAAGCAATGCAATTAAGACATTAGAGCCGAAGAGAGCAAAATAGAAAACCTCTGTGTCAGCTGGACCTGAACATCACCAGAGGTGTATCAATCTTGAAAAGAAAGTTATTCCTTAGAGATGAAGTTGGAAACCATCAGGTGGAAGAAGAGGAACAACAGGGGGGAAAATGGAGTAGATGGGTTGAGCAAAAGGAGGTAGACTAGACGAAAGCCATGGAAGGGGTGGAGACCAGCTATATCTAGTCTCCTGCAGATAAATGAAGGTCATGGCGTGGAATTGTCGAGGTGCGGGGACCCTTGACTTTTCCCTGTTCCAAGGAGGTAATTAGACTCCACTCTCCATCTATTGTTTTTTTGTGTGAAACGAAGAATTGTAGCAAGTATATGAAAAAGTTCATGAGGAAAATGGGATATAATGATATAGCATGTATAGATCCAGTAGGTAAGGCAGGAGGATTAGCTGTAATTTGGAGAAATGATACTCAAATTGAGAATGTTTTGTTGACTGGATGCTCAATTGAGATCAAAATTCTAGATAAGGAGGTGGGAATGTCCTGGTGGGGAATTTTTGTGTATGGGAGTACTATTGACAGTAGAAGAAGGGCACAGTGGGAGATGCTTTCCAAAAGGAAGAGTATATGGGGAAGTAACAGATTAGTAATGGGTGATTTTAATGATTTGGTGTCCAACAATAAAAAATGGGGTGGTAGAATACGGGAGGAGTGGAGCTTCAAGACTTTTAAAAAGTTCATTCAAGAAAATGAGTTGATGGATCTAGGGTGGGAGGGCAATCCATGGACCGGTGGTGTAAATGGGAACAAGATAGTGATATAAAGGAGAGGCTAGATAGAAGGCTGTGTAGTATACAATGGATGCAAACTTTTCCAGCTGCGAAAGTGCTTCATCTAGAAACGCTGGCATCTGATCATACTATTTTGATGCCAGATACGCAGCTAGCTTTCAAGAATGCAAAAAAGAGATTCCTTTTTTTTTATAGGAAATGGCATCAATATGAGGAAGTAGAACAAGTGATCAATCAAGCTTGGACTACAAGGCAGCCAGGGTCAAAGTGCTCCAGAATCACCAAGAAAATTAAGGAATATAGGATGGCACTTCTCACATGGAACAAAAAACTGAATGGGAATGCAAAGAATGAGATCAATAGAATCAAAGGGGAGATCGAAAGAGCTAAACAATCACAAAGCTGTAGTTGGCATCAGGAGATAGCAAAAAAACAAAAAGATCTGGAAGCAGCCTATAGGAAAGAAGAAGTTTTTTGGTCATAAAAAGACAGAAGCAAGTGGTTAAGAGAGGGAGACAGGAACACAACGTATTTTCATGTAGTGGTTACAAACAGAAGGAAAAGGAATTGGATGTCCAAGATCGAGAAAATGATAGGAGGTTGGTGTGCTACGGAACAGGAAATGGGAGAGGAAATAGCAAAGTACTTCCAGCATCTTTTCACCAATTCTCATCCAACGGAATTTGACGAGATCTTGGGAGGTATTCCGCAGTCTATAACAGTGGAAATGAATGAATCCTTGACCAGACAAGTATCTAAAGCTGAGATTAGGAGCACACTTTTCGCTATGCATCCTAATAAAGCCTCAGGACCTGATGGTATAGTCCCTGCTTTTTTGAAAAATTCTGGCACGTTATTAGAAAAGACTTGGTGGCTGCTATTGTTAGTTTCTTCAACAATGGTTGCATGTCAACAGCTTTTAATGAGACAATGATCACCCTCATTCCCAAAATTGAATCACCCACTAACCTCACCCACTATAGACCAATTAGCTTATGTAATGTGGTCTACAAAATTGTTTCCAAGGTTCTAGCGAATAGAATGAAAGTGATCCTTAAGCATTGCATTAGCCAGTCACAAGCAACCTTTGTCCCTGGTAGACAAATCCTTGACAATGTTATCTTGGTCCTTGAATTCATTCACCACCTAAATAATATGAGATCAAGTAAGGAAGGGTTCATGGCCTTAAAGCTTGATATGTCCAAAACTTACGACAGAGTTGAGTGGTTGTTCTTGGCTAAGGTGATGAACAAAATGGGCTTTTGTCCTCTCTGGATAAAATGGGTTTGTAATTTCATAAAATCTGTGTCCTATTCCTTCAATATTATGGAGAAAAGGTGGGGTTTGTTAGACCTTTGAGAGGTATCGGACAAGATGATCCTCTATCACCTTATCTATTTTTAGTGTGTGCTGAAGATTTTTCAAGTTTGTTGAAACAGGCATAGGAGGATGGAAAGATTACAGCACTGAATATCTCCAAAAGAGGACCATGCATTACTCACCTCTTTTTTCGCAAATGATTCATTGGTGTTCTGTAAAGCAAAACCAGAGGAGGCCAAGGAACTTAGGAGAATTTTAACAGTATACGAGAAGGCATGGAAAAGTCTACAATTTTTTTCAGCAAGAGTACAGAGGAGGAAGTAAGATCTAAATGTATACAGCAGCTCCAGCAAATCCAACATGTCCTTCATGGCAAGTATTTGGGGTTGCCATTGGTTGTAGAGAGGTCCAAGAACAGTGTGTTTGGGTATATTAGAGACAAAACTTTAGGAAAAATCAAATGTTGGAAGGGTAAACTATTGAGCCAGGCTGGGAAGGAAGTGCTTCTAAAATCTATGGTTCTTGCTATGCTATCTTATGCTATGTCGGTGTTCAAGTTATCTAAGAACTTATGTAATGACATTTGTTGAGGAATGGCACAATTTTGGTGGGGTGATAGTGATGGGAAAAAGAAAACACACTGGAAAAAATGGGAAGAACTAACGGTGGTTAAAGGGAAAAGGGGATTGGGTTTTAGGGATATTCAACTGTTCAATAAAGCTTTACTATCTAAGCAAGTTTGGAGATTTCTTACTAATCCAAACTTGCTAGTTAGTAAGGTTATTAAGGCTAAGTATTTCCCAACAACAAATATCCTCGAGGCAAAGGCGAAGAATGGTGCATTCTGGATATGGCAGAGCCTCCTTTCGGCAATTCCATTGTTAGAAAAAGGTTTGAGGAGGACTGTGGGAAGTGGGAAGACAATTGATATTTGGAGTCACAGATGGCTCCCAGGGAGCCCAGATGGAAAGATCAAGTCAAGTCATCCGCAGGAGTGCCCAGTTCTAACAGTTAGTGATTTAATAGAGGGTGGAAAGTGGAAGAAGAACTTGATAAAGGCAATGTTTTCACCTAAGGAATGCCATTGGATCCTAAGTATACCTCTAAGCATGTATAGTCAAAGCGATAGGTTCAGATGGGCGTTTACCTCTTCAGGTAATTACACGGTCAAATCTGGCTACAATGAAGCAAAATCACAAGAGGAAAGATCAAAGAGCCAGAGAATGAGGGAAGAGGAATCAAGCAGAAGAAACCAAGGATCCAAAATTTGGAAGCAACTGTGGGGTCTTAACTTAAAACACTAGGTGAAACACTTCATTTGGAAATGTTTACATGCCATTTCACTTTGTAATGAGCTGACTTTTAGAAGAATAAAAAGAGGTAGCCCAATCTGCCTTGGATGTGGATAGGACATTGAAATGATAGAACATTTGCTATTCCATTGTAGCAACGCAAAAGAAATCTGGAAGGTATTCCTAATTCAATGGGATGGGCTGAAGCAACATTGTTGGAACTTTTGGGATTGGTGGAGTCACCTCCAAGAGGCAGATAAAAGACTTGAAGGAAAAAAGCATATTGAGCTGACTGCTAACTTGATTTGGTATATCTGGAAAACAAGAAATGTAGGTTTATTCAATCAGGACCAAAGACTAGCTTGGATAGTTTCTAGAGCATGTGATGACTGGTTGGAATTTAGGAGTGCTTTGGAAAAGGTTGACAAAGAAGAATAGACAAGGAGGCTGACATCTGGTAACCAGGTACGAGCAGATTACAACCCTGCAACAATCAGGTTTCATATAGATGCTGCCCTTAATGACTCAAAGCAAAAAACTAGTCTAGGTATTGTTGCTAGGGACTGCCAAGGGCTGCTCAAGAATACTTGGGCCATTCCAGTGGATTATGGTCCAGATCCAGCCATCCTGGAAGCGAAAGCAATCAGGATTACCTTGTTGAATGCTATTCAGGAGAACTGGGCAGCAATCACAATTCACTCGATTGTAAGGTGGTAATAGATAGGATTAACAACAATGAGGTAGATGAGTCTCTTTTGTCAATAGTTGTTAGTGACATTCTTAAACTTGCAGAATCGTTTTGGTATTGCTCCTTCTGTTTTGTTAAAAGGAAGGATAATGACATAAGTCATTCACCGCAAAGTTTGCCATTAAGTTAACTCAAGAGGTGAAGTGGGAAATAAGCTTTCCCATGTGGCTAAGAAAGAAGTCACAGGATGGTTGTAGGGCATTTGCCCAACAGTTGTAAATCTTTTGTAAAATTTTGGTTATCATATAATGATGAATATAAAGATGCCGTTTGACCCAAAAAAAAAAAAAAAAGAATGACTATTTATTTTCAGAAATTGTTATGAGGCATCCTTCATCATTTTCTATTCTTTTAGTCAATATTCCACTTTTTCGCAACCTCCTCCCTTCCCTCCCTCTCCCATTTGGTGGTGGTGGTGGATAGAAAAAGAAAGATCAAAGAAGTGGTAAATTTTGGTATTTTAAAATTTTTTAAATTTTTATTAGGTGTATTTGAAAATTTTGGAGTGTTTTTATGGTGTTTTTAGAATCTTAATAATCCAGAAAAAAATCTAGTATATCGAAAAATAGGCAATCCATACACACCCATTAATTCATACTAAAATCAAATAATAAGGATAGAAAATGCGATCAAGGAAAAAATACAAAACAAAAAACTTATGAGGTGCTTGACAAAAAGGTTTCAAAAGGCATAATTAATACAAACTCATATAGATTAAGAAATGAAATGATTGATTGAAAGTTGCTATAGTTAAGGCTATGAAAAGAAAAAGAAAAAGAGTAGGTAAAGAAAATAAAATTGATTGTTACCAAAAATAAAATACTTAGAAAGCTACTCAAATAAAAAAAAATTAAAATTTGGCCACGTGGCAAAAAAAAATAAAATAAAATATGTACTTGGCAAAAAGTTAGAATAGCCAACTCAACAGCCCACTAAAACAATAACTGAACAGCATTATATAGGTATACTAGTTCTTAACCCATTCCCTAAACATATTTTGCACATAGTACACCAAAAGACTTCTCAATAATATTGTAGATCAAAGCATACCTAGGAATTGTATACTAAGAGTTGTAAAACTCATATATTTTGGATGTATACACGTGAGTTCATATGAGGTGGTTTTTTGTATAAATAACTAATTTAAAGGATAATTACATGAAATTATTAAATTATATCTATGACATAATACACCAATCATGACAAGTTAATTGAAGAATCACCCAAAGTTTTGCTTGGAGATGAAAAGGGAAAAATGTAAGAGTGATCGTAAAGTTTTGTTTTTAAGATTAAAAAAAGAGAAAAAATTGATAGCCATCTTACATTTTTTGTTTTGAAATGAAAAGTGAAAAAATTAAGATTGATCTTACAATTTTGTTTTGATATGAAAAAAAAGAATTAAGGGTTATTTTGAATGTTAAAAAGGAAAATTTTGATGTTAAAAAGAAACATAAATATAAATTAACTTCACAAGGACAAAAGAAAAAGTAACTATTTGAGTTTGTTAAGAAAAATGATGAAACATGCCATAAGTATCCCTATGAATTCATATATCATATATATGTAGTTATTCATTATCATCAATATCATGCTATATACATAATTATATGATGTTAAAAATTAACAAATTAGATGCTCAAAAGGTATAAAATAGGTATTTGATTTTGAGTCAATTAATTGAGAAAATTAATAAAGAGACATTCACAATTGATTGATAAGAAAATTGGAGAGCACTTGACCATTAATGAAGAACTTCATTATGAAAAATATATTGACATATATATTACTAGTATTTTGACCTGTGCTATGCACAGATTTACATCTTCAAAAAAACAATAACATTTTATATAATAAGTAAAAAGTAAAAAGTTCAAGAGAGTATAATGTAATATTATATATGATAAATAAAAAGTAAAAAGTTCAAGAGAGTATTAATGTAATATCAATGTATACTGAAATGTATTATTGTAAACAAATGCAAAGAAAAAGATGGGATAGAATATGTTACTTTTACATATGTTACATCTTTTGTTTTATAATTACCTTTAAAAAGTAAAAATATAGGCTACATGTTAAGAACATAAAAACAATAAACAAAAAAATTATCATGAGGGAATAATGTAAATCTTATTATTTTATTATTATAAATAATTTCAAGTCTATATATGTCCATATACAATAAAGATCCGATACTTGTGGTACTAAGATATTGTTATTATGATAATATATTTAAGTTAATTAATAAGTAAAATAGAAATATGAAACCAATATTGTTAAGAAAATATAATAGCATAAAATGATAATAAAATATAAATTTAATATCTCTGTGAGGTAAATTTAATATTGTTAAGTAATTTTAGCCCTCTCTACTAAACCACAACCCCCTATCCTACCACCTTCCTTCTTCCTTCTTCCTTGGCTTCACCCACTATCCTACAATAGACCGAATCCCAACTACCTTATCCCATCCCTGTAGCCTCCCAATACATATCACCTTCTTTAGATGCCATTCCCTCCCCCCCCCCCTCTCTTCTAGGTAAATGTTCACGACTTATTTAACTACTTATCTATTTTCCTCCAAATATCATGTTATTCTCTCTCGCTCTACTTTGCTTCCACATCATCATTTACTATTCTCTTTATTACTTGATTATCATTTTTAAACATATTCAAAGCCATCTACTGAAAAAAATATCCAAAAATTTTCAAAACATCCCAAAAATACCTCATACAAAGGTTTTAAAAGAACTTGTCTATTGTAAAATTCTCTAAGAATATCCTACAAGTTGCCCATCAAAATTGAGCCAAACTTTGTGCAGTATTTTTGAGTTATCATTTTTACACTAATTTTTCTAATATATGTCTCAAATTAGAATTTCAAAATTTAAGTAGTTTAATATTATTAGGTAAGTTTAGTCTTCTTTAATCCTTTCCATAATCCCCATTTCACTACCTTTCTACTTCCTTCTTTCCAACTCCCACACTCTACCTTGTAACAACCCCATTTCTCACCTTTTTTTTTTTTTTTCTATTCCTACATCGATAGAATGAAATAGTCCTGTAGATGCTACATCTATAGAGACAAAGTTTGTGCATTATTATCTTCAAATTATCCTCTCTAAACTAGTGTTCGTAGTTTCAATTAAATAAAAACTTTAAGTAGCTACAAAATTTTCTTTTCCATTTTTTTAGTCATAATTGTAACATAATTTTAGTTTGGACTACTTGATATATGAACAGGTAAAAATATTATGTTTCTTTCCAATGCTTGAGGACAGCGTAGCTATTCCAATCATATGAGAAAGGCCAAGTTATATATAATTCAGGTCCAATTTTAGGTTTAGGTCTAGGTTTAGATTTAGACCCATTTTTAGTCTCTGTGTATGATGACTCTCAAAATTTGAAGCATCTGATAAGTATATTTCATTTGCTATTGTGGGTATGACTTGTAAATTTTAGTTAGAAAAACAATACAAAAAAATTGAAAATTTTATTCTTTTTTTTTTGTATTTGTTAGTCAATTTTACTAATTTCTTAAATTGTTCAACTTGTATGATTTGGAATATTGTTATTTTTATGAAGGATAGGAAACTAGATTATTAGTTTATGTTGGTCAAAGATTGCTTTGGTCAAATTTTTATATTGATTATTATGGATATAAATAGTTTTCGTTTCAAATGTATTGCATTATTAGAGGGTTGAATACTGTAGGGCATGTTTGAAACTAAATAAAATAAGAAATAGAATAAAACTAACTAAGATATGATAGTATACCTAATCCAAATATTATTCTTGGTATCATTAATCAATTGCATTTATTAAGAGAGTGAATGTTGTATGCCATGGTTGGAGTTACGTTTAGGGAAGTAAGAGCAATAGAGCAATGCATGACATTATGGTCAATCCAAACATAAGATATGAATCAATTTCAAAAAGAAAATAAATCCAAACTCAAAGAAAAAAGAATGGAGACTTCAAAATTCAATAGGTGGTTTGAGATGAAAAGTTGTCTTCAAGAGTGTGTGTGTGTGTGTGTGTGTGTATGCACAGAAAAATATCAATGATGGAAAAATTTGAGCAAATCTATTAAGTAACATTATTATTAAAAATAAGAATTATTAAAAAGAAAGATAAAGGGAGAAAGTAAATACTATTATGTTAGCATTAGTGTGGCATTGTCCAGATTTTAGCAATGATGATAAATGATCAAACCAATTATTGGAGCAGAAAACGTGATAGAAGAGGATTAAAAAAGGAAAGATATGAGTTAATTGACCAAAAAAAATAAAGAAGATGCAATTCACACAAACTTATATAAGATAAGTAATTAATAGATTGGTTGCCAAAAAAAAAGGAGAAAAGAATAAATTCAATGAAAAAACATAACAAATGCATTTTTTATAAATTATTTTATCACATAGTGAAAAGATAAAACATAAACTTGGTAGAATATGCGAATAGCCAACTAAGCAAGCTAAATTAACTCTTAAAAATTTAAGAGTTATTTTGAATGTTAGAAAAGAAAATCTTGATGCTAAAAAGAAATATAAATGTTAATAAACTTCACAGGGATAAAAGAAAAAATAACTATTTCAATTTGTTAAGAAAAATGATGAAACATGCCACAAATATACCCATCAATTCATATATATAAATATAATATATATATATATATATATATATATTGTGTTTAAATTCGCTGTATGATAGGTTGCTGATTTGGCTATTTCCATATTTTGCCAAGTGGACATTCTATTTTTTTGCCACATGGCCAAAAAAAAAAGTTTGTGTCTGTTAATGTATTTTGGTGGATTTCATTCTTTTTTTTGTTAACAATTAACTTACAGCTTTTTTTCACTTCATTATTTATAGTAAATTTCAACCAATTATCAATTACATACCTTATATATATTTGTATTACTTTTACCTTCATTTCTTTTTCTAATCAACTCATAATTCTCTTTTTTAATTCTCTATAGTCATCTTCTTTATCCATATTATATGCTTGATCATTAGTACTATTATCAAAATACTTTATTTTATTTTCATGAGATAATAATGATGGATTATTTAATAGGTTCTGACACTTCTTTCCTTCTTGATAAAGACATTGCTCGAGACATATGTATGGGTCTATAATGATTTCTAAATTAATTTCAAGGAATTTTTGTTACACTTTGCTTAGTTTTAATTTGGTTAATTATCTTTTTATATATTTTTTAGTATAAGTGGGGGTCTCAAGACTTCTCACTTATACTCCTTCCTCCTGTACGATCCAGTCCATCCCCCACTCTCCCCAAATTAATTATTTTAATATTACATTGAGTGTTCACAATATTTTATTTAGTTTTCCTTGCCTAACTCTCATTTTATTTAGACTTTATATTGCATGTCATTTTCAACATTTGGCTCATTTTAAGTTTGAGATATAGCATATCTTTTTTTTTTTTAAATTCTCAAACCTTTTTTGAACACTATGTGACAAATATTTTACCTATTAAAAATATTTAGATTTACAAAATTTGTATTTCAATTTCTATTGTACCACTCAACGTAAAATGACTCATACCATTACACGGGGAAAAAACTAGTATCTATAGATAGTTATTCATTATCAACATTATTATCCGATATACATAGTTATATGATATTAAAATAGTAGATGCTCTAAAGGTACAAGATAAGTATCTAATGTTGATTCAATTAATTGAGAAAATTAATAAGAGACATCCGCGGTTGACTGACAAGAAAATTGAAGAACACTTGTCCATCAATCAACAACTTCCTTAGGAGAAATATGTTCACATATATATTATAGATACAAAAATGTTAATGATGGAATAAGATTTGAGCAAATCTAGTAAATAAGATTATTATTAAAAATAAGAATTATTAGAAAGGAAGGTAAAGGGGGAAAGTATATACTATTACGTTAGCATATTGTAGCATTATCCAGAATCTGGTATTGGTGATAAAATGATCAAACCAATAATTGGAATAGAAAACATAATTGAAGAGGAATAAAAAAAGAAAGATAAAAGAGGAAACTTTCGGAACAGCCCTTAAACTATCGCCTTTGTATGGTTTTGACCCTTCAACTATAAATTGTCACAAATAAGTCCTTGAACAAAAGAAAATGTTTGGTTTAAGGACTTCCATCAATTTTGGTTGTCAAAGGTGATGGAATTATGGGTAAAATTGTCCAAACAAAAAAATTAACAAGTAAGAACAACTTGAAAAGCCTTGTTGACTGATTATTTCATCAAACTAGGGCTAGAGAAGGCAAAAAATGAACCAAAAAAAAAAAAAGATGAAGAAACATTAAACACAATGTCATCAGTTGACTTACTATAGTTGGTTTTTAATAAAATCATGGCTTGACTTTTCTATTTGATCGATTTTTCCCCTAATTCCTTTAACTTTAACACCTAAAATTGACGATACTCCTTACACTAAACATTTTTTTTTTGTTCAAGAGCTAATTTGCTACAATTTATCGTTGAGGGGGTCAAAACCGTGCAAAGCAAATAGTTTAGAGATCTGTCGGAAAGTTTCCTCAAGATAAACTATCAACTTGGCAAAATATGGGAATAGCCAACTAAATAAATTACTAAAATCGAAATTGAGCATCGTTTGATATATGTATGCATGTATATATTCAAATTGTAGCAGTAGTAAAATGGAATAGACTAAGGGAATGGAAAAAGGAGTAATTGGCTACAAAAAAAAAAAAAAACCATATGAAGCTTCTTTTTTGCTGTAAGGTAAAAAAAAAAAAAACCAATCAATCATACATATGAATGGTCCTTACGGCAAAAAGACACGGTGGCAAGAAAGGACATCCACTTGTCTCTCTCTCTCTCTCTCTCTCTCTCTCTCTCTCTCTGAGTCAATCTGTTTGAATAAATGCACAATACTCACTCCAACAATGTATAACGTTGGGAGGAAACAGAGTTCTTGGCCATATCTATTTTTTATTCCTTGTAGATCAAGAAAACAATGTCGGAGAGCAACCCTGCTATAAGGATTCAACAATGCTCGATTCTAGAATAGTCAAGATCCAATGAAACCACTTGACGCTAGAAGGTTTACGAAAAAAAAAAAAGAAAAAAAGAAAAATACATAATACAGAGTCCAACGTACTTTCCAAATATCCGAGATTATTCCCATCTTATATAGTCACTATTAAAGAATTTATAATGGTATAAAAACTATCATTGTAAAATTTGATATTATCAAAAGTTTAGGTGAGAAATAGTGTTTTGTTAACTAGAATCTTTGAATTAAAGGATCCAAACAATATTACAAAATGTACTTCCTCATTTTTAAATTTTGGAATTCATAAGACATTTGTTCCTAATTTTTAGTTTTCATGTGAGACAATTACTTTGAAGTTTGTGTTATGAAATGAGCATATGGTTTGTTCTATTTTCATATTTTCTAAGTTAATGCTGCTATAGAAATTTTCTACGGAATACAATTATATTGAAATTCGTGCTATGCAATATATTATACGTCACAAACATGCATAAAAACTTGTTTGACTTTCATGTTCTCTAATTTAATAAATACACTCTTATATATGTATATATGAATAAATCTTACACATACTGACATTTTATATACTATCACGATTTGATACATGTGTCATATGCAAAATTCATATTTCAACTCAAGGTTGGATTTTTTTTTTAAATTTAGTTATCATGCACACAATTCTAATAAATGTATACACCATCAATATATATAAAATTAATCCATCTATATATACATACAAACAAATATATACACACACATATATACATACATTATATATGTACGCATACATACACACACAAATATATATATATATATATATATGTATGTATATGTATGTCTGTATATATCATTTGCTATTCTACTCTACTTCTTAGTGATGTTATGTATTTAAATAAATTTTTCTTACAAAAACAGTGTATATATTAGCGGTTTAGATGCATGCCGCATCATTTTAATTTGAACTTAAACTTCAAACTTAGCCCATGTGGCATATATATCTAGATCCATTAGTGCATACACTCTATAAGAGAAATTAACCCTGCATATCTTCTAACTTTCAGATGATCATCGTCACACTTTATTTGGTAAAACTGTGCATGTTGCCTTGTAGAGAATTTGCTAGGACTAATGTAAATGATGCCCACCAAGTGAAACCTATGTTGCTAGATATATTATGATTCTCGTAAACAAGTATTACTTATAACAAAATTATCTAAAAAATAGCACTCTTTAACAAATGGTAGAAATAATTTTTCCTTAAAATTTTCAAAGATGATAATTAAAATGAACATAAATAAAAAATAATTGAAACCATCAATGGGAGTTTTATCAAACACTTTAGGGTAATATTCAATTATAAATATAGTTATTTTTAACATTAATAAGAATAAGAATAATATGAATAGAAAATCAATGGGCAATACTATAGCAACGCCCAATAAGGGGCAATCTCTAGACCCTGATGAAGCGCGCTAGCTCAACTCTTGCTAGGTCAAACTATAAGGAAATCTTACTTTACATAAAGCGTGGAAGGCCAAGGAATGGTAATTTCCAATCAATTCTCCTGGTTATAATGTAGTTTTTGGAGATTCCATGTCCTTTTCTGTCTTTTGAAACCAATTACATTTTTTCCTCCGGTTGATTTTGGAGGATTGGGAGTTGCACTTGCACACCGTCATTGGCCCACCACTCTTCATTGATTTTCTTATTTTATTTCGCTTATACCCTTTTGTCCTGGTTTAATTGTAATTCTATGTGTGATTTTGTCCCTTTTCTGGCCTTTTTTGTACTTCTTTTCTCGATTCTGCCTGTCTCCATTCCGTGCTTTCCCGCTTCAGCAATCATTTTCCATGTGCCGCTGCTTGTTTCCTTTCCAGGAGTTGTGTTGCTCTCACATTTAGGGGCCGTTTGGTTGGTGGGGTTAGGACTCGGGGATAGGGTTGATTCCAGAACCCCATGTTCACAGGTTAGAACCCAAAATTTGGGGAATGAACCCCATAAGTGTGGGGTTTGTCAAAACCCAACTTGAACGTGGGGTTTGTCAAAACCCAGCAACAAACCCCACGACCTAATCCTACAGATAATTTTGTTCCCGTTTTCTTTCCTCCGTTGCCCTCCATCTCTATTCACCTCACGTTCTCTTCACATCTGCTCCGATGTTCTCTTCACAAAGGGACGACAGACTACAGAAAGGAGCCTCAGCTCTGCATCTGCAGTCGAAACATCGCAGAAGCCCTCATCAACTCAAGAATTCCAAAACTTGCATTCCGCGAATTTTCCCTAATTTCGTGCCACGAACCCACTTTTTCTTCTAGGTATTTGCACTCAAACGACTGGGTTTCAATCGGTATGACTCTCCTCTTCCCTAAAAATTCATTTCCAGCATTTTGTCTTTGGTTTTACCATTTCTTCTTCTTCTCTTTCAAAGCTCTAAAGCCCTAAGCTTTTAATCGGACTTGAAACTGCTGAAGACAACCTCCACCTCATCGCTCAACCACCGCCGCCGTCCTCGCCACCACCTCCACCGCCACCATTGAGTTGATTTGGATTATCGGAAGCGAGCCTTTCCCTGCTTCCAGCTGCCATTGACCACACCATCCGGACTTCTTTCTTTCTTTCTTTTGAAGACAGTCTTTCAATTCAGCTCCTTGGCAACCTCAGGTTTGTTCATGTACGATTGTGTACGACGACTATCGATATTGGGTTTTTTTAATTTTCGGAAGCAAATTGGATTGAAGATTGAGTATTGGACCGGTTTTAATTGTTTAGGTTTCATTGAATTGTTGGAATTGTTATCAAGGTGGAAGTTTTTCTGCGGATAATATGATTTGTATCTTGTAAAGTTTTTGTTTGTCTTCTTTGAATGGCTTGTTTCTTGATGCCGAATTAGGAAATTCTTAGCCTAATTGGGTTGGGTTAGGGGAAGTTTCCAACTCTTTTAGGTGAGAGGAGGAGTTAGAAAATGGATACTACAGTTCATTTTAAGCTTCACGTATAGGAAGAAAATTATGTCATGATCATAATTGCAATTGTCATTATGAAAGTAGTGATTTTGGTTGAATATATAGGCAATGCCTTCCTATAAAAGATTGTTCTGGTGTTTCATGAAAATTTTTCAAAAAGAATGACATAAAATTTTATTGTGAAACAAAATCTCTTAAAACATACTATCCCGTTGGAAGTCATTTATGAGGTTTTGGTATTACAATAAAGATCTGTTCATAATTAGTTTGTCACTTTGCTAAGCCTTAATTGTTTAATGAAGTTAAAGAGAATTAGGATACTGGGATCTTTGAAGTAGAGAAATTTCATCAATTTTCTTTTGAGCCTCTATCCCTTTACAAGTGGAAGTCGTTATGAGTGTATTTCTCAAACTCTGTTCCACGCATAGTGGTGCTCTGTGCGTTGCTTATCTTGATATATACGTGTTGTTTGACCATCTGCAGACTTGATTTGGAATAAAACATCGGAATACCGCCATATGCTGCAATACAACCTTTTGCTCATGATCTCTTGGTACATTTTGTTGAACACCATGAAATTCACGTTTCTCTTGTTGAGTCAACAGAGATATATTGCACTATCAATTATCATTGACTAAACAATATGTTTACAGGTTTTTGACCTTTACATGATTCCTTGTGCCTATGTAATCGGTTTCTTTCATCTCGATGTTATTGAGTTTCTCTTTGCCCATTTTTTGTATTTGACTTTAGTTGTGAACTCATATGTTAGAATTTTTGCGATTGTAGAACTATGGCACGTTTACCTATCATGAATGGGAGGCATAGACATATGCGGAGAGTGAGACTAATGTCTACAATGCTATTTGCTTTTACGGTGGTTTTGTTGATGTGGTGCAAGCTAGCTTCTTTGTATTTCTCTAGATTGAGACGTCCAATAAAGTCTAAAGAGGAAAAAATTATGAACGTTATGCAATGGATGCTTAGGGTTACAAGGGATAGTGAAACTCCTTGTATAAGTGTACTTCGCATGGATAGAAAAACATTTGGGGTATTATGTAAAATGGTTAGAGACGTTGGAGGTTTAAAAGCGAGTAGGAACATGAGTATTCAAGAAATTGTTGCAATGTTCTTGTACACCTTGGCTCATCACGAAAAGAATAGAACTATTGCTCTTACTTTTTTAAGTGGAGAAAGCTGGAATCCTTGCCAGTTTAATCTTTGCCTCTTAGCAATATTAAGACTACATGAATTGCTCTTGGCAAGACCACAACCTATGATGACTGCACGATGAGAGATGGAAATGTTTTAAGGTAACACAACTTTAAGAATACTAAAATGCTTCGATTCACATTTACAGTCTTCTACACTTGTAGTAACATCGAATGAAATGTTTTTTTTTTTTTTGAATGTAGAACTGCATTGGTGCTTTGGATGGAACTTTAATTAAGGTGACACCACCTAGTGACCAAAAAGGAAGATATCGAACACGAAAAGCAAGCATTGCAACAAATGTCCTAGGTGTCTGCAACCCGAACATGCAATTCATTTATGTATTGCCCGGTTGGGAAGGCTCAGCACACGATGGCCGTGTGCTTCGAAATGCAATCTCTAGGCCTAATGGACTTAGAGTACCACAAGGTATATTTTATAGCAACATCTAATATCGTAACATCCTTCTTTGCGAAATGAATATGGGTAGTAACTTCTAGGTTGTTATGTGTTCTTAGATTGTTATTACTTGGTGGATGCTGGATATTGCAATGCTAAGGGGTTCCTTGCTCCGTTTCGGGGGCAAAGATATCACCTTAGTGAATTTCAAGGACGGTGACCACAAACTCCGGAAGAGTATTTTAACATGAAACATTGCAAAGCGAGAAATGTCATAGAGAGATGTTTTGGATTACTGAAAGGACGGTGGAAAATTCTAGCGTCCCCTTCCTTTTTTAGAATCCAAACACAAGTGAGAATTATAATTGTGTGTTGTTTGTTGCATAACCTAATTCGAAGGGAAATGGCAGTTGATCCCGAAGAGTTAGAACCTGATACAAGGCCGAACGGCGATGACGATGATTCGGACGAGGATGATAATGAAGATGCAATTGAGTATATAACTACTATTGAGCCATCCGATGGGTGGGCCACAATGAGAAGTAATCTAGCACTAGAAATGTATAATCGCTGGCAGGCAACCAGTAATTAAATTCTTCAAAATTGCTTGGCTTTGTTATGGATATTGTATTTGACTTTTTATTTGTAGCCTCCTATATTACATTTAACGTCATTCTCAAATTGTAGAACTTCATACGATTTGTCTAATCTATTTTGCAATTCCCTAACATTTGTCTACTTCATTGTAATGGTAAATATGGACATGGGTTGTACAAGATTACATGTCTTTGCCTTTATAATTCTTTTTTCTTGTTAACTATGGGATTGTGTCAAACATAATCATGGCAGAATGGAGAATGACGACGTTGTTCGTGGAAGGGGGAGGAACAAATGCTTTTGGAATGACACGGAGGTTAAACTCCTAATCGAGGCACTACAAGAATTGGCTACTGATCCGTTTTGGAAGACGGACACTGGGTTTAAAGCTAACTACATGGTAGAGTTGCAAAAGAGGATTACGGCAAGCCTACCGTCCTTTGACAAGCAAGTTCATCCACATCTAGAATCAAAGGTAAAATGGCTTAAATCAAAGTACCATGCCATAACTGAAATGTGTAAGGAAAGTGGCTGTCAATGGAATGACATAGAAAAGAAGATCCAGTGCGAACGGCAATGGTATGAAGACTGGTGTAAGGTAACATATACAAACAAACTATTTAATTTTTTTTCTCAATTTGGATGGTTTGATACTTATGCATTTTGCTTTGCCTGCTTTTTGGTTTGTAGACGCACAAGGATGCCAGGGCACTTTGGAATGTCAACTTCCCATGGCTGGAAGATTTGGAGCTAGTGTATGGAAGAGATAGAGCAACCGGAGGTACTGCTGAGGGTGCGACTGATGCTGTACAAAACTTGGAGAAAGAGGTTGACGAACAAGATGTTCCAATGGACTTGAGTAGTGACGATGAAAATGAGCAACAAGTCGATTCGGTTACTCAACCGAGCACAGAAGGTAGTAGTATGAGAACATCTTCAAAACGAAAGAAGATGGGTGCATCTACAAGTGGATCAAAGAAGTCTCGTACACAAGTTACAGGACCTAGTGTTGAGGTCCAATTCCAGCAACTCACAACTGAAGTTGGATCTTTGGTGACCGGACTAGCCACTAACTTTACAACTATAGCTAAGGTGATGGCAAATGAAGACACACGTGAGCAGGAGGCAAAAGAGAGGCCCACGCAGCTAGCAAACGAGCTCATGAATCTTGGAATACCAAGTAATGACATCTATAGGGTAGGCCCTATGATACTCAAAGAAAAGTCGTTGCTGGAATTTTTCTTCGCTCTACCACCAGAAGCCAGAAAACAATATGTTCTTGATCTTCTTTCGGGGCCTTCAAATTCGTAGAAATATTTTCTTGTTATGTATTTAATGGACAATTTGGATGGTTGATGTCATTTGTCATTTTCAAATACTGCATTTGTATGTTGGAGGTGGAAATTGGACTTCTTGTGTTATCTTGAATCAACTTGTTTTGATGACTTATCTTGTGTCTGTTGGATGTGGAAATCGATTCGACTAATATTATTCTTGTGAGGCAACCCAAGAATTTATGACTTGCTTTATTTTAGTATTTTTGTGTTTTATTAAGCAAGTAGTTTCATTTGGAATAATTAAATTTTCATGTGTTAGGTCTCCACTGCGTGCCCAAAATTGGGCACGCCTAAGAAGGAAATTCTCACCGCGGTCCATCATAGGCGTACGCTAATTGGGCACGCCTATGGATTGGAAATTCCGTGGTCGGAAGTGTTGGCACTAGTTAGGCATAAATACTGAAAATAAAAACATAATTTGTTAAAAATAATACTATAATGATATAATGTATCTGGGTGAAAAACTCATTTATTCAAAAAATACTTATATGGGTAAAACTAAAATAAATACTTCAAAAATAACATTTTTATTTAACATTGTTATTGACAATCAAACATCGGGGGAAAGTATAATACTAGAAATCTCAGAGGAGCTCAGTCAAATAGTTATGAAATTCAAGGGAGGTTTCTAAAATTATTCCAATAAAAAATTGTCTCGAGGGTAAAATTGGAATTTTGGCCTATTCCATTCCAACAGGTTCGTCTAACCAAACAAATTTTAAGTAATGATTCCGATTCCGAGGCATGCGAACCAAACACAGGGATTGGAATGAACCTGGCCATTCCATTCCGAACGTAATCAACCCCAACCCCTAACCCGATTCCGGAGTGCGAACCAAACGGCCTCTTACTCTTACTCACATGGCTAGAAATAGGCTGGTATTATATTCAAATTTTTAACTCCCGTCTCCTGGAAGAATATAAAACTTGGTCAACCAGGAGTTTTTGGGTCAGGATTTTTTCCTTTTGTGTATAATGATTCGTTTTATGGAATTCAAGCAGGTTTTTTGTTTTATAAATGAGTGAGCATATACAAACAATCTAGCATTAAAAAAAAAAAAACCTAGCATACCTATGACACTCTAGCAACAACAGCTCTAACAACTAAAAACAAAGCATGTCCACCCATATGGAAAAAACCAACAAATACATGACTATTCATGGACCAAATAATACCACTACAATAAAAAATACATCATTTCACCAACATTAAATTAACATTTCGCCCTCAGATAACATTAAAATAACATCAAATAATACCACCACAATAAAACAAACTAGATTTCTGACCCGTGCTATGCACGGATAAAATTTCAAATCAAAATAGTAAAATTATTTTTCTTAAGAAAGTTTATTTGGAATGGAAAAGGTGAAAGTTTAAGATAGTGTCAATTTCTATCAAAGGATGTTCTTTTGAATAAAAGCAAAGGAAAAAAATCCATACTCATGAACTTTTAAAAAAAAAGATTATGAAATTGTCAAAAAAAATGTGCTTAATTGTCATATGTTGTTACAACTGCATATAAAAATTTGTCCCATATTAAAAAATTCCTTTCATTCATTATATCATACTTCGATAATTTTGTATATTTTCAAACAACCTATGATTCCATGAATAATAAAAAAAAATCTAATTCCAGTTCCGTTATTAGATAACCTTTGTTTTCAAATAATTACATCTTTAGTTAAAGGATAAAAAAATAACCAAAATTAAATAGTAAAAATCCAAATAAGGTCCAAAAGATATTACCAAATACACACATCACTACCATTCTCCTCATTTTCCTCTTTATTACCTCTCTTATTCTGTAACCGCATTCTCATTACTACTCTTTCCCTTCTTTTGCCATATTTCCCTTATCCACAATCTCATCTCATTCATTCTTCCTCTCCAATACTATCCCCTTTAATTTGCTACCCTTTTCTTATTTAATAGACCTACTTTTTCCTATCTCCATAATATTTCTCCTCCCCCTTCCCCTTCCCTGCAAGTCAAACATCCATCCTCTCCCACTTAATAGTTTTATCTTGCAAGTCACACTTCCTTTTTCTCAGACTCAACAATATCAACAATCTTATCTACCTTAAAATTTTATCTATCATCCTCTCGATACATTTTTTTTTTTTATATTTGAGCACCCGGTATCCCCATCTTTATAAGACTAATCCGGATTTAGTTTGGAAAGTACCTGTAGAGTCTAACTCTTACTCAGGGGTAAAGGTCCCTTATAATAATTTGTCCTCCTTCTCTATTTTAACTCCACATTCCTTGTTCACTACCCATTTAAATCACTTTTCAAATAGTTCTGGTTAAATCCAAAGTGAAAATTATGATCTATGGTAAAAATCAAATTTCAGGCATAAATTGCATAAAATTTTGTCATCTTTGGAGCCTTTTTTATAAATTACCATTTATTATTTTTTAGAATTCCTAAAGCACTTTCAAAATTGACCAACCAAATGCATCATTATTTATTTAAGATATAATTCCATATCAATAAATTTTATTCATCTTAAAACTTACCCTCAATATAAGAGTATTATATTGAAATTATTCAAAAAAATATTATTATGAGCATGTAATATAATTATAATAATATCAAATATAACAGTGAAAGAAAAAGTAAAAAAAAATAGCAAAAAGATATACTTATAAAAAGAAAATACTACACAATCATAATGCAATCACAAAATTTAGATTGCTTTAAAAAATTACGTAGTAAAAAATGTAAATATCTTCTCGAGAAAGAGAGAATTGAAAAACATATCTTGCATTATAGTGAAACCAGTTTCTTACTAATATAATAGATCTTGTTAGAAATAACAAAGAAGTGAAAAATATTTGGATTTGTCATGATTTCTTTTTCCCTCTAAAACCGTATGTGGTATTCAAATCATGTTGTTTCAAATTATTAAATTAATTATAGTTTCCTTAATTTGATATTCAAACCATTAGCACGCTCATAGTTATTTTTGGTACAATTAACCAATTGTAAAGATGTTTCCTTAAATTTGTTTTATAGGTGTTAAATGGCTAAATTTATTTTTGTTAATGTCAATAAAAGACTAAGGGAATTGGGAAAAGTTTCCTTATTATTAGGTTTAAACATTTAATTGTTCATTCTAATTTTAGTAAAACTAACCAATCTCAAACATGATTCTATTTTATTTTGGTAAAGTTGATAAAAATTGTAATTAGATTGCAAAATCATAGGCATTTTTCCTATTTTTTGCTCTGCTATGTTTGAAAGAATCTAATTTTAGGGACTAAACTTAACTAATAACAGCATATTTTTGGTTCAATCCAAACAAAAGATACTACTAATATTTTCAATAATTAAAATAAATCAAAATGTTGAGAAAAAGAACTGAGACTTGGAAGCTCACTGAGTGGTTTAAAGTGAAAAACTGTTTTCGAATATATAATATATAGATTATTCAATGTTGAATTCGATTGGGATACATAAATATCAAAATCAGAGGAAGAAATGAATTAATTTATCGGAATTGAAATTAAACGTGCCTTATATTCGTATTCCCAACTATACCCAAACTATTCAGATCACACCTTTTTCCCCACCCAAAATTCACTTTTCCACAAATCATATATAAGCACATATACCCATATCAATAAATCTATTAACTATCCCATCCAATAGGGGCACCCCGCGTTAACCGCGGGGTGAACAAGCCTAGTAATAACTTAAAGTGACTAGAGCGTTCTAACATAAAATGCAGATACATTACCACAAATATAAGTTATTACACAAACGAAAGTCTAATTCACTCCTTTCCTTTATCATAAGTTCAGACACTTGTAAGGAAGATAAAATTTTAATGTATCACGCTCGGTAAGGTCCATTTTTTAAGAAATCAATTGATAATAATTAAAGAAAAATTTGCAGTAAACAGGTAAAAGCATTCATGAAAAACACGTCTGGCCAAGCAGTCAATTATGACAAATTAAGCATATATATACAAGGGTGGATACGATCGAACTTTGCTATCAAGCATTTGAATATCATGTCTCAGTCAGTATGCGCTAAAACAGATCTCCAATTAGCAATTATTTCACCATCATGCACGTCATAACTCCAAGTGGCCACAACACTAAGGGTAGTACTTGATTATACCATAATAAACACGTCACACACCTCCAAACCTATGCGCATCTTGTAAAGCAAGTGTGTAGCAGAGCCAGGCTGGCTAGTACACTTGACCAAGCTTAATGTTGGGTTGGCAAATTTAATTCACGTATGGCGTGGATCTAGTTCTTTCCGGTGCGATAAAGTACAGAACTATATTTACAATGATGCACAAATATCATTTATCAGCTAAAAGAGAGTGGATTATAACTCAATTAATCCAATAAAAAATTTTATGACAAGTGCACCATTTTAATCATATTTTTTCTGTAAGGGCATTATCTAAACTCAAGATGGATAGAAATACATTATAAAACTTATAAATACAACAATATAAATTAATAATTAGTTTAGGGACACTCACTAGTTATATACCAAGATTTTGTGAAATTTCTCCTCTTTCCTTGGCTTGCTCAAGTCTCAAGAGTACCTAAATCGTGTACATAATAGTCAACAAATAAACCAAACTAATTTTAATACCATACTAGAATTTTAAAAGTCAAATATAAATTCTACTTAATTAGTTATTAAAACGAGAGTTGAACAAGTGCACTTCGTAGTCCTGCTTGAATGACTAACTATAAATATCAAATAAGTTCTAATTTCCTATGTATTCTAATAGATATGCTTGTTTTAATTCAAATCTGCAGGTATGATCTGGTTCTTATTTAAATCCACATGGCAAGACTAAAGTATAGGTATATGTAGTTGAGTAGATTATACATCAATCTCTCATATATGCATATATTAGTTTTCCATTTTTCTTCTTCTTCTTCTTCTTTTTCCCCCCTTTAGTTTCTGACAAGCCTTGACATCATCCTATCTTTTTCTTCTTTTGCCCTCATCTAGACTATTAAACTTTTTTTTTTTGTTAATCTCAATTAACTCATTGAACTATTCCAACTAATTCAATCAACCATTCCGTTAGATTATACTATTAATTTAGATGGAGTTTGACTCATTAAGAATCAATTGCATTTTGTAGGGAAAAAAATGACATTTCGCAATCCAAGTAAATCTCATTTCCCTTTTTTTCTTTTCTTTTCCTTTTCCTTTTACATTTTTCTTTCATCTTCTTCTTCACCATGCTACTGGTGAAACTTGAGATTATAGTCATGGCTAACTTTTTTCCATGCTTACATCTTCATCATGCATTTTTTTTCATCCCTTTTTTTTATTTTTTTACCAGAAATGACTAGTAACTAACAAAGTAGGAGAATTACAATTGTCTCTCCTTTCATTTTTTACACTTAATAAAACCAAAAATTCATAAAATATGCATGAAAACATTAATCATAGGATACAAACAGATTAACAAGTTTTCAAGAAAAGCATTAATAATTCAAAAATTAAGAAAAACATTAATAGAATGGGCTAGTTAAATCATTTGAAAAAGTTAATGGGCTAATTAAGATGGAAAAAAGTTTAATGGTCTGGATGAGAATTTGGAATAGTTTGATGGGTTACCATGCACTTTACCCAAAATAAATTTATGTTGCGTGAATTGTGGCATGTCTGTCATATTATTTGCAGGGTTATTTATGAGGTAAGGTGATGTGAGCAAATGATGGGTTCAAAATTTCATTTATGCCAATAAAATTTTATTATATGAGAATCAATTATTTCTAAAAACCGTTCAACCCCTAAAATCTGTACAAAGTTATTTCAAGAGACAGATGAAAAGTTATATCATTTCCTTAGTGATATAACCAACATAATAAATTTGTTTTTCAAAGGTGGAATTATTAGTAAAAAGAATATGATGTCATTTTCAAGTTTTCAAATAGTACTCTTTGTGGTTTTTCAAGAATGACTAAATAATGGAAATTGGCAAAGTTTATGTACCAAGGATATCTTAGTCCTACTAAGCATTTCTTTTCTTTTACATCACTTGTTCGGAACTACTTAGTTTTTCAAAATGTAGAATTATCTAAAATGACTTTATATTCTAAAACTTTATTGATTTTACCCTTTTCTTTTCTTTTTGTTCTAGCGCTAAATTGTTACAATCCAACATTGTGTCTACGTCTATGGCTTTAAAATGGTAAAATTGATTTTAATTATTGATTAACAAATAGAGAACATAAAAAAATTAGTCTCATCTGGAGTACAATTTTTGTTGTTATCCATATTTTATGTCACATAGTTTCATCACAAATGGCAAAGACCAAAATGAAAATAAAAAACATTCACACACAACATAGAAAATGAAACAAGAAAAAGTTGGATCGGCAATTGCATAACTTTGCATCGATCACTATGCTTTCTTTTAAATTTGACTCGCGCTTTCAAGTCTAGTTAGGTAGGAAGCTTCTTAAATAGTATTTTGACAAATTGCATTTTAATCTATACTATTTCATTCTTCCTCAAAGAATTTTGTTATATTTTTTCTTCCCTTTCCCCTGACTTTTCCCTAAAAAATTATTGCATTTAGGGCAAATTTCAATTAGGCTCTCTAGAGGAGATCAAAGTGTCAATATACTCCCTAAAAGATAGTAAGTGCCAATTAAGACCTCAAAATTTGAAATTTTCATCCAATTAAGCCCTTTCTTCAATTTAAGTTTGATCAATAATGCTTGTCCAAACTTTAAACAATGTAAAAAATGTCAACCATTTAGGAACTTTGAAGCAATTAACTTCCTACCTGATTAAGCTAAAAAGGGTAAAAATATTGCTATTCTAATAAGATTTGGAGGACTCAAATAGCAAAATCTATTTTAGACTAAAAATAATTTCTCATCTATTTTAGCTCATTAATTGCTTCGAAAGTCCCTAATTAATCGAAGACGCATATTACCACAAAAGATTGGTTACGAGTTATTCATCAAATATGAATTGATGGAAGAGCTCATTTGAAACAAAGTTTCCAATTTGAAGGGTTCAATTGGTATTATTTCACTTTTTATGGGTTGATTTTGATACTTTGGCCTATTTTGGAAGACTAATCCAAATTCATCGTAGTATTTATGGTTCTTCATTTTAGTTTCATCATCCATAAAGTATTAATTTCCCCTAACTATATGTACTTCTGTATCATGGGTGTAATAGTTGCACATTACATTTTTGTCTTTTATGTCAAGAAAAAATTATTCTACTTGATCTGTGCACTTTTCATTTGCAACTATCATTTGTATGCCTTGTTCTTGGTTACTTTAGATTTTACAAAATCTAATTATAAAAATTGATTATAGAAAATGATCAGAATCAACAAAAGCTACTCTGTAGTTGATTATAGATTTTAGCTTTTTTGGTTATTAAAAAAAATCTATAATTAGAATGCAAAAGCAATTGAGTACATCATAAAAACTGATCTAAAATCAAAATCTATAATTAGTTAAAATATGTGAGGACCTGAAAATTCATTTTATTCGACCTAATTAATTAATTAATTAATTATTTTCTCTAAATAATTAATTTAGATCATTTTAATTGCCATTACACCATACATTACTTCCTTTTATTTTAAAAACCTTGTTTAACATCAAATTAATTTATAAATTGCAAAATTCCATATTTTCATAAAATTACTTTATTAATTTAGTTTGAATTATTTGATTTTCATATATCAATTGTAATGGCACGAAAAGGTTTAAAATGCATTAATCACGTTTAAATTATGTACTTGATTAAATTGTTTGAATGTTTAAATTTCGTACTCGGGTCTAGGGTCGACCACTAGATATAAGTTTCGAATGTTAGAATATGTATTTGAGATATATAAATGAGAGAAACTGGGATCGTAATATCTCATCGCGGGAATTTACCTCAACGCGACAAAAGAGGCTTTATGTCCGATCGGTACACTTTCTTCCATTTCTTCCATTTTCCCCCCATAAAAGCTTCAAAAGTCAAAACAACCACAACCACTCATTCCTTTTCTTTCTTCCTCTTTTGCAGATCCTTCCCTCTCTCCTTTCTCCTCCAATTTCTCTCCAAAAATAGCCGCCCATCTTCATCTTCTTCCTCTTCTTGTTTCATCAAAAACCATCAACACAAAACCCACCATTGAAGCCAACAAAAGCTTGAGGATTGTGTTAGTTTCTTGGTGAAAGCTTCGGTCCAGCTAGGAAGGGGAGGAGCCGGTTGTTGAGCTTGAAAGTTGAGGGCTTTTGTGAGCTAGGTCATCCACCATAAGCCAAGTTTCTTGTTGGAGTAGAGGTAGGGTTGCTCAACACCAAGAACTTTGCTCATTTGTTTCATTTCCTAGGTTAAGAAAGCTCATGGCTCTTTGTGTTATATTTTGTTGTTAATTGATGAATGTGGGCTCTATGAAATCCCACCATATATGAACTTGGGGCTGTTGATGATCTATTGTGTGTGTGTGTGAGGTGTTTATGTGGCAATTTGTTGCCAAAAATTTGAGAGGGAAGAAGAGGAGAAAACAGAGAGGAAAGGAAATGCATGCTGCCCTGTTTTTGGTTTCTTTGATTGCTGCCTCTCCGTGTGATTTTTTCTGAAATTTGGTGAAAACGTAGTTCACATACTGAGGTTTATGCCTGCAAAATTTGGTGTTTTTCCAGTATCATTTCGTTACCTAAATAATGCTCCAAAATTTCTCTTCAAAACTAGAAAACCATGCTGTCAGGACAGCTTACTGCCTCATGTTCAAATGACTATATTTTCTTACTCGGGAATCGAAATTGAGTTCTGTTTGTTGTGTTTGAAACTAGAATACAAGTTCTTTCAGTGAAATAAATTTCAAGAGCTAGTTCAAATTCTGTGAATTTTGGTGAATTTTCAAAGTTGACTGGAAACCAAGACTGTTATGTTCTGTTTTCACTATAATAGCAATTTTAAACTAAAATTTGATTGGTTTTTGATTTGAATCTTGTACAACTGTCTCTCCAAGAGTTTTAGTTCATTGAGTCTATTTTCTAACGGTATAAGATTCGTAATTTTTGGACTTATAGAACTCAAGTTATGATTTTTCAAAAAATACTGCACAAAACCAAAACTTCTTCTAAGAAAGTTTAAAATCTGGAAATTTGAATGCTCAAAACTGCTGGTTGTTGTTGAGATCATTTTTCCCTGTTTTAAACCCATTATTTCTTGGTCTTCTTGTGGTTATTCACTGCTAAGATGATGGTTTAGATGAGGGTTAGACCCCTTGCAAAAATGAGCATTTTTGGTGCATAAAAACGTTTGGCAAAAGCTTGAGAAAAGTGAAGAAGCAAACTTGGAAATTTTTATTGAAAAGCTGTTGGTTCAAATTGCCATTTTTCAAGCTTAGTTCGGATTTCTATTTTCATGGATTCCTTGGTTGTTTTAAAAGATTAAATGTTACACTATGTGTTGGTGAAATGCTTTGCAAATGTGAGTTCATTTGGTGTAACAAAGGCCCTTGAATGTTGAGTTAAAAATTTGGGATTTTATCCCTTTTGTACCTTGCCGAACTATTGCCCTATTTTTGAAACATTTTGATTCAAAATTTTGCTTCCATCTGATAAAGGAATACTGCTAGAGCTTTTGTGTCAATGTTTGAGTAATTTGGGGCTGTTTTAGTTGAACAAAAGGTTTGCAAATTAAAGAAGGTAAAATCTGGCGGCTTAGAGTTTAGATTTTCCGCAAACTTTGGCCATCTAAAAGTTATCTTACCGTGTGAGTTTTTGGCTCAAATTTGGTACACACATGGTCTATCTAGTGAAGTTTGAGTGTACAAAATTTGGTAATTTTTCAATGGCATCTCAATGCCCAAATATTGTTCCAAATAGCTTTTCAAATCTGGAAAATTTGGCCGTCAGTCTTGGCAGCCCTGTACTTCTGTTGGCTATAACTCTTTGTTCGGGAGTCGAAATTGAGCGCCGTTAATGGCGCTTGAAACTAGAATTCCCAATATTTCTAACGGTATAAGGCTTACATGCTAGTTCTTTTCCTATCAATACCATCAAAATCACAAAGATGGCTGATTCTCCAACCTGATTTTTCTGTTTTGTTGTTGTTGCTGGATTTTCTGGTTCGCTTTAGCTCATCCTACTTCATGAATCTTCGAGCGAAGTCTTCTAGTGATTTTTAGTATGTTGAACCTAGTTTCTGTAACTTTGAGCCTTGTCCATTTTTGACGTATATTGAGTGAGTTATGGCCTAAGAAAGAAGCTTTAGTTGAGTGATTTTGGGTGAACCTAGAGAGAGTTAGGTTAAATCTTGAGTTTATTCGTTTGAATTGAAAGTGAAAGTTCCATTTTGGCTCAGGTGACTGAGAGGTTGCGGAAGTTGGCTCGACTACTGAAGTTTAACCTTCTTGCTCATTTGCTTATTTTATTGGACTTCGGTGAGTGTTCAAGTGCATGTTATTTTGTGTTTTATTTAATGTTAATGATTTGAAAAGCATGCTTGTTTGACTTGGTGAGCGTGTACTTTATCGCGCTCATCCTTACTTGAATTGAATTGGTTAAATGCTCGTACTTGTGCTTGTTCTTGAATTGTTAAAACCAAACAGTTGTATGTACCACACTCAAGCAAATGGGAGGTACCTCTCCTCCTGTTTTGGTTAATTTTGGCCAAGTTGATTGGAGCGTTGTCTCGTCGACCTCTTTTGTCAAGTGGTAGTATGTACCACACTCTAGTGAGTGGGAGATGGCTTTCATCCCGTCTTGGTTTATGGATAAATTCCATTTTGACGAGCGGGCCCGGTATGAGGGATGTAAGTAGACGGGTGAGTGTAAAGTGGTGTCTACGGACAGTGAGATAGTGGTTGACGGAATGTCAACATTTCAATTGAAAACTGTGGCTTGGGTGCAGACCGAAGGTGGTTGCGGAAATTACGAAAATATGGGGAAGGCCAATTGTATCCTTTTATAGTGAACTCTTTACTTGTTTGATGTGAATTCTGAGCTTTTCTTCCGTATTAGTGTTCTATTGATTTTATTACTGATTTGTTCTGCATGTGTGTGATTTCTTGGCCTCACTGAGCGTTAGTTCACCCCAATATATTTGTTTTCCTTAACAGGTCTTGAAATGGGGTTCGTAGATCGAGAATTTAGTTTCTTCTATAGAAACCACGGTTGTATAGAATTGATTTTACTGTGAAGTTGATGGTCTATTGTATTTGAAGTTGATATAATTGTAATTTTGATAAAAATTATTGAGAATTTACTCTTGTAAGTGAGCTAGTAGTTTTATTGGATCTCAATTAGGGTTTTAAGAATGAATACTTGTATTATTATTTTAGATTTCGTAGTGAGTCCTGGCGAGAGTTGGGCAGGCATCCCACTAATACCTTTGGGTTCGCCTTGGGAGAGGTGGGGACTTTACAAAATAATCAACTGAGAACAAGCCCATAGCAATAGAAATTGAAGCATTTACTTCTTAATTAACATTCATAAGTAATAAGATCCACAAAAGTCTATCATAAAATATCCTGTGTATGGTTTTTCTATCTAAATTCACCCCCTATTGCCAATTCGTAACTTGGCCACTAATTTCATTAGCATAGTTTTTTTTTTTTGGTTCCTTGCCTTTTAAAAGTTTCTCCTAATTTCTTTCTAAACATATTGATACAAATAGATTTTTCTACTTCATATTATGCATTTAATGCCATTTTGGATCCTAACTAGTCAAAAGTATTAACAATTTTTACATTTTATCCTGAATTTCTGTAGCTGCTTCTTTATACTTTTTTTTGTTACTAACCCACTTAATGTAGTTATAGAGAATAAAAAGTGTCCGTCTTATTGCAACTCAGATCAAAGCATTGGAAAGCATAAACAAATATCATGTTTATCATAGATCTAGTCAGAAAGAATGCTAATCTTTGGCCAGTGGTAAGATTTTGGCTATATGACTTTTAAAACATTAATTTTTACCCTACTAATTTGTAATTGTACCCCCACTAGAAAAATTATTTCTTTGGTCATTGAATTTTAAAATTTTTATTGTTCATCCCTAAGAATTGGCGGAAACTCAATATACATGTATCTATGATTCATTTGACAACAACTATTAAAAAAAAAAAAGTAACTAACATAATGTATCGCATTCCTCCATGGGAGGGAGATCTTGGCCTCAAACCGAATCTCCCTTCCTCTTTCTCTATTTTTATTTTTATATTTAACAAATTCTCTTCTAGGATATTTTGATGAGAGTTTTCTCCTTCTAGTGTTTACTAGTGAGAGTTTCTTTTCTCCTAGGCTATCCTAATAGGAGTTTTATATTATTTTATATTATTTTTTCTTAAATCTTGGATTTTTTTGGGTTTGTATGTTAGATTTGAAAATTTTTGGAACTTCTTATCAGATCTCAATATTAGTTTGAACTTGTACCAGTTGGATAGCAGATCTAAGGGTTCATTTTGTTTATAGGATGAGACAGGATTGGATGACTTATCCTGTCTCACTCAATATTTGATTGCATTTTTATAATTGGATTAGATATCCATGTTAACTGAATTAATCCTCTCCAGAGGGGATAAAGTCATCCAATGGGGGGTTTTGGTATTATTTATCCGAAAATAATTGTGACAGAGGATAATGATTTATCAGATTCTTTTACCCTTATCAAAAAAGGGAAAACCTAACTATATTAATAAATCAAACACCGGATGACAAGGATGAGTAATCCCGTGATGATTAATCCCAGGATTAATTATCCAAGAATGAGTCATCCCATCTCATCCAATCAGTGAACCAAACGAACCCTAAGAGAATAGACAATAATAGATATTTATGGAGTAGCTTATGTAATTGATCAAATATGATGGTTTGTGATTTATAGTGCAATTTTTCTTATTTTGTAATTCTGTTAAATCTAATGATTTTTTAGATTAGATATATTTGTATCATGTTCTACATATTTTGTACCATTAGAACATCTTTCATTGTCAAACAAACGTGCTAGATAATTTCAACCTAGTTTAGTGATAATATTGACTTCTGATTTATTAGAAAAAGTAATCTATCACTTTATTGATGACTTCAAATATATAAGCCTAAAGCAATTCTTTCCTTTTACAAGCCTATTTATATACTTTGGTACTTTAGTTAGTTGTACAACATTAATAGTTTGGGTTGCTGGTTTCTTATTTTATATTTACATATGCCTAAACATACTATTTGTCGATTTCTTTTTATTTTTGTTTATTTTTAAAATTTTAAGATATTACTAGTTATGTGGTGAATGATTATTGCATACTTTTATCTACAGAAGTAAAAGAACTATTTTCTTATTAGTGTTCCCATTTAAAATGTATAATTAGCCATTGGACTCGGTCCACTATTGGACTCTCCCATGTAAGACACATGCTTGTGAGATGGTCCACTAGTGATCTAGGTCTATGTAAAAATATTTAAAAAAAAAAATGGATGGCATCATTCCAGGTTTACTAATGGTAGCGCATAGTATACAAAATGTCAAAAGTATAAATGTGCAGCTGAAGTTTACTAACTGCACCCTTTACCAGTGGCAAAACCAACACTCTAGAGTGAGGGGTCAATCTCTAACAACACATAAAATGAAGTTAGGGTTGAAAAACCAACCAAACTAATTAATACTCACATTTAGTTTGTTTTAGTAAGAGTTCGTTCAAATTTGGTTCGCAAATTAATTAAACCACGTTTGAAGAGTATCTTGTGTTTGGCAATTTTTTTAACTCAACTAAATTTGAACATGATTAGAACAAATTTGGAACTCATAGGTAAAACAATAAAGTTATTTGAACTCGGCTTGATAAAAACTTGTTCGAGGTAGATTTGGTAAATAAACCAACTAAACTTGAACACATTCTAAAATTTGTTAAAATAATCAAACAAACTTAAACGCTAAGATACTCAACTTGTTTTGGTTCATTTATGAAGTAATAGTATTGTTAAAGCCACCGAATATTAATGTTAAACATACCTTTTTCTTTTCTAAATTTTGTACTCTTTGTTCATGTTATACTTAAATTTAGAAGCAAAAATCATTCTATCTTTTTGAATTTGAAAACTTTAAAAGAATTTATTCTTGAAATAACTTCCATAAATAACTTGAAGTAAATCCAAAATTCTTGTGATGGTAACAATTATGCATTTTTAATTGTTTGGGGTTCAACATATATAAAAAATAAAATTTGCTAAAATTCAGTGGGGGCAAATAAAATACAATTTTAAAATTTTCTAAATTTTCTAAACTTACAGACTCATTTTTTCAAATTTAAGTAGGGTCAATTGCCCCCACTTGCTTAAATGTGACACTACCCTTTAATGCAGGTGCAAAATATGCACACTTACTGTTTTAAGTGCATATAATTGAAATGCTTATTTAGTGTAGGTATTAGAATTGATAAAAATTAGGAACACAAAGTAGAAATTCATTAATTGAAGAATAGACAAGTTAAATAGAGAATCAACTCCCAGGGAGGTTCATATACTGTATACAGTCTTTTTCAGTTCTTGATGAATTCTATTAAGTACTTACTCCCTCAGTACCATATGTTTTTGGTTGTCCTTTGAAACTTTTGTCAATTTTCAAACTTGCAGCCAAAAATTTTGTGGGTGTACACATTTCTTAACTACGAATTGTCAATTTCATGGTGCTAGAAAAATTGTCTTGAAGATTACTAAGTAAAGGAATTCGTTGGCAATTATTCACCACACTGGAAATAGACCTACTGCACACAAAATCAAGGTTAGATTTCAAGTTATAGATAAATTAGTTGAGTTGGGCGTCACACAAGGCGCGAGGTGCCCAGATTTTGTGACTGAATGTGTTGTAAAGTCAAGTAGAAGCCTATAAAATTGAAGTTCAAGTATGAAAATGAGATGTGCAAGGTCACTACTAAGCTAGATATATTTACATAGGTAGATAAACAGTTTTTGCATAGGGGGGTATTCTCACACTGCTGGAACTTATATGGGTAGGCGATAGCCTTGACAAAAGTATGCAGCGGTCTGTCCTTGGTAGGATATTAAGTAGTTACTAGTTGATCACTTGTTAGTAGGCTTTTTACCTGTTTGTAGCAGATGATAGCCTAGATAAATGCTTAAAGTAGCCTATGCTACATACATTAGGTCATATCCAGATTGTGGAGATGTTGACTGAGAGCACATTCACTCTGCTTTTGGATGCTTAGCAGCAGTAGTGTCATTTGCAAATGCCTTTCTATTTGTGCTACTGTTACTTGGCTCTTTGATGACTTCTTGTTGAGCTGGATTACATTCAACCGAAGTGGAAGCTGAGACGTAGGAGAAGCGGTTGTGCTGGCAGTATGAAGTTCAGTTTCGGTGGCTCAAGCAATTGATTCGTGCAAGGAAATTTGCATTCCATTCATCATACCAGACTGATGACTCTAATCTTTTGTACCATTTCTGGACTTTCTTGAAGCTCCATTGCAGTTTTGAGTAGCAAAAAATGTCGCTCCACCAGTGCAACTTCTTAGAGCTCTAAAAGAATTAGGCTTCCATATGAACAACTGACGATAACAATGAGCCGTAATCAAAAGCAGAATAAAGATAGAAAATGATACATTCAATGATAGTCACACTAATAAGTCATCATTGGTAAACATGTGCAATTTTAAGAACTCAAAACAAACCAACCAAGTGAAAGATCAGATAATTTACAGGTAAGTAACTAATACTTTATCCTTGGCATAATTCTGGCAGATGTACCACATATCAATTGGATTGCATTCATTGCATTACTCCACAGCTCGCAATAAAGAGAAAGTGATCTAGTGAAATGTCATACCTTTTCTAACGTCTCCTCCATTGCTTTACAACTTAACTTCTTACTTCGACAATTTGATCAGGCACTCAAAGTCTAGCATGCAGATGTCAATAAGCCACATAACAAGGTTATGCATGCCTAAACATCTTAAAACTCCTGAAGCTATAATTAAAAGTTTTCCAAGCACAAAAAGAAAGAAGAAAAGAAACGAAAAGAAAATGAGGTAAAACACGATTCAAACAGCAAAAAATACTAAGTTTAAGTAGCTCAGGAGGGAAAGATTAGGCCACTCAAGTCTGTTGCATAGCTTATTCAGCATGCAGCTCTTAGAAGAAGGTACAGAACAATATCTTCAACAAGAATACTGCTGAGGACAGAGACATTAAGACTGACACTGTGACTACCTTCTAAGAGGAATTTAAATGGTTTTGCACCTCTATGGCTACTTAACATAAATTCCAAAACTGGTAAACTTGTACTCCTAACTCCTAAGTTGACTTGTAACTCTAAGAAAAAACCATGCCAGGATTCCTCAATACTAAATCCGTTTTTCGGAGTTGCAAAAGCAGACTACCATTTGCGGAATCCTTCCAATAAGAAAAATAAACATGACACTACATGTCATCAAAAATTTAGACAAATATATCAAGTCCGAACAACATTTTGCAATAAATTTTTGAAGCTCAAAGACATCTATGAGAGAAAATTACTTGTATGAACCATGTCAAGCTGCATAATGCAGCATAATAATAACCATTTATTTCATAGAATACAAGAAATGTTCAACCTTCCATAAATTGCAAGCAAACCCACTTTCATCTTTGACAAATTTCTGACTGCCCTAATCTCCTTGGTTTCTCAGAACTTACATCTAAAGATGCAGCCCCTTCCCAATTCCTGATAATCGCATCTTTAATAAACATAATTGACTACTCATAAAAATCAAAACACAAAAAAAGAACAATATAAAACGCCAAAAACTTATAAAAACCCGAAAAAATACATAAAGGAGAACAACAAGCTAATAAGATTTAAAAGCCAGTCTTTGTAATCTGTATCAGTTAGTAATAAAAAGGGCAAAAGCACTCAAGGGGCTAATGAGGGCCACGATTCACTGTTACTGACTACTATTCAACCTTTTATTCTATTAGGATATAGATATGGACAGATAATAGATTCTACGTTAAGCTAGAAACACCTCCGAATAAGTAATTCCATCAGTAATCACAGTGAACTGCTCAACTGGACTGTAAATAATCCCTACACAATCACCCTCTCGGAAAATCCTCATATTGTTTCTGTTTAATCAGCCGGAACATGACAAATGTTGAAGTAAATTTTCCAAGGAAATATAAGACGAGCCACCCTTTGTTAAGCAAGTTCTTGCTTTCTCCTTCAATTCTCTCACTCTTTTTCTGATGTCACCCTCTGCTTCCATTAGTTGTCTAATTCCTTTCTCAATTTCATCTGCTCTCACCGTCACTTGTCCGCTATTTTTCATGTAATCCATTTTAATCTCCACCGCTATGCCTAAATCTTTCACTGCAAAAAATGCATTCATATGCTGCTCGGCATACATCGGCCATACGGCCATTGGCACCCCAAACCAAACACTTTCCAACACTGAATTCCATCCACAGTGTGTCACAAAGCCTCCTATTGCAGAATGGGCTAAAACTTGCACTTGTGGCGCCCATCCGATCACCTTTCCAGTGTCCACTGTTCGTTGTAAGAACCCTTTTGGCAAGACTTCATTCAGATTCTCATACTCGCTTGGATATTCAAGATGGCCTTCAGGAGGTGGACGTCGTAAAGACCACAAGAACCGGCATCCACTAACTTCGATTGCATGAGCAATCTCCTTGACTTGGTCACTGTCAAAAGATCCAAAGCTACCAAAGCAAAAGAAAATTATAGAGGAAGTAGGCTGATCATCAAGCCAGCTGATTATGGGGTCAATCTCTTCTTGCTTGCTATTGATACCTGCATCATGTATCAAAGGTCCTACCTGGTAAATTGGCGGTAGCTTTGGATTGCTGGTGAGGGCCTTTAGTGCATACGACTCCAGTTCCAAAAAAGTATTAACTATGATTCCTTTCGTCTCTGCAATTACTCTTCTGGCAATTTTCAGATTTATGCCTTCCTTGTCAAACATTGATTCAGGGAATAGTTTAGCAGGGACAGGACTGATGTAAGTTGAAACTGATAGCTCATGGTCTAAGTCTTTGAACTTAGATGTATCTTGATTGTCGTCTACAAGACCCCGGACATGGATACTAAGGCCAATAATTGCAGCTGCACAGGGGTAGAAAACATAGGTTTTGACCTCAAACTCCTTAGCTATATCGATCATGCTTGTGCACATTACATCCATGACAAGTCCCACAAGTTTGGAAGATTCAGAATATTTTAGTTGAGCAACAAAATCTCTGACATGGTGCTTATTGTTATCGATCAAAGTAGATTGTATAGCAAGAGGGTCATCCGGTTGTGAGGACAATTGGGGATCTGGAAGTTGTATGAATTGTATGCCTCTAGTGGTTTGTGTGTAAAGTGACTGGATGTACGAATTAAATTTGGGATCAAATGGCAGTTTGAAAAGGAGCAAATTGATTGAGAACTCCTCACTGTGACTTGCAAGCAGCTTTACAAACTGTACCATTGACACCAAGTGACCTATTGCAGGCAAAGGAAAGAAAATCAATTCTGCTTTCATCATTTGAAGCTCTGGACGATGATACCAAAGTATGTTGAAAAAGGAATATCGTGTTTGTTGTGCTATAAGGATAAAATACTTAACCATGTAAAGGTGAGGTCATTGCTTTGCTGGCAGTCTGTTTCATTTTAATTAGCCAACACCAAAGTATGTTGAAAAAGGAATATCATGTTTGTTATGCTATAAGGACAAAATACTTAACCATGTAAAGGTGAGGTCATTGCTTTGCTGGCAGTCTCTTTCATTTTAATTAGCCAACACCAACTGATTGTGAACTATAGCTTAATTTCATGACTAGAAGAAATCAGATATTGACACGTCTAGAAAGACAAAATAGTTTCAAGAACTAAAATTGCCATCTCAAAGATAGAAAATGAATGAGATGAACCTTTGAAGCATCTATAAGACATTTGTCTCGCTTAGAATTATGATGGCTGGCTGGTTTTAATTAGCGGTTTCCACTTTCTAATGACTTCATATGATTAATAGGACTTTTCAGACAAGGATTAATATGTTGATCAGCCATCTCAAAAGTTATTTTTTCCCCCCCTTAAACCTTGTGAGACAACATGACAATACATGTAATAAAAATCTTCCCAAGCTCAAAAGCTCACTTTAAATCAGATTTCGTTTCAAATAAGTCTCACAATCTAAATAAAAGCACTAAATTCTACCAGTAGGCTTCTAGAGCATATCTCAGTGGCCCGGAAAATGTCAGGTTATATAACATAAAGGGAACCAATATATATGCCTCACAGCTAATAAATAGCCTAAATGATTCAAGTCAAAGAGCAAGCATCAACAGTAAAGGGGACAAACATTGTTTAGACGTGCCCACCTCTTTCTTGATCCCCAGAGTGGTAAGACATTGAAAAAGTTACGCCATCAGCAGAATAATGCAAGCGGCTGACCAGTAAAAACATATAATCAACAACAAAAAAATTGAGGAATAATTATCACTAATATGTATGATGTCAAATCAAATAGGATCCTAACATAGTATATACACACGTAACCAAATGAGGAACAAGTAAGATGTAGGGAAGGGATTACCCGGAAAGGAAATTACAACATTACTTTTAGCTAACAAATGAGTAAAGATGACTATGCTGATATTGGAATCAAAAACAATTTCACATTTTGTTATATTTCATCTCCCATAAACCATCGATAGCATGCAACACTTCCAGCTGCTTGGTGCCCTCATAACCCCTTAGGCAGACAGGGTAGTCGTTAGTATGCTGAAATCAACTAAATGAGCACTTCTTTGATGCTTAAAGCAGTGATTGACCGCAGATTACAAGTGAAGGTGAATCCAATTCCTAACCTTCAGGTGTATTGCAGTTAAAAAGGGCTCACTTTTCCAACTTTGAATGGCGGTACAGTGTCTCTAGAAGATTCAAAGTGACTACCACTAGGTGTATCTCTCTTTCGTGTGTATGAGGCTCTCAGTTGGGATTTTGTAATCTCGACCCTTTGGGCATTGTCAAGAGCATCAGTAAAAGTCTCAATTTGAGCTGCTGCAAGAGCGTCTTGAATTTCTAGATTGAGTCCTTGAATAAACTGCCTTATTCGCTCTGATACCACCTGTGACGACCCCACTTCTCCCTAGGGCGTACCCTAAGGTATCCATGGACCGCCTGCAGTGAGGGTTTGGTAATTCTAAGTAGTTGAGTTAAGACTTTGAGTTTTAGATATTTTGGCTAGTATCTGATAGCTGAACTTTGGCTCAGGTGGCCAAGACTTTGTCGAGGGTGAACCAACTAACGAAGCTTAGCCTTCTTCTTTGCTCACTCATTTAATTGAATCAAGGTGAGTGTTCCAACCCCTTTTTAAATGAAAAATCTTACTATTGTTTGCAAATGAATGTTTTGTTGAAATGATTTGCTAGTAATTATAATGAAGTGATTTACCACTATTTCCAAGTAAAATGCTTCTACAAGTGAAACAATTTATGAAGAGTTTATGTATGCACCTCTGTTCCCCCAGCTTTTACAATGGTATACCAGTCAGGACATACCCTGTCCCCAGTTTCATTTCCTCAGGAGAATAGGTGGAAATAAGTATCTCTATTCATACACTCGCTTCCTCTTCAAAAGGATTGGAATTATTGCCACCGATCCAATGAGGAAAAGAACAGATAAAGTTTTGAAGTCATATAAATCTTTAACTGCATATAAATCTTTAACTGACTTTAGGTCCCCAAGTGTAAGGCCAGCCTGATAATAACAGAATCAGCAGTTGTAAATCAAAATGTGTTCAAGGCATGAACCTGACAGATGACAGAAAGGCTTCATGCAGACATAACTGTCACCTACTATTACAAGTAGAGGATATCAGAAATTCCACTTGTATTCAATAATTCTGACACAAAATTAACTAATCACATAAACAACTGCAGAATAAAAAAATAAAGTAGAATTATCCATGCTATTGGTCATTGACAGCGGAAAGAAAGGAAAAAGAACTAATTCTTGTACTGAGTATCTCGTAGAACAAACAGCATCACATGTATTTTCGTTTATGATCAAGTGTATTAAGTTACAATCGAATTACATCAATCAATATATGTGACTTATAGAATTCACTCGCAAGGTGATGACAGGTTAAAGATTTCCAATGGCACAAGTTCTTACATTACCAGGAACAAGAAGTTCTTACATTACCGGGAAGAGCCACAAAAGGTCTGCCAAACAAGACAGTTAAGGCATTCCAGTAATAAAATCTCTTCCAAAAAATGAACCCAGTTATGCCACTTCTACATGGTCCACAGACTCCTCCGTGCAACGGCCTACAGATGCTCTATCTTATTTATCTAAAATTTTGTTTATAAGTAACTTCTATGTTTTGCAATTTTATGAAATGGCACACACTACTTTGTCACAACACTAAGCCTTTAAGGGTTATCTTATGTAGAGAAATGGAAACCACCCACCCCCCCCACAAAAAAAAAAAAAGAAAAAAAAAAACACTACCATAGATAAGAGCACAAATTGAAGGCAAAACCCATTATAAATTAACTTACTCTGACAGTAATGTAAGAAGCTGGAACCAGACCAAACATAGTGGCCATGAAAAAGATATGAAATGGTATATCAACAATGGGTGATGCCAGGTGGATAACAATGTTTGGCAGGGTTGGAGTTACTCTCAAAAACAAGCATAATTGAGCAACTTGCCTCTGTGTTTTGCTATCTGAAAAGAGCGATGGAAACGACTATCATGAGGGAGGTGCATTTATTGCCAATCAAATAAATACAAAACAGTAAGTCACGGTATAGGTACCCCTCTTGTTTGGATTTGCTGTTTTTCTCCCTGTTTTTGAAAAACTGTTATTCACACTCCAAATACTACAGTAAAAACAACCCCAAATACAACCCAAAAACAACCCCAAAAACATATATTTGTAATTCACAATATTCTTATGTTTTTTTTTTCTATTTCTTTTTTCTTTTCCATTTCTTTTTCCTTTTCCTTTTTTTTTTCTCTTCCCTCTTCTCCTTCTTTCCCAAACTTGGTCGCCGGCGCCAGTGACCAGATCTGGTTTTTGTTTTTTTTCCTCTCTCTTCCTCTCCTCCCTCCCCCCTTCCCCGCCTCCTCCCTCAGAATAATAAATATTTAAACCTAATCGGAATACTCCTGAAGTTAAATGCAGTGCTGGATCAAGGACTCGGATGTGCAATGGGTTACTAGTTTCACCTGATTCCAAGGAGTTTACTTAATCCGATATACCAGAAATTAACCAGAATTTAATTAATTTGCAAAGTGGCAAGTCGCTCCTCGAGGCTGAGGGAATTGTTTCTTTCCAGGTCACATAAAAATGGGGGATTTGGATGGAATAGAACTAGAAATAAAGTAAATAAATTGAGAAATGAAAATACCAACTAGAATAAATCACCAAAGAGCAATTAGAGAATAATTTAATAGAAATGCAAGTAGTGAAATTTCTACCCAAAGGAACAACTTCGAGTACCCCAATCATTCGATCATTGATGCAAGAATAATTCAATCATTCGTCACTAGGTTAGTTATAGCTATCAACAAGCTCGACAACCGTCTTTCCTTACTTTTCGACCAGGTACGACCGTTGGCCTTCCCTAACCAGATAACAACCCTAGGTACGACCGTAGAATTTAATTATCCAATTGCATTAAAAGTTAGAAAACCCAACCCCAACCAATGAACACGCTAAGAGGGTCCATTTAAGCTAGATCATCGCTTCCCAACATAAACCATTTATGGTGGTGCGTCACTTGTAATTAACTAAATGAACGATTACGTATTCAGTTAGTTAATTTGACAGTAAGCTATTAAGTTAATTTAAATACCGCCACGATACTCAATTAACAAAGTAACCCTCAATCAATTAATCCGAAAACGCATCTAATAGTAACAAATTAAAAGAAAGGTTAGAGATTTGATTAGATCTCACAAATTTCTGGACCGCCGAAGTTGCCCTTTAGTAGACTAGGTTCTAGCCGCCCTCATGGGAATTTCATCCAACAATTGTTTAGGAATTTATCAACCATGGAAGTAACGAGAAAGAAACGAAATAGCGAATTTTAATTGACAAACTTTCAAGTCAACAAGAACAGCCAAATCAGACAAATACCTAAGCTTCCCTATCAATTAGGAAACCTAGTCCTAATTGGAGTCTATTTTCCTAAAAAGCATTAATAAAGTAAATAAGGAAACTAATTACTAAAAATCCCTAATTAAAAGGGTCTTCAACCAATTACTGAAAATAAATAAAGTCTTCCACCCATGGTAGGAATTGTCGGTGGATTTCTTCCACGAATTCCTTCTTCCCCAATGTAAGCCTATGGCCTATCCTTGAAGGTCTTCTGAATTTTCACCAAAAATAGAGCTTTTAATCTTCAATTAATTCCAAGAACCTAAAATCAATACCAAAACCAAATATGAGTAGAATAAGGCAATTAAAATCATATCTAGGCCATAATTGAGGGAAAATGTCCACAAATAAAGCATGTAATTTAAGACTTAACAATTCCCCCCACACCTAGTCAATGCTTGCGCTCAAGCATTCAAAGACTCAAAAATCAGAATCAACCATAGAATAGCATAATATCATAGCACAAATAATCCACATTTCCTTGACAATCTCATCAAAATCAGGATATTCAAGACTTGACAATCCTCTCATAGGTAATCGTGTATGCCCTCGACACTCAAGGTGCTTAATAGGGATATGTACGCTCCAATCAACACCATAGAAAGAAATTACCATAAGCTTGCTAATCTATCACATCTCCACCACTGAATATGAATTCACATGCAAGAATCAAAGGGTCTTTAACAAGGGTTGTAACGGGGCTTAGGGCAAAGGTTGGACAAAAAGGTAATTTAGGTTACAAATGTCAAAGAGAATACCTAAAATGTCTCTTGCATGAATTTAGATATCACAATCATTCATATAATTGGCTCGTAAGCATGACAACAACTTCTCTAGTATAGCAAGTGCATACCAAACAAGAGGATTAGTTCCACTATCAAAGCACTTCTTCTTTTTTTTTTTCTTTTTTCTTCGAAGTGCTTCACCCATTTTTTTCCTTTTTTTTTCTGTTTGTTTTCTCTTTTTGTCTCTTTTTTTTGCATTTTTTCTTTTTTTTTGATTTTTTTAAAAGAAAACACTAATAACATATGAACATAAAAGCACTTGCTAACTAGGAGTACAATCGCCTTCATTACTCATGATATCCTCATACAGAAAAAACATTAAGTCACTTCTTTGACATAAGGTTCAAACAACGGGGTCTATAACAAAAACGGGTTACAGGGTGATCAAATGTGTTGTTAAACAAAGAAAAAGGTCTAAGGTCCAACTTGGTCAACTAGTGGAAAAATAGTAAAGGTGGGTTTTTAGAAAGCCAAAAAGGGTAAATCCTAATTGCCCTTATCATATCCTTGCACCAAATTCAATAATGTGGTCTTGATATGTATATCATAGCAAGTTCTAGAATAATCTAACTAGGTGTGATAATTACACTCAAAAACAAATTCAAAGCAACATTTGGATAATGATTTAAGCTCAAAAGCTCACAAATGGCTATATATGTCAAGAATATCCCTCTTTCAAGTCAATTGCAAGTAAATAATGGAATATTCATGCCATTTCCATTCTACTACTCCTGATTGCAATTTAACCACAAAATACCCACTCATCATAAGAAGACAACACCAACAAGCAACTAGAGAATAAAATGAACAAAAACAAAAATAGAAACTGAAGTTGAAATCAAAACCACGAAAGACTAAAAACTAAAATAAGAGTTATCAAAGCTTATCAAAGCCAAACTAATCCCCCCCACACCTAAACACGACATTGTCCTCAATGGAAAAAGAGAAGAGAAGGAACAGAGGACTCCCCTGAAGAACGAGGGTAGGGCTGGGAAGGAATGATAGGTAGGGACCTCATAGACTTAAAGAAAGCCTCCATAGTCCCTGCCATGCGAGATAGCTGGAGCTCAATAGCCTCCAAACGACCATCCATGCGATGAAGCTGCTCCTCCATGCGACGAAGACGGGCATCCACAGAAAATGGTGGAGGAGCAGGAGAGGAAGGACCGGCCTCATCAGGAGGAGTGGAAGGACCAACATCCGGAGAAGCCACGATAGGAGTGGAAGTACGGGGTACCGGCTCACCAGGGGGTGTAAAGTGACACGCACCGTTGACGCACCGGATGATGCCCATCCGCTCCAAGCAATCAACGTCTAGAGGTCCAGTCAAACAAGCCACATGTTTGGGCTTTTCAGCACGGGTTGCAATGCCAAGTTGAATCATTTGATCAGCCAAATAGGTAATGACAGAGCCCAGAATTAATGGTTTATTAGGCCGAGAGATGACTGTCTGGATTTGAGAGGCGACCCAACACCCAAAATTGAGCCTCTCTTTGTTGACCATGCACCACAAGAAATAGAATTCAGTCTTGGTAAGGGTGCCGGAGTTATCCCTCCGTCCAGAGAATGTATAAGCTAGAAGCCGTTGAATCAATCTCAAAACAGGATCCTTCAAAAAGTAAGCCTTAGATTTGCTAGGGTTGTACACCTGTTTATCAATGGACCACTCCCTCCAAATGTCAATATAGTCAGAAACAAAAGGCTTCACATAATCACAACCACAGGTAAGATAGGCTTCGGATGTAACCTCAGTTTCCTCCACAAATCCCAACTGACACATTAAAGTCGGTAATAGACAAATGACACATGACCCATTAATGAAATTTAATCACACGGGGGTATCAAAGTGCAATTAGGGGTCGAACAAACTGAAAAGTGGAGTAAAATTCCCGACAATTCGAGTGGGTGGGGCCACCGAAATATTTCCCAACCAATATTAGAGAATAATTGAAAAACTTCATCATCGACCTTTAACTTAGCAACAGTGGCAGGATGGATGCACTTACAAGCAGCAAACGGGCGGCCCCCAATCTGCTCAAAACGAGCCTGTTGCTCAACAGTCAACCCCTCAAGAGATGCTCCCACATGAATGCCATCATGGGGCATAAACCCGGTAGGTAATCCTAACCGAGAATGCTTTCTAGGCCGAGAAGTAGTAGCTCCCGAAGGTGGTGAAGGTTTAGGCCTAGAAGGAGGGGGCTCTAATTTGATTGGGGCTTTTCCTTTTTGCAAAGACTTGCGTTTAGTTTTAGCCATGGCTAGGTTATCAAAATCCTAACGCTCACAGAAGAGTCCATAAACACCCAGGTAAACCACAGTAAGCAAAATGCACCAACAAACTGCCCAGGAAAATCAACAACTCAACAAGTGCAACAGGCCACCAGTACCCAGAAAATACACCAGAAACACCAATGGCAACAAGGACCCACTTACGGTAAGCAATTCAAGGCTAAGAATTAGCAAGTGAAGGAAACAGGAACTCAACCAAACAAATAACAGGCTACAATAACAACTAAACCGAATCTGTCATCAGCTACCATGAAAACTAATCTGGCCTCAGCTATAGTTAAAGCGGCGTTAAGCGTGAAAAGGAAGAGGCAGAAACAAAAAGGCACTTTCAGACCAACGGTGTGGATGAAACAACAACAAACCTAGCAGCTGAAGTGGAGACTGCAACCGATGGAGTGGAAGGGATGGTGGATGGATCAGCGGTGAAGTGGAAGCAATGTGTGACGGTGATAGCTAACCGTCAGCAAAGGGAGGCTTCGGCGACGGAACGGCAGCGGTGTGGACCACTGGCCTGCAATGGCGGAGAAGGAGTCTGGCGATCGCAGCGTGATAAGCTCGACAGGCTTCAATGACAGCCTGAGGTTCGAACAATTGGGCAGCGGCAATGGATGTCCGAGCGGGGCATCAACGGCAATGACCAGTAGAAGTCGAGCACGATCAGACAAGGAGAACAGCCACAAATCTGATACAATGATGGGAGCAGAGAATCTGCTTGAGGGTGGTCAAGTGTCCGACTCCACAAAATGAGGAGTGGAGGGTGGTGGTGGTGGTGTCCAGGTATGAGGAACAACAAGAACAAGGAAAAAAAAAAAAGAAAACAAGGAGGAAGAAAGATGGGTATGGGAAGGAAGAAAAAAAAAACAAAGAGACCAAAAGGGAGAGGAAAGGAAAAGCGATGTGGAAAGTTTTTTTTTTTTTTAACTCTTGTTCTTAGTGAAGACTAAGATTATAATAATCATAACGTGGAGAGTCTTGACCGACTCCTGCGTTTTTTTGAAACACTTAAGTCGGGGATTACAGCCGCATATAACGCGATGGAGAGTCTTCGACCAAAATGTTGTGTAGATCTAAATGTGACGAAGACTTTCCTCCTCTAAGCCGTGCTTGAAAGTCTTCAGTCCAAACCAAAAAAAAACTTTCACGCACCAAATTTTTGCACACACATCAAGACCTACAAACACAAAATTTCTGTTAAAACAAGAAAATGAAAGATCTAAGAAATAAAAGTTATAAGGATGGACTAATCAAGTTTAACAAAGCGAAATAGCGACGAAATGGAAAAATGCTTGGGTTGCTCCCAGTGGCCTTTCTTTAACGTCTTTGGCTAGACATAACGAAAGCTATCAATTTGTAAAATTAGGATCCTCAAGGGTGATAATCTCCACTTCCTCAGCATTGAAACCTTCATAATAAGGCTTGAGGCGGTGACCATTAACCACAAACTTTTGTCGGTCTTCAAACTTTGGATTTCCGCACCAAAATGAAAAAACATTAGAGGCGACAAATGGACCAATCCAACGAGCATAACTTACGGAAAAGTTTGAGCCTTGAGTGATAAAGCACTTTTGTCCCACTTCAAATGTTTTCTTGAAATCATTGTTCATGAAAAACTTTGCTCCTCTCCTTGTAAATCCATGCATTCTCATAGGCTTCATTCCTTAACTCCTCTAATTCCTGTAATTGGGTTTTCTATTTTCCCGACCCTCGAGATGCATGTTGCCTTGTTTAATAGCCAAAATGCCTTGTGCTCATATTCTCTGAGGGAGATGGCACGGTTTACGAACACCAACCTATAGGGGAGACATCCCAATAGGTGTCTTATAAGCGGTCTGTAAGCCCGAGTGCATCTTCCAACCTCAAACTCCAATCCTTCCGAGGGACCATTTTCTCAAGATTGACTTGACTTCTCTATTTGAAATCTCCGCTTGTCCATTGGTGCGTGGATGATATGAGGTGGAAACTTTATGACTTACTCCCATACCAAAGCTGCAATCACCGGTTCTGAAATGCTTTCCCCTATCACTAATCATGGCCCTTGGCATTCCAAAGCGAACAAAAATATGGCTTTTCATGAAATCGCAACTACTTTAGAATCATTAGTCGGGTGGCTTTGGCTTCCACCCATTTGGATCACGTAGTCAACAGCCAATAAAATATATAAAAAATGTAAGATGAGGAAAAGGACCATGAAGTCAATACCCCAAACATCAAAATTTCACAAAATAATATGGGGGGCATTTGGTCTCTACGGGATATATTACCTACCGTTGACATCTATCACATGACTTGCAAAACCAGTAAGCATCTTTAAAGAGGGTAGGCCAGTAGAAACCACTTTCTAACACCTTACGAGCAGTTAAGCAGGGCCAAAATGGCCACCACATGAATAAGAGTGACAAAAGTTAAAATGGAATTGAATTCGGACTCACTCATCTCGCATCACTTGATCAGCATGACTTCCAAAGATGGGGTCATCCCAAATAAAATATTTGGCATCACTCCTCGAGTTTATCCCTCTTAGCCTTTGGCCAACTGCGGGTAATTGATTAGTGACTATAAAATTTACAATATCATACCAAAGCGTAGGCAATTAATGGCAAGCAATTTCTCTTGAAACGCCTCTCTCAGCAAGTGGGTCCTCTGTTGGTAAACAAGCGACTCAAGTGATCAGCCACTAGGTTCTGCCACTTTTATCCTTTATCTCCAAATCAAACTCACAGGGAGCGAGAATCCATCGGATGAGTGGTAGGCTTTGCATCCTTCTTTGTCAACAAGTATCTCAAGGCTGCATGATCAGAAAAAATTATTACTTTTGCACCCAATAAATAAGACCTAAATTTTTCTAGTGCAAAAATGACAGCTAATAATTCTTTCTCAGTTGTAGAATAATTAAGCTGAGCTCCATTCAGGGCCTTGGATGCATAATAGATCGCGTGTGCTGCCTTGCCAATCCTTTGTCCCAAGGCTCCCCTGCATAATCACTTGCGCGCATTATTTCAAATGGGAGGTTCCAGTCTGGTGGCTGAATGATGGGTGGCGATGTCAATGACTCTTTCAATTTATCAAACGCCACCTTGCATTCGTTGGTGAAGTCGAACGGTATGTCCTTTTGCAACAACTTGAACAGGGGTGCTCCAACTTTTGAGAAGTCTTTGATGAATCTTCTATAAAATCCTGCATGACCTAAAAAGGAACGTACCTCCCGTACACTTACGGGGTAAGGTAAAGCAGAAATAATATCTATTTTTGCTTTATCTACTTCTATTCCTTTAGCCGACACAACATGCCCTAGGACAATACCATGATCCACCATAAAGTGGCATTTTTCCCAATTAAGAACCAAATTTGTTTCCATGCACCTTTTCAAAATTAGAGCTAGATTATCAAGACATTCTTCAAAACTATTCCCATATACACTAAAATCATCCATGAACACCTCAATAATCTTTTCCACATATTCAGAGAAAATACTTACCATACACCTTTGAAATGTTGCTGGTGCATTCTGAGACCGAATGGCATTCTCGGTAAGCAAAAAAGTACGAATGGGCATGTGAGCGTGGTCTTTCTTGGTCTTACGTGCAATGGCAATTTGGAAGTAACCTGAAAAACCATCAAGGAAACAATAGTAAACACGGCCAGCCAATCTCTCTATCATTTGATCAATAAAGGGAGGGAAATGGTCCTTGTTTGTGTGACGGCATTTAATTTTCTGTAGTCTATGCATTGACGCCATCCTGTAGGCTTTCTGACGGGGACCATTTCTCCTTCTTGGTTCTCCTCTACAGTTACTCCCGCCTTTTTCGGGACCACTTGGACTGGGCTCACCCATGGGCTATCAGAGATAGCAAATATGATACCACCTCAGGAGTTTAAGTCCTTTTAACCACTTCCATCATAAGTGGGTTCAATCTTCGTTGAGCTTGCCTTACTTTGCATCGACTTCAAGCCGTATCCGATGCATGCACAAAGATGGGTGATACCCTTGTATGTCTATGCTCCACCCAATCGCCTCTTTATGATCTCTAAGAAGGCCTAACTTCTCCTCTTGACTTGGCGATAATTGTGAAGAAATAATAGCTGGAGGTGTCTCCTTATCTCAGAAGGCATACTTCAAAATGACTTGGGAGGGGTTTGAGCTCTAACTGGTGCACAAATGTGAAGAGAGGCAACAATTTTGTTGGACTTCGGTATAAAGAGAAGTTACTTCATACCTTGAGGGAAATAGGGTGGGAGTGAATGCAAGGCCTCAAGCATATGGCACAACTCCTCACGGATCTCCATCTCAGGAGGTTCTCCCAAGTCCAAATGCTTGGTCAATGCCACCTCTAGTGCATCTTTTCCATCTAATTCAAAAGTTTCCTGTACAAGGGGCTCAATAACACTTAAAGCAAAAGCGAGTTAGATTCTTTGGGTACTTCATTGCATCAAAGATATTAAAATGTACGTTGCCCATCAAATTCCATTGATAAAGTACCCTCATTCATATCTATTTTGGTCCTAGATTGCTTAGAAAAGGCCGACCTAACAAAATAGGCGAGTTTAATGCTCTTTCATTTCCCATATCTAGGACATAAAATCTCTTTGGAAATATAAGCTCATTAACTTGCAGCAAAACATCTTCAACTAACCCCTCGGGATAAGCATTAGTGCGATTACGCTGGTTGAATGATGATGCCGGTCTATTAAGTGGCCCAAGATTTAGAGGTATAAATGGTTTTAGGCATCACATTGTGAAGCCCTAAATCTAGCATTGCCCTCCTAATCATGGTATCTCTATTTTACAAGGGTTGTGAACATACACGGATCCCCCAGCACGGGTGGGAGCTTCCTTTGAAGTATAGCTGACACGTTTTCTCCCACAACCACTCTTTCATCACCCCTTAGCTTCCTTTTATTGGTGCACAAGTCCTTCAAAAATTTTGCATACTTCGGTACTTGCTTGATTGCATCCAGTAAGGGGATGTTAATCTCTATTCTCCGAAACACGTCCAAGATTTCTTTCTCCATTTCTGCCTTTTTCGTCTTCTCAACCTACAAGGAAAAGGAGGTAAATTAGATTTAACGAATTGAAGGATTAGAGGTTACCTTAGGCTCACGTGGGAATGTGTCCCTCTTCTATCTCCTTTTCAATCTCTTCTTCATTTTTTGCTTTTGCTCCTTTGACTTTGGCCCTTCCACTCTCTACCACTTCTCAATGTCATAGCACCTTTGACATTTTTTGGGGTTAGCCTCAGTTTGTGATGGCAATTTCCCAAGCGTGAGACTCAGGGGTTGATTGTAGCCATGTGACTCATTTGAGACTCTAAATTTTTCATACCCCTAGTCTCTGTTGAAGCTGGGTAGTGCTCTGCTGAAGTTGAGCGATTTTGTGGCTAAATTTTTACAATATCCTCTAAAGAGCTTCCAGGATTCAGTAGATGAAGGTTGGGGTTTTTTTGCTTGATAGGGCTGCTGAAATCACAGGGGCCGGTTCCCAAATGAGTTTTGAGGTTTGTTCCGTAGCTGAAATTGGGTGGTCTCGCCACCACGGATTATATGTGTTGGGTATGGATCATTATTGCCGGCGTGAGTACGAATCCAGCCTCCGACCATGTTAACACTTTCTACTCCTCTTCTTGCAAAGTAGGGCATGCATCGGTTGGAGTGGCGGTGTTTATGCAGATCCCACAAACCTTTACTTGAGTGCTCCGTAGCGGTTGTCGAATGGCGGGATGTTAACTCGGACAACCGCTGCTTTGTTGAGCAGGATGAGATTCTATTTCATTGACTCTACGGGTGGGGTTAGTTTCACGCGGCAAATTGCTGAGAATTTTCTGCCATTTCCTCAATGAGATTCAAGCTTCTCGGTGTTTTATTTACCAGTGCTCCATTTGGCAGCATCAATAGCTCTGTCGGATGATTGAAGTCCTTCATAAAGTATTGGATCAGCGGTTGTTCACTAATTTGATGCGGGCATCTAGTGCACAACTTGTTGAACCTTTCAATAGTGTATACAAAACTTCCCAGGATATTGCTTATCGCATATCTCCTTTCTCAAACTTGCAGCCGGGATGCGGAAAATATTTCTCAAGAACTTCTTTTTTAATTGAGCCCAGGTTGTGATACTACTGCGGGTAGTATCTGACCAATCTTTTGCTCCATCTTTGAGGAGAGGAATGCTCGAGTTTAATCATTTTTTAGGTGACCCAGGAGGCTTCATGCTTGGAACATATCACTTCAAATTCTTGAATGTGCTTGTGGGGTTCTTCACCAGACAAACCATGGTATGTGGGCAAAAGATGGATTAGCTCGATTTCAACTTCGAATGAAGTATTCTCAGCCGAGTTGGAAATGTAATGCATAGGGGCTCTTGAGTGAGATCGGGTAGTAATTCTCTTAGTGTTCTAGGAGCGTTGGCCATGTCCATTTCTTCTTCGGAATCACTTGATTGATTAGTTGGAGATTACGGCGGTTGAGATTCGAATATGTAGTGGCCAAAATTCTTCTCTGCTCCACGGTCTCCTTTCGTGGTCTGGTGGTCTTTCACCTCGGTCGTAAGTCAACTCACATGCGAGGAAGAGCGTTGGCATAAACTAACAACAGTACCAAATATCAAAATAAACAAATAACCCAAAAGAAACAAATTAACCAAAACACGTCCCGACAGTAAAATTGACGGTGTCGAACACGTGCAATAATAAATATTTAAACCTAGCGTCCACGGAATACTCAGAGTTAAATGCAGTGCTTGGATCAAGGACTCGGGATGTGCAATGGGTTACTATCTTCACCCTGATTCCAAGGAGTTTACTTAATCAGATATACGAGAATTAACCCGGAGAATTTATTAATTTGCAAAGTGGCAAGTGGGGTGCGTCTCCTCGAGGAGCGGTAGGGGAATTGTTTCTTTCGAGTCCACGGTAAAATGGGGATTTGGATGGAATAGAACTAGAAATAAAGTAAATAAATTGAAAATGAAAATACCAACTAGAATAAATCACCAAGAACAATTAGAGAATAATTTAATAGAAATGCAAGTAGTGAAATTTCTACCCAAAGGAACAACTTCTCGAACCGCGGTCAATCATTCGATCATTGATGCAAGAATAATTCAATCATTCGTCACTAGGTTAGTTATAGCTATCAACAAGCTCGACAACCAATCTTTCCTTACTTTTACAAGCGGTAAAGATGCGACCGTTGCTTCCCAACGGATAACAACCCTAATGGTAGGAATTTAATTATCAATTGCATTAAAAGTTAGAAAAACCCAACCTAACCAATGAACACGCTAAGAGGGTCCATTTAAGCTAGATCATCGTTTCCCAACATAAACCATTTATGGTGGTCGTCACTTGTAATTAACTAAATGAACGATTACGTATTCAGTTAGTTAATTTGACAGTAAGCTATTAAGTTAATTTAAATACCTGGCCACGATACTCAATTAACAAAGTAACCCTCAATCAATTAATCCAGAAAACGTACGAATAGTAACAAATTAAAAGAAAGGTTAGAGATTTGATTAGATCTCACAAATTTCCTGGACCGCGCCTTCGAGTTGCCCTTTGAGTAGACTAGGGTTCTAGCCGCTCCTCATGGGGAATTTCATCCAACAATTGTTTAGGAATTTATCAACCATGGAAGTAACGAGAAAGAAACGAAATAGCGAATTTTAATCGACAAACTTTCAAGTCAACAAGAACAGCCAAATCAGACAAAAACCTAAGCTTCCCTATCAATTAGGAAACCTAGTCCTAATTGGAGTCTATTTTCTAAAAGCATTAATAAAGTAAATAAGGAAACTAATTACTAAAAATCTCTAATTAAAAGGGTCTTCAACCAATTACTGAAAATAAATAAAGTCTTCCACCCATGGTAGGAATTGTCGGTGGGATTTCTTCCACGAATTCCTTCTTCACAGTAATGTAGCCCTATGGCCTATCCTTGAAGGTCTTCTGGAATTTTCACCAAAAATAGAGCTTTTAATCTTCAATTAATTCCAAGAACCTAAAATCAATACCAAAACCAAATATGAGTAGAATAAGGCAATTAAAATCATATCTAGGCCATAATTGAGGGAAAATGTCCACAAATAAAGCATGTAATTTAAGACTTAACACCTCACAGCCCCTGGTTGGGGGGGAGGAGGTGGCGGGGAGAGGGAGGGAGAGGGAGGTCGGAGGGGAAGGGGAGAGGAAGGTGTGAGGGAGGGAGGGAGAGGTGGTAGGGGAAGAGGGAGGGAGGAGAGAGAGAAAAAGATCTCAGTGTGGCAGCCAGGGAAGAGAAGAAAAAGGAAAAGGAAAAGGAAAAGGAAAAGGAAAAAGAAATGGAAAAGAAAAAAGAAATAGAAAAAAAACCAATCAAATACATCTGAATTGTTTTTCTGATAATGCTACAATGTGTATTTGAAAAACAACTCCAAAACAGTAAATCAAACGGAGGTCAATTTCTCAGGCCAAAACCAACTAACAATAGGTCTTACAATTAGCTTAGACAGAAAATAGCGAGTATGATGCCCCAGCTGTGTAATTAAAGACAACCAAGAGAGGCCCTGATAACACAAAAGTGCTCCGACAAGCAACAACACAAAGATAGTCCTAGTGATGCAATCTGTAAGTCTAGCATTGTGTTCTCATGTGGTCAAATTGGATTGCTCATTTGGAAGGAGTTGAAGTGTGATAAAATCTTTATATTTAAGCTATATATGTGAAAAGAGGTGAAGGAAAAATGTCCAGATGAAACCTCATTTGAATTTTCTAGGGTTTTTCTAATTTTGTCCAATTTGATTTGTTTTCATGTAAGTCTTGCTTAATTATTTAATTGGTAGTTATTTAATTATTTGTGCCATAATTAATTTCTTAGTAATTATTAGAAATAAGTGAGTAAATCCACGTCCAATTCGGATTAGTCTTAATAGGTTTATTTTGACTATAAATAGCATTCTCTTTTAATTGTAAGGAGGAGACAGATTTTGAGAATAAAATTTGAGAGAATTTTCTCTTTTTTGTTCCTTTAGAACGACCCTTGATATAAAGTTGAGTGTGTCTTTGTTTAAGTCTTGGTTTATCACCATAATTGGTTGTGGCACCTTCTACCTACTCTAAATCAGTCTTGAACTGTCCTTGATTGAATTAAAATTCCATCAAATTTACTCTATGACTTGATCAAAATAGATCTTTCCACTGTGTGATCGGATCTTTTCTTCAAGAGCGGAAGTTTAAAAATTCGGGTTCGCATCAGTTGGCTATCAGAGTTAATTGACGGTATCAAGTATATCTATTTTTCTTGTGTTTTTGTCTTTGTTAGTTGTTGTTTCAAATCTGTCTGAATTTATTTCCTTGTTGTATCATGTTAATATTGAGTCTTGTTTTTGTTCCCTCGTATGTTGACTAAAAAAAAAAAAAATTCGGTACTGCATTATTGTTTATCACTACTGTAGAAGGTATTGTTCATCCCAAAGTTACTATTCATCCGTTGAAAATTTTGTCTAGCCTGTTTTTAGTCCGTGATCTTGTTGCTTCTTGCTCAATTTGTGTGTCTTGTGTCTTGTTTCCATCAAGTCTTAAAAAAAAAAAATTCTGGTTTGTTGATGGAGTCAATCCGTGGCTGCTTTAACGAGTTCTTGAAGATTCATAAACTTACTTGGTGTGTTTTGAAGTTCTTGGACAAAAAACAAACAATCTGGGAAAGTTTTTTGCAAATCTTGAAGTTCTTGAAAGAAAAATCTAGGGTTTCTTGAAATCTTTGAATATATACTTGAATCAACTTTTAAGAATCTTGAATTCTTGATCACCAATCTTCAATTCTTGATTTCTTGAAGTGTGTCCAAGTGTGCAGCTATTTTCTTGAAATTTCATAGTTGAAAACCCTAAATTCTTGAACCAAGAGGCAAGCTTGCTTAAAATCCTAGGCGAGATCCAAAAAGAATTCTCAAACAGATTTTGTTTCCTAAACACAATCCCTTTTCCAATTTGGAAGCCGGTTGCATGTGCCTTGCTTCCTAAAAACAAAAGTAACTTTCCTAAAGCCGTGCAAACAGGATTTGGAAACTACCTTTAAGCGACTTGAGGAGAGTAAAATCCAGCTTGAAATCTTTTCAAAATTCATCCAAGATCACACCAAACCAGCCTTGGATTCCATAACTAAAGCTGCGAGTCAAACTTTCCTAAATCGAGTTTTTGACTTGTACAAGTCCAACGAATTCATTAGACAGATTCTTAGCTTAAATTCCCAGCCTTGTTCGCATGTTTTTCAGCTTAAATTTCCAGCACCTTTCGTGTGAATATTGTGTCCAAATCTGGTCTTTTATTAAGCTGAAAAGCCTTCCAAATTAGTCCGAGTTTCTAAATTCCTACTTAGGGTTTTCCTAGATCCTTTAGGAATTGGTTTCTTATCCTTTAAATCTGAGTTTTTCCAACCTGATTTTGGCGATCTTGAGTCACAAAAATCAATCCAAATCCGTGTCAAAACTCAGCTCCTAGTGAACCAAATTTTGCTTACATCCCTACCTTGTGGATTATTGGCAATAAGTCATTGAACCATTTGAGAAATTTCTGATTTCTTCAAATAAGGGTCTCAACGACTTAAAGGGTTGTTTGGTAAGATTATTAGATTGTTTTAAACACTTGAATGATTCACGAATTTTTAGCTTATTGTAAATTGAGAGAACTTTTCTCTTGGTTTCTTGAAACACCTTTGAATACTTTAGAGATTCTCTAAGTGTTCGCATTAGCCTTATCAATCAAGAAATGTACTTGATTGTGGCGCCATCTATCTGAACCAAGGTTCACTAATTTTTTTGGTTGCGGGTTGAAATAGTATCAAGAGTGTTCACTACTACGGGGATTAGAGGGGTCTAAACGTTCTTTTGCTGTCTAAATCTGTTCACCAAGCGTATAGATCCGACCTTGTGCGAAAATGAGTTTCATCACCTTGGTGAGGTTCGTATCACCCAGGGATCATGAATGTCTTCATGAAGATGTATGTTAAGCAGTAACCAACGATGATGCTGGGTAATCACTTGCATATGTTACAAGATGATCTCTGAAATAGAATAGTAAGCACAACATAAGCAAATCAAATAAATTTCGATTATAAAAACAATCAGTTTGGAATGATGGCAAGGTAATGATATCAACAAACTCAAGTCAAGATATATTAGAGAAAGTAGAAAAGACAAACAACTTGAAAGAACCAGATTGCATGACACTGGTGAAGAAAGGGTAAACTAGGACACCAGATTACTCAAGTCCTAACTGCAAATTTGCCAAAAAAAGGTGAAAGTTCTGAGTTTTGGATTGGTTAAAAAATATAAAAAATCAAAATACTTCAGCTATGTGGCTTCACATGTGATGGAACCACAGTTTTGACAGCTTCATCTGGGAAATACACTTCTAAGACCAGATATTGGTGATAAAAGACAACTTGTTTACACCATTTTAAAATTTAGGCCAATTTGCTTCCAAATCTGTCATCTTATTCGCTAGTTAACCTGCAGAACTTTGTACCATCAGTGGCCCAAGAAAATGCAACCAACTACGTGCAGGCGACAAGCAAAAATACTCTAATAAAAAATTTGATTGGCTCGGAAAAGGAAATTACTTTCAAAGAACAAATATCTATAATAGCAAATTTATCCTGGTGAAATTAACTTCACGCTATGATGCCAAAAATAAAATAAAAGAGAGGTTGTCTGTGGTACAAGACTTCCATTTTGCATCTCCAAGAGACCAATCTACAATATTAATACCCTCGACAAAATGTAATAGAAAAACCAAGAAATAGTGCAAAGTTCCAAAACTTGGAGGTTTCATACACACAACATACCCATTTCTACTCTTAGAATGGGTTCTGGACAAAAGGCAAAATGAACAACGCATTTCCAGGAATTTTTTTGGCAATATTAAGGAACCTTTTTTTTTTTTTTTCCTCCTTTTGGAGAAAGTGTAGTAGTATAAATTTAAATACAAATGAGCTCCTAGAACTTAATTGTAGAAGACCCAAACCAAGTCACAGAAAGGCAATGACACAACACTATATACTTTACACAAGCCCTCAGTTACTATGTTCTGCAATTCCTTATTTCACTTGATAAATTTCCAAAAATATGATGGATTTTAAAATTTTCTACAAAAAGGGTGATTTGGCTGGAAAGTTCGGACAGTGATGTTCGCATTTGCCGAATGCGAGATCACCGTAAATACAATTTTAAAAAAAAGTTAATTCCAGAGAGCTCGCATTTATGGAATGCGAGTTATCTGGAAATTCAAAAAATAAAAAAAAGTAATTTAATAAAGATCACATTTATGGAATGTGACTTCACAGGAAATCGCATTTGCAGAATGCGAGTTTTGCTGGAAATTGGAAAATTTAAAAAAAAAAGTAATTTAATGAAGATCGCATTTCCGGAATGCAAGTTCAGTAGAACTCGCATTTGGGATCGACTACATTCATCAAAATAGGTCTCAACTCAGCAACATTTTAGCTCCAATTTTCCCCGTTCTAAGAGTGGAAAAATGGGATTTAACTAACAAAAATGGAGAAAAATAAAATGAAGCAGAAAACTAAAAAAAAAATTGTAAAATTTTTTGAAGAATTTAGAAAGGACATTATGTAAACCAAATTTATAAAAATTTCGGCAGAGTTCCCCCTATAGAACGACTAAAACTCCCTGCCAGCAAACACAAGACTTTTTCAACTATCAATGCATAACATAAACTTGAATTGGATTGGACAACGCTATGTTTAGCACACCTCACCAAAAGGCTTAACAATCATTGTTTTTCTTTCATTTGTTTTAATATCATACAAAACCTTTCTTTGTATAGTAGTGCCTTTCCACCTTATGAGCATGGAAAAATGGGATTTAATTAACAGAAATGGAGAAAAATAAAATGAAAATGAAAACTTAATAAAAAATTGTAACATTGGTTGACAAATTTAGAAAGGACATTATGTAAACAAAATTTATAAAAATTTCGGCAAAGCCTCCCCTACAAAATTAATAAAACTCCCTACCAACAAACACAATATTTTTTCACCTCTCATTGCATAACATAAACTCGAGGCACATTGGATTGGACAACGCTATGTTTAGCATACCTAACCAAAACACTTATCAATTATTGCTTTTTCTTTCATTTTTTTAATATAATAAAAAAACTATTTTTGTAAAGTAGGTTCCTTTCCATCTTGTAAGCACTCAAAAATGGGATTTAATTAACAGAAATGGAGAAAAATAAAATGAAACAGAAAACTTAATAAAAAATTGTAAAATATGTTGACGAATTTTGAAAGGACATTATGTAAATAAAATTTATAAAAATTTCGACAGAATCTCCCCTATAAAATTACTAAAACTCCCTGCCAGCAAACACAATTTTTTTCAACTCTCATTGCATAACATAAACTCCAGGCACATTGGACAACCACATATTGTTTAGCGTGCCTTAGCTAAATATCATGGAAATGAAAAGTAATACAAAAAGCTTAAGGTCATGGCAGTTTTGGTATGCACAGCAGTTTTAACCAATTATAACATACATTGGCTGACACAAAAATGACTACAACATTTTGTAATGCAGCAAATTTATTGACATGAGTAGAACATTGTATTTTCTCATAGCGCACACATTTCGAGCTCCAATAATTGATCTTACCACCCTATAGGTCTCCACCCGCCTCAGGCTGACAACTTTGGGAGAACGCTACAGGTCTCCTCTACCCTCAAACTAGTACAAAAACTCTTGAGATTATTTCTGCACCCCACCTTGGAAATCATTCATAAAGTGTTAGAAAAGCAGTTCAAATAAAATGGGACCATATTACTGTACTTCACTAAATTCACGATAAATTACAAGTAAATTCAAATTTCAATTTTTTTTTTTACATGTTACAACATTCTTCATTATATTCAATTCATATATTTTTCCAACAAAAACTAGCATCAAATTGTGCATGACCACTTGCTTCTAATATGTCAATAACAAAGAAGGCTTTTCATTCCCTCTAAAAAACATAAACAAAAAAGTCACCCACTGGCTTTATAGGTCACGCTACTACTTGCTTCATATTGATGAGCTCCGTGATTGCACTACCTATTGCTAAACTGAAATGCGAGTAATTCATTTATAATTTCAATCTAAGCATCAGGGGTAAAAGCTCACCTATTACAGAAATTTATCGACTATTAAAAGCATCAACAGTAAAAGCTTGACCATTAAATACTCAGCCATTCCCACAAGTCCTTTTATTTATCCTACTCTTTCTCAATTTTCTAATTTTCTCGTGTTAAACCGAATATATGTTTGTCTTACAACAAAATTTTTCTTAAATTTTTCTTATTCACACAATTTATCCTCACCAAAAGCTTGACTATAATTTTTCTTACTTTCTTATTTTTACAAATTCAGTGGGTGAGCTGATCCAAAAATAAGGTCACCTTGTAAATTTACAATTTTTTTTTTGCTTATAATAATTAATCAACGAAAGCTGCAAATGATGACGTACGTAATTGTAACATTCGATTCTGACTCTCACCGTAATAAGTTCTAATAGTATGCTTTCCAATTACTTGTCTAACCATGGGCTTCCTTTTGTATTGCTTCCCTATTTTGGGTAAGTTTAACTAAAAACTTAAAAAAATTTTGACAGAATCTCCCCTATAACATGACTAAAACTCCCTGCCAGCACATCCAATTTTTTACTCAACGAATGTATAACATAATATTTCTAGCTGTACGAGGCAAATAGAATAAGTATTTATTGAAGTTTGGCTACAAATCATACAAAAAGCAAATTAATAAGAGAAGATTAAGGTCAACGTAATCGAAAACGAAGATGCAAACGTAACTAATGCAGCCATGCACCTTTATAGCATACATCTACTAACATTAATCATACTTGTATTTTATTCTAGAGTTGATATTACTGACCTATTTAGTATGCTACAGGTCCCCGGAAGCCTCGAGAATCCAGTAAAACACCTCCAAGTTTATGGTGGCACTTGGTCTGCAAATCATCCAGAATGGAGTGATTAATTACTAGGCATCATAGGTTGAGCATAATCTGAGGATTAAGTACCTGTAGTGCTGTTGGAAACAATAAATCCTTTTTTTTTTTGTATAAAGTATACTTTCCAAATATAACCAATTGTAAGAATGATCTAATGTCATCTCATTACGTGACGTATGGACTATTTTGTTGTCATGTACGCTTGTACATAGCCATGGGCGTTTGTATAGTTCTTTTTCGTGACAAACAATTCCTAAGAATGCACATGGTTTTGTTGCATTAATAAACATTTTCCCCTGTCTGAGCATGGAAAAATGGGATTCAATTAACAGAAATGGAGAAAAATAAAATGCAACAGAAAACTTAATAAAAACTTCTAAATTATGTTGACCAATTGGAAAGGACATTATGTAAACACAATTTGTCTAAATTTCAGCAAAGTGTCCCCTATAAAATGACTAAAACTCCCTGCCAGCAAACACAATTGTAATCAACTCTCAATGCTTAACATAAACTCCAGCCACATTGGACAGCCACATTGGGTTTGTTTGGATAGGAGAATTCTCCCAAAATTTACTTGCTTGCATAATCAACACATTTTCCAACCACCTTTTTATCTCACACACATCACATCAAAAAAGTACTACAGTATTTTTTTTCAAATTACTATTTCAAATACTCTCTATCCAAACAAACCAGCGTGCCTTAGCTAACTATCATGGAAAATGGAGAGTCATATAGCAATTAATACATAGACAATCCAGAGGGACAATGTCACGACATGTACACATGCAGTATGTATTAGATTAGTATTATTATAACATTCTAGAATGAATCTTGTTGCCGACAGAGATTTATCAATTCAACTTACAATCGAAATTAACAAATAAGAGTAGACCTGCATCACTACATTCCGATGGAACATTTTTTGAGTCGGCATTTAAATTCTACAATAAAAATTGCCCAAAAAAAAATTCTAGGATTTGTATCGAACCATGCCAACTTCGACATTTTCTCCCAAATAGTAAACAGTCTAAACTTAAAATCCACACATATCATGCAAATTCATATATGTATTGCCCTTGACATCAACTTTGCTCTTAGAACAAAGTCTATAACCAACCAAAAAAATAAAATAAAAAATTAAAGAAAACACAATGCGAACTTGTATGAAGAAACAGAGGGCAGCACAATAGCGACAATGATGGTAAAAGCAAGAACAGTGGAGCAGAATGAGTAATCTGGCCAGCAAAGAAGAAAGGAGCAAAATTAGAGACGAGATTGCATATCGTGCAAAAAGTAGATTTTACTCCTCACCAATGAAAAGCTCAACCATCAAAACAATCATTTACTTGCAATAAATATAAAAATTCTCTAGCAAATTAGGAACATGTTACCAGGAGAATTGGTGTCAGTTAAACGCGGGAGGGGGGATAAAATCCCAAAAATCCTTGGCTCAAACTTATTATTACCTAAACCATGCGTTTCAATTAATTTTTATCCATAAGTCGGCACACTGAAACTTTTGGCATCAAACATGGCTGAACTTTTAGGGTAACATTTTGTGAAAACACAGATAATACATAATTATAAAAGAATTCGATTCTTCCTTTTAATCCTCAGCAATTAATGCATTAAATTGCAATATTATTCATATAAATAGAAGCATTGATCCAAACCTAATGCATTAGCAGCCTTCCAACTCATTTTTGTCATAAATCTTAACCACAATTTGAACGACAAAATTGATGTCGACGTATAAGAAGCTCAACTACAATGCCCATATTGTTGGAATGTATGCCCAAAAATAATTGACTTGTTGAAATACATTCCTAATTAAAGTTTTGTATTTTATGAACTAATAAATATATATGATATAACTCATTTATTAATGGCACAAGAGTTGCACTATGAGATATCAATCACATTTATAATAAATATTCTTAAATGTCCTAGTCATAGACTCAATACTATACCACGGTTAGCCCTTTGTTTTGTAATTCCATTCATTGGGTGATCCAGTATCATGACATTCTTGAGTGTGAATCACAGTGTTAGATTAAGCAAATTGGTGATCAAGATTACATTAATCCACAATATTGAATCCTTAGTCCAAAAACTAGTTTGCAATAAGGATGTTACATTTTGAATCGATTCCTTATCAATTCGTAAACTAAGAGATTACTGATCAAACTTGTTTGGGTGTATAAATCAACCATAGAACCCATATAATTTTGTACCCACTACCTAAACTTTAAATTCATACATAGGACATCATGAACCTGGCATGGGGACCAATAACTTGATATTATTTGGTTCAACCATGCAGGCCAAAATCATATGGCTGCTGAAATAAGGTCTGTAAGATAGCCAATTCACATTTACCTCACTCGAGAGGGAAATGGAGCCAAGTACAAATCTTTCAAACATCGAGAGAGAGCAATAATTGCAGATGGATATGTATATCATAATTCTCTAAATTAAATTTATATGTGCAGTTTTAACCACATTAATTGCATCAATTAGAATTTCTGATTTTTTGGGAATAACAGTTTTTTATTTAGAATATTTATATGGAAAAACTGAGAATACGGATCAGCATAGCTTTCTGTTTTTACAACATTCAAAACTGAACAGATGCAACGAAATTTTATATGCATTTGTGGAATTCCAAATCTTAAATTGTTTTGGAAAAGGAAATTAAATTTCAAATCTAAGCAAAATGTGGTTATTAGTGCATTTGTTGGGATTCACCCAAGACCTACCATTACTACAAGGAAAACATATGGCAGACAATAAATATTTTTTGTAATTCTTCTACCACAGTGAATGACATTCAATCCATCTGCAGACCTCAAAACTATGTAAACCTATGCCATGAAATACTACTAAAATATTGGAAAAGCTGCCATTACATGGAAAAGGTAAAGATATTACGTTCCAAGCATCTCATCTTGTAGTCAAGGTGAGCCTCCCATTCACCTCTTGATGCCTCGAACTTACAATTTACTAATTACGAATAAAGCTGTCTTAGAATCTTTGTTTTATTAAAATGTAAAATATCGAACTTCTTATTTGTCGCATGTGGACCAAAAGTAATGATTCTGCAATGATACCATTCAAATGCAATGTACAGTACAACTTTGAGCTTTACCACTAAAAGAAAAAATATGCATCAGTGGCAGCATGCTTTATTCATCCAGATTTGAAGCCAAAAAGAGAAAAAAATACCAATTGACTGATGAAGTAATTTTGCCTGAGTTAGGTGTGATTTTCCATTCTTTTTTATCTCAAACTGCAAGCATGACATCAAGGTTTGACACCAGTTGCAATTTTGTAACCCCATGTATTCATAGACTAAGAGTAATATCAGATCTGAAAGGCATATTTTGCCAGTAAGTGGTTTCAATTAGTTCCACTTGAGTGTGATGTTGAACGAATTTAAAGTTATGTCCCCATGATATTATTATGCCAGACTTCGAACTATATTTTTGCATTGTTGGGAATGTCATAAGTTTGGTCAGTGCATTAATTCATATGGGAATGTCATAAGTTTGGTCAGTGCATTAATTCATATAGTGCACAATGGCACTTGACAATTTTAGATTCCACACAAGAGTTTGTTTAGCAGTTTTGCTCACCAAATCTAACACTACTTCCAAAATGGAGTTGCTTTATGCATATGATGCCCACGGCTAAGCTATTCCAATAGCCCAATGAACTTCACAAAATCGAGTATCTCAATCCTGATAGCACCTTCGAATGGAGTCTGAAATGTCTAATCGACATCTACGGTCTTTCATTAGGAACAATTCTTTTGATTTATAAAGAATTCTATTTGACAACAGACCCTTGGAGTTATATAACCATAGTTAATTCTTGAAATTAACATGCCATTTAGTTCATGCAAAAAACTGCTTTTTGGCAACAATTCGATGTCATAATCACAGTACCATTACCACAGCTTATTCATCACAAAATAGATATAACAAGTCGACCGTAGAAAAACCACTATTTTCAACTATTGCAAGACACAAAAAAAATACATTAATATACTGCAAAATCAAATTGTGAAAGTCATAACTACTAATAGAAGATCAAGAAAGAGCAATAAAGAAATCACGAACTTAACAACTTACGTTTTGGAAAGAGCATACAAATTACTATGAGTTTCAGCTATAACACAAATCCCCAAATCTCTCAGCCTCCAACTCAGCTTGCCTGAAGAATGCCACTTATAGAATTAACCACAACTAATCACAAAATAGTTCAAATCCACAGCTTGGCCAGAAATTAAAAAAAAAAAAAACCTGATAGCAGGTGAACAAACCCAGCAACAACATTAAAAGTTCAACGGTGTTCTTAATTTAAAAAATGAGCAAAAACAATACAATTTTTATGGGTGTACTGAGCTAAGTTCAGATTTGAAAAAAATAAAGAATTATATTTTGCAGGTGAAAATTGAATAAAAATACCATATTATATGAAGAAAATCGGAATGCAAGTCACACACCTATATTTGCAGGTAAAAATCTGCTGCCAAATCCCATTTTAGCTTATCTCTAATCGAATTTCAGGTCACAACTTGAGACAAAAACAGGACTCGAAATTTCTGCATCAAACATTAAACACATTTTTTGATAGTTAAGCAATGGCGGAAAAACTCACCGAAAACGTACCTCAAGCACGGGTGGATGCGCGGCAGAAGCAATGGCTGCGGCTTGCCGGCGTTTCTGCGTGTCTCTGCCATCTATTCCCCATGTCTCTGACCGGCAACGAGCTCTGATTTGAAGGCTTCTTCGCCGACTGCCGACAGCTATGGAAGATTTGCAGCTTCCCTCCCACTTGTTGAGCAACTCCAGATGGATTATGGCAAATAAATCCGATTATTTGGCTCAATTTCGGAAGAACTTTGTTGCCCCCAAATCGCAGCTTTTCTCAGGGCTTTTCTTACTTTGCTTTCTGTTTCCGCGTGGGGAAACAGGGGAGAGTTGTTGTTCCAGCATAACTCGCATTCTGATAATGCGAGTATCAATAGTTCGCATTCCTGAAATGCGAGAATTTATTTTCTTTTTTTATAAAAATGTGAGTTCATTTAAACTCGCATTTGACCAATGCGAACACCTTATTGTCAGAATCCCCCAATACAACAGCCCTCTTATAGAATTTTTTTTTTCATAACAATTTTAGAATTTTCTCATTTCACTTTGTAAAAAGCCAAAGAAGACAGCTATGAATTCCTGGCAGCTTGTAGTCTGTCATCGCTAAATAATAAAAAACAGTAAAGGACCTACTAACTGCATGTAATTTCCCTACCCATTCAATAAATTTTCACAGATAATTTGCATCAATATGCCCATATTTTCCGGTAAACTTGGGGATCCGCCTCCTGCTAACATGTCCTTGACAACTTGGTGTTTCTGTCTTGGCTCAACCAATTCAGTTGCCTCAGCCGTGAAATTGGTCTAACATTATTTAATGAGTTGGCAAGAAAAAGCACATTAAAGGTCAGCTATGTTTGGTTCCAGGTGGACAAGAACTTGGATCGACCGTAAGGCACATTTTATTCTCACGGCATCCACTGATTGAAGCCTTACCTAAAAAGCTCTCGTCCTCACCTTGCATTTCTTTGGTTAGGACGTTCCAAAATACAGATCATTATGAGCATAAAAATATTTGTTTCAACCGTATGCCTTGAATTCCAAACCACTATTTAACTAGTTGCAATATGCCTTGAATTCTAAACCACTATTTAACTAGTTGCAATACCATATTTCCTAATCTCAAAGCTAATGGAAGAATCAACTTCTCAAATTCGAACAGAACAAATGATTAAACCATAGCACCAGTAAGTTCCTCCTCATTTCACATTTATTTATCGTCAATTAAATATATGATGCCATATATTACACTGCTCCACATTCAGCCCAAAGCCTGCTTCAACTCTAGCATAGCTCTCCCAATTACATCCTTTTGTTAGAAATTGGGGTAGCAGGCACAGCGGAAAATTAAAAATTTAGCCCCAATACCTACCAGGAATCACCCAAAATTCTATGTATGACTTGAAAAGAGGATTCAGGATTACCTTAATCCGCTAGACGATGCCTCTGATTTGTTGGAGAAGGCGAAGAATCCCCTTGAGCAGTTCAAGCGCCCTGCCTCTACTGTAATCCACGCGAGAGAGAATCTGGATCGTCTCTACGATCTGTGTGTGTGAGGGATGAAGGTGCTAGCCTTTTCTCACTCAAACTCTCAAGCTATCAGAATTTTCTCTCTACGTAAGGTTTCTAAAAACCTAGCATATCTCCTCTGACTATCAGTAATGGTAATAGACATATCGTATAGTCTATTTCTATTAATAGGGGAGAGAGAGAAAGGAAGATAGATAGGATTATTTGATTCAAAATCAAAAGACCGTAACATCTGATCCTTTTATTCTATCTTGACAGATAAGGGATAACTATTTTATCCTATTTGTCATATAAACCCCCGGAGTTTATTTTCCTTTATAATTAAACCCCAGAAATATATATTTCCAAGTCCCTACTTGGACACACAATTTTAATCCAGAATTCAGTCTCTAAGCGTGTGACCCAATAGGTTCCAAATACACTGGTAATAATTATGAATTATAATTCTCAAAAGAATTAGATAAAATAAACAACTTTATTTTATCATAATTACAATAATCAATTCATTCATAATTATAGATTGTGAGTAGTGTCTAGTAACCCATCACAACCACCAAGGTATTTGAAATTAGTCAAAGGAATTTTGATCTAACCTTTTCATGGAAAATTACCATGTAATTATTATCCCTTCACCATCGAATATCCCATTAGTCAGGGAATAAGGAACAAGTGCCAATTCCCTAATGATTAATTAATTTGCTAGTTCTCGGAATTAACCTTAGATTAGGTTAGCTTGAAGACATTCTTCAATTAATCTAATGTAGTCGACTATTAAAGTTAAATTCCAACTAGTGGCCTTTCTGGATATCGACTCCTACTATCGGAGTGGTGAATTCTCTCTTGATCACTCACTATCTTTCATACTTCACACTATTCCAAATTTCTATTCTTTAAGTTACTCTTGGTGTGTAACAAGAAATAGAATCAAAAGACAGCGATTCACACTTAAGATACTATGGTGATCTCAAGTCTAGGATCACTTACACAATTTCCCATAAGAGATTCAACCATTGGCACTAGATAGATATCCTAATGGGATCTCTGTGTGGATCACTCCAATGAATTTGTACTTTACAATTCATCTACACATTAGCCTAGGTATCCCTATACCATAGTTAATGAGAACAACCACTACTTACACTAAGTAAAGGCTAACTGTGTACTAGTCTATCTGTATTAATGATGTCCTGTCTGATTAATATTATTACTAGGAAAATTTAAAAATATTATTATAAATGTGATTGATATCTCATAGTCATCAACTCTTGTGACTACCATCACATCAATAAATATTCTAAAGACTTTATCAGTTATATCAAATATTTAACAGATAAAATGGAAATTCATAAAATACAAAACTTAATTAGGAATGTATTTAAACAAATAATTGTTTTAGGTATACATTCCAACACCTTTCATACACACGAAGCAGTACACACGTATAAAGCTCTTAAAAATGTAGGATCTTGGTGGGAAAAACCAATAGTACACTTCGGAATCTTGGAACTTCTGTCCAAAGTGCAAAGAATTACCATTTGAATCTATCAACTGTTCTAGCATTCAAGTCACAATGAAACAATGTCATCTCTTCCCTGTGTCTATGTGCACATTGTATTCTACATTCCACTGCTTAAACACCGCTATAAACCTGACCAATTAACACCAAGCACTTAAACCTCACAAGGCCACATATATTCAATTCCATTCACCATATCACAACACTACTACTTAATAATAGCAATTAACAGAAACTTCAAAATGCAAGGATCCTTCCATATCATACTGAAATTGATAATTAAAACAAAATCCAACTAAAATGAATTACATTTATAAAAGAAATGTAAAGGAAAACAAGCATCCCACTTGCGCTTGCAAGGACAGCTTGAGCTTACAATAGTCGGCGGCTGGCAGTGTCAGTTAAAAACAGTCCAACCCAACGGAAACTAACAGAAATACACCCATCCTTGCCATGACTGCCGACCGGGATAATGGAAAATTCAATCCTACCTTACTGTAGAGGAGAAAATCCTCTACCTGTTGGGCCCATTATGGATTTGTCCCCGGGGGTACCCGTCGTAGGTGACACCCGCCATGGGTGGCCTGGTGGGTGTAAGAACCCGTCGTAGGCGGGCCTTTTTTGTAGAGGAGAAAATCCTCCACCTGTTGGGTCCATTGTGGATTTGTCCCCGGGGGTACTCGTTGTAGGCAACACCCGCCATGGGTGGCCTGGTGGGTGTGAGTACCCGTCGTAGGCGGCACCCGCCATGGGTGGCCTGGTGGGTGTTGCGGGGGGCTGTCACAAATCGGGAAGTTAACTAATTTTCTAAAGAAATCTGGGTGAAATAGGGAAGAACAGAGAATAGAAAAGGAAAGAAGAAAACGTCAAGAACGAGGGAGAGAGAAGGGAGAAAGGTCAAGAGAGAGAAACAAAGAAATATTCATTATCAATCTTGCCTTTCACCTCTGTACCTCCTCCCTTTATTACATCAGTTCTCAAGCGGTTACAACTAACTGCTTAAAGAATTTTCTAGTTATTCTTTCCAGCTTTGAGCTTAACTAACTAAAACTACCCGCTGCTAATTCTGTTAGGATGAAACGCAGCTCCTAATGAGTAAAACGACATGGCTAATACTGAGTTCTTGACAGGGGCCTCCCCAAAATTCGAACCCTTGACCTTTGGACAAAGGTTTTTGGATGAGGCCCCCCGCAACACCCACCAGGCCACCCATGGTGGGTGCCACCTACGACGGGTACTCACACCCACCAGGCCACTCATGGCAGGTGTCGCCTACGACGGGTACCCCGGGGACAAATCCACAATGGGCCCAACAGGTGGAGGATTTTCTGCTTTACACTTACCCTTCTTTCCTTTCAGAAAATCCCCCACCACCGCTGCATTATAATCCCTGAAACTCTTCTCCTCATGCCTCACCCTCCCTCCTCTGACACCAACGCCGACACTGCCGGCATTAACCACCACACTCGGGGCCGCCATTGATGATGATGCTGCTGATAACGAGCTGAGCAATAATCCCCAGCGCTATCTGAAATCGACTAGCTGCGGATTAAAGACGATTTGGGTTTCATTTATTGATTTAAAAACTTGGGGATGCTGACTTGATTTCATCAGATAACAATTCCATTGATGGATCAACAGGATTGTTGCTCCAGTAACCGAAACCAAAAAGAAAAAACAAAGATAAACGAGTGTATTGAGTCTTATTGGGATTGGAGGATTTACATCGTCACCTATGGTGGACTACCAACTTGTAATTGTGCATTACTTCTAACTGGAGAGGAAGAGGAGAGATTAAGAAATATTCTTTGAGTGGGATTTTGACGATGCCCTTAGTGGAAGAGCCCCAAAGTAAGACATGGTAAAATTATTCAAGATTACTATGGTTCCTATGGATTCCAACACTGTACCAACTACTTAATAGGAAAAATGTCTATTGTGCTAAATCTAAACTGGGAGAAGTTAGTAATGTGTTACTCTAAACCAGGAGCTGACCTCCATATTAGTGCCGGGTTCAAATTTCCCTCTGCCGTCCCTAATAAGTAATAAGTGCCGCTTCTCTTCTATTGAAACAAAAAAATTATCAAAAAATCCATTTAAGTACCAACCATGATTATTGAGCCTAGTAACAAGGAACTGCCGGGCTTGATATCCTTCAAATAAGTCCAGGTTCGAATTCTATGGATTCAGTAAATAGCATTGGACGAACCATCTCCCAAAAATAATACAATAGTGCTTGATTTCGAATTAGTTAAGTCTAGTGTAGGGCTGCAAGAGATTTAAGCTGATCACGAGTAGCTTGCAAGTAACTTTGGTCAAATGCTCGACTCGCACTTGGTTTTGACCAAGTTCGAATAGCTCATTTGTAGCTACGACTCGAGTTTGAACCTCCATTTTCCAGGCTCGTAAGCTCGTCAACCTACTCGAATATTATATATATAATATATATATATATATAAAAATAATATATTTGTGAAATTACATAAATAGGTATATTTGTTGTGAAATTGATCACAAATACCTTTGGACTTAAAATTGCATTTTAAGTTTAAGGTCAAGTTTGAGTACTCGAGCTTGATAATCTCATTTGGTCCACTCCAATCTATTTGAGTCGAGTTCGAGCTCGACTGACTCTTTCACGAATCGAGTTCGAATCTTCATATTCTTACTCGATCGAACTCGAGCTCGACCTCAAATAGCATACATATTCATCGATTTCAAGTTCAAGTATGGTACTATTCGATTTCTATTCGACTTGAGTACACCCTAGCCTCGTATGGTCAATACACACAAGAAAGTTCACACCAAAAACAAGATGGGATCATTTCAGAAACTTCCCCCCAGATTCTTGAAACCAAAAGGTTCACACCCAAAAATGATGGGGAAAATTTTAGGAATTTCCCCGGAGGCTTGTGACACTCTCATTGACCTCTTATGAGGTTTCAAAAATAGCTCCCTTGTACTTGAGGTTTTGGTAACAGGATTAGTCCAAGTCAGAAAATTACTATTAAAATAGTATTTTGAGAAGTAAGATGGTAATTTGTTCTGTATATGTCCTTTTCTAATTGTCCTTAAGTTGAATTAGTAAAGAATAAAACAATTAATAAAAGATAGGGGGTATAAGTGAAATTCGAAAAGATGCAGCAGCAACAACCTGAAACAATAATAATGATCTTCGCAGCAACTAGTGCAAATTGCAACTGCCATATTAGTGCAATAGCTAGTGCAAACTACAATGGTCATATTTTCTGTCCTATACAACTATGTATAAAGGAAATGACTCGCTCTACAAAACTATCAAATTATTAGTATACGCATCTAGATCTAGGGTAAAAAATTAATTTTTTTATTGTAGTTGGAAAGGTGAAAGTAAAGCATCAGTGTAGAAAACATATTGGTCTTAGTCAACAAATTAGCAATAAAGATATGATTAGTTTTGTGTTGACAAAAGATTCAATAAGATAAGCCAGTCAAAAAATCTTTCTATTTTGCTTGCTCATAAAATCCTTTTATGTAGATTATACAAGGTTGCCTGTACTTATCATTATCAAATGATGTTAATCACAAAAATGGTGCCATCTTAAGGTATCAATTGATGCCATTTTTTTTAATTATAATTATTTTCGTTAATTTGAGATGAAACAATCGTTCTTCTGGTTTAATTAATTAATCTCATTTATATAGTGCCCTAACCTTATTAAATACTCATTTGTAACAAAGCATAATGTCTTAGGGTAAAATAGTACTTTCACTATGGCTTATGTAAGCAATGGGTCCAAATTTTTGATAGAGGATGTTAGTGTAACTTCTAAAACCTCAAGGGAGGTCAGTGAAACATCAAACTTCTTTTTTTTTGGTAAGAAAAGTTTTGAGTGGATCAGTTCCAATTACCACAATGGGTCAACCGGTCAAGGCATGCCCCAGGACCATACATCACTCACAAGTGTTACTAACCCTACTTTTTTTAATAGAAAAAAGTTTGGATAAGTTTGTCTGTGATCACCACAACTGATCAATGCATGTCTCAAGATCATAGATCGTTTATAGGGTTATTACATATTGCCCACCAACAAAACCCTTACATCTACAGTGAGATTGAATGCATGATCTTTTGTGGAGCACTAACTGCTCCTTACTAATTGAATCAATTTATGTTAGTAGGACGAATAGTATTGGGTGTTAAACATGTGACGATAGAAAATGGTACCTTACAAGTCACCACGTCAAGTCATAAGACAAAAAACAATTCATCAAGTCAACTTTACATGTAACTTCACCAACCCCCTCCTCCCTCGTTGCTTCTCCAAATCAAGGATTAGGTTGCTTTTCCAAATCCAGGATCAGGCCTCTACAATCACAACATTCAACTGCAGAGAGTAATTGATAGTGAGAGATGGGCTAGTTTGAAATTAGACGGTCGCAATTGAATTTGGAGCAAAAATTTTAATTTAATAAGGAAAAAATTTTGTTACATTTCTGCATATTATCATTGGGTCTCATAAATGGATGCCCATTGGGCACTCGTTGAAATGTACTTTGAATGTTAGATTTTTGGAAAGTCAAGATTAATTAGGGGAAGTGCATAAATATAAGAGAGAGTAATAATTATTAGTATGTGTATATATGGTAAATTAGATAAAATTTAGATATGTTAACAAGTGTTTAGTAAACCTCGTAAGAAAAACCCATTATTATTTTAGTATTTACATTATTATTATAGCATCTACTTTTATTATACTAGTGTCTATATTGCACCATACAATTGCCTCGAGAAATTTTAGAGGTCCTTGGTTCCCAAATCAATATGCCCCTCCAACTAGATTTAGTGATGATTTGAAGTCCGATATAGTTTTCCCCTGGTTTCTCTATCTCCTTTCACGGCACCTATGCTAACTGCTCATAGGCATCTTATGTCTCATCTTGCATACAACCACAATTTTCAATGTCTTTCTTTAGCATCCTTACGTTCAAATCAAGCAACCGCCTACTCAAATTGGTCGCTTGGTTCAGGACTCATAACATGATTGATCATTATTCGAGTTGGTAAAACTTGGGTGAAAAAGAAAAATGCTGATATCCAATTTGTTGACCAAAAATTTCGGTTGGGATATTTTTCTTCAAACACGAAGCTTTTTTTTTTTTTGTAATTAAAAGTTTGGGTAAATTCGGCTCCGGTCACCACCATGGGTTAAGACAAACCTCAGCACCAAGCCTTACAAATCACCCATCAATACAACTGTCACATCAGCAGTGAAATTCAAACACACAACCTTTTGTGAGAAAATGACCCTCCCTTATCAATTGAGCCAATTTGGGTTGGCTTCAAACACCAAGCTATTGCTATGTATATGAGTAGAGACACATAGCTTGATCTGATTCGTTTACCCACAAACAGGAGAGAGAGCATCGGGGCTAAGTCCTCCGATGTGTCTTTGACGATCAAACCAATTTGAAGTACAATGGATCTCATAATATGTTTGGATTGTAGTTTCTAACATAAAATATTTATGATTTTTATGAAATATTTTTAATTATCTTTTGACATCATATACATTAAACTGTTTCAATACATTTTTTTCTTTTACAAAACTTCAAAAAATAGCAATTCAAATGTCATCTCTGAAATGATGTGTCTTTGACGATCAAACCAATTTGAAGTACAATGGATCTCATAATATGTTTGGATTGTAGTTTCTAACATAAAATTTTTATGATTTTTATGAAATATTTTTAATTATCTTTTGACATCATATACATTAAACTGTTACAATACGTTTTTTCTTTTACAAATCTTCAAAAAATAGCAATTCAAATGTCATCTCTGAAATGAAGGTGCGTGAGAGTATTTAAAAAGGGAAGACGGTGAACAGTGATTGATAGGCCACTTACACTAAGATTCTTAACAGAGCACGTGACTTTACTCACGTCCAAGTTAGACCTGCTCCATCCGAGGCCTTGAGTAGGGGGCTGGCCACAGTGTTTTCAGGACCGGACCAGTCGATTGAACCACGAACGGATCATGGCACCGGTCCAGTTCTATATTAAAGTCGGAATTAGCAAACAAACCAGCCAAGACCAGTCAAAACAATCAAAACCGGTAAAAATCAGTTGAATCGGTAATTCCTAGTTCTTGATTTTCCTCCCAATCTCTCTCTTTTTTCCCCCTCCATCTTTTGCAAAATGTTAAACATTTGAGGCTGCCAAGGTTCAAACTTAGAACCTTTCTTGTGGAAGTCAAAGGTCGCAACCATCACACTACTTGCTCAATGTCTTATATATATATGTAATAGCTACGTGAAAAAAAAAATTGAAAAGGAAACCTCTATACCCTAAAGTATCAGCACCTCTTATACCACAAAATATTTGCAACCGCACCTTCAAAACTTCCAACTTTCTTTCCATCTTCAATTCTCACCTCCATTTCCTATAATTACAATTTGCTAAATCAATTCTTCTCAACAAAATCTCACTCTATCAATTCTTCTCAGCAAAATCTCATCCTCTCATGACTCTTTCTTTCTAATATTCAGTATTCACTCTCTCTTTATTCCCTCTTTTCTCTTGCCACCCCTTTTTAATCCAACCTCTTTAGTTTTGACTCCTTGATGTTTTCTTCCATGTCTTTAGTTTAATCATGTGAAGTATTCTTTTCTGTTTGTATGTGTATGTTTTGTTATTTTATTTTCTCTTTTTGTTTAATTTCTCTCTCTCTCTCTCTCTCTCTCGTCTTTTCATCTGGATGGATTGAAGTTTCTTCTCTTGATTTACAATTTTTTTTGTTTTTTTGAAATTTTCTTTTCATTTTTGTCTAGTTTGAAGAAATTGCAGTCTAGATGTCGAAAAAAAAATCTTTTAATGAAGTTAATTGTTTCTTTTTAACTTTTTGGGAAGACAATATTTTAAAAATTTTATGTGTGAAAAAAATAATTTTGCCTCACCAAATAAGAATGGCAAAGTTTTGGGACCTGATAAGTTTTGTATACAGGAAGTTATAGCTAGTTGGAGGATGATTTTCTAGATTTTTTTAAATAAATAAAAAGCAATGAACTGTTGAATTGGCCAGTTCAACCGGTCGAACCACTAAAACCAGAAACCAGTGGCTTAGTCGGGTAAATGGCCCGTCCGAGTTTGAAAACATTGGCTGGCCACAAGGTCGGGTGAGAACTGATATCCGCCTCGACTTAGGTATACCCGAGCCGGCACCTACACTATGGATTATACATATTTGAAGAGAATGCAGCTATGCTAATTAATAGCTCAAACTAGATATCAGTTGTTTTATGGAAGGCAAAACTTTGCACTTAACATCTTTAAAATTTTTGTTTAGCACCCTATTCATCAAGTTCGTTTTTCGAAAGTGTATGGCACAGTTCGTTGTAATTTTCTCTTATCTCTATTTTAGCTAGGGGTGGGCACGGGTTGGGTACCCGCCTCTAACGGAATTTGGCTGACCCGACCCTAATCTATCGGGTCAGCAAATTTCCGACCCTAACTTTCAAATTTTTTTTATTTTTTTATTTTTTTACTCTAACTTTCAATTTACTATTGATAAATGACCACATTTTATTAAAGATTTAACAGTCTAAAACCAATTCATTTCAAAAATCCAAGATCCAACACATTTCATCAAAGATTTAACAATTCAAAATCAACACATCAATATTCTATCACACATTTCATCCAACAATCAAACCAGTCTCTCAACTCTCAAGTATCCAATACAAATTAAAGTTACAATATCTAATAGACAAAATAAAGTTTCATTACATTTTTTAATACAATTTAAACTGAAAAGTTTTGATTATAGGTGCTTAATTACAGAGAAAAAGTCAAACAACCACACCAACCTAGTATATACTACCACTACTACTAGTCTATAAAAATGAATTGCTAATATGATAATTTAAAAAAATAAAAATGTCCCTGAAACCAATAGCAATAACAAAATTATGAGCTAACCCTCAAGTAGAGAATAGTAGAGGATAAATTACCTTAAGCAACATTTTCTTGTTACACTTGATAGAAAAGTTGAATTACCTTAAGCAACATTTTCTTGGTACACTTGATAGAAAAGTTGAAGAAATAGGAGGATAATAGGTTGAACTTTTACTAGAATTTCAATGGTGGTCATTGGTCGATATTTTGGAGAGAAAAATGTGGAGGTTTGGAGTTGGAGGCGGAGTGAAGATAAGAATCGAATGTACTACTACTGCTTGGGTGTTCAATTAGGGTTAAAACTTAAAACATATTAAATAATATATTGACCCCTAATTTTTTTAATATTTATACAATATACCTACGGGTCGGGTCGGGTACCCGCGGGTTTTTATTTTCCTGACTCGTACCCGTACCCGATATTTACGGGTACCCGACCCTAATATGATCCGATGAGAAAAATCGAATCGGGTACCCTAAATTTCGGATCGGGTCGGGTCGGATCGGGCGGGTTTTCGGATCGGTGAGTTTTTTTGTCCACCCCTAATTTTAGCATCTCAACTTCTCAACAACTGTATCCAGCGTATATAGTCTAAAATTTTTTGTCAACATGTATGGTGAACATATTAGTTAATCCATTCTCTTAAAATTCTTCCTACTGTCAGATTCAAAGTTCGAATCCTAGACCTAATAGTTGGAGATGAGAAGGGTTTGGAGAGGGGCTGCAGGTAAAAAAAAAAAAAAAAAAAAAAAAAAAAGAAGAACTGATTATTTAATCCATTCTAGTCTGATAATTGGATTGAAAATTGGTAGTGGATCTCTCAGTAACTCTTTTACCCATCTCCAACCGATCCTTAATCTAATGTAGGACTTATATGTGAATAATTATATGTACAGACTGTCAAAATTGGTATTGGATCTCTCTGTTTCCTTTCCCATCTCTAGTAGATATTTAATCGAATTTTAAACTTATATATGAATAACTATGTGTTGCAAATTGTTAAATGAGATTATGTCCAATTAAAGTGATCAATTGCAGTTTGGACTTTAATGTATTTGACAGGACATGGGTCTTTAATGTGTAAAGATTTACGGGTAATTTCTATCTCTATGGTAGGTTGAAATATAAATACCAAAAAATAACAGGGAATTTATCTATGTTTAGTGTTATGGACCTTAGATCACACTTATTCTTATGTCGTAACTTTAGTATGTTCTTTTTTGATATCCCATCATTGAGAAAGATATTAGAGAGAAACTAAAGAGTTCTTTCAAAGGATCAGCAAATGCGTATTGGTCTGGAAGACCATCTCAAACTCCAAGGATTCAAGTAACAGTCAGTCAATATTAATCCAGATATGCTTCAGAGATTTTGTTGTTAATTTATTTCTCAGTAATCAACATGAAGTATTTTGGGTTTCACAGGTGATGATTTTCACCAGAGGTTATGTTTAATCAACCACTAGCAATCTGGACTAATATGGGTTGGAATTATGAACTATTGAGTCAACACTTTGATTAATCAAAATTCTCTCAAATTACAGATTTTATCCAGGAGAAGGAAATTTTGTTTGTTGAAGGTGATATGGCTACATAAATGCTTAACTTTCATGGTGATTTTACTTTATCTTCAGCCTTCAGAAGGTTGCGTGAATCAAATGAGGCTACATTATCTAGAAGAATGATTTCTCATTTTTTATGTGGGGTTTTACTAAATCAGATTTTACCCTCGATTGGTGTTCTTAAACTCATTAGTTTTATTTTTCCATAAAAAATGTAGCTTTTGCCAACAAGCCTAATTTATTGACCACCTATTTCTTTATTCTATATTGGGACTGTTTGGAATCGCTTGAGGTTGCTATAGATCTTGATTCCTCTTTTTTGGTCTTTGTGAAATCTTTCTTGGCTCCCTGGTGTCTGAGGTTGCATTGCAGAGGTGTTAGCTTTATAAGATGGAATTCGTCTTTCTATTCGTCACAATTTGATCGATATTCTTACTGAGCTAGACTCCCAGATTTTAGAAAAAATCGTTCAAAACATTCCTCATATTTTTTCGAATGAATTTTTAATCCTTCACTTTTAAAATAGTAATTTTACATCCATTAAAAATTATATCAATAAAATTTAGTTCCAATCTAAATTTTTGACTATTTTATATCTTGAATTCATCACGTGATCCACATATGATTACTTTTTTAGAGGAAAAAATACATCACATGTATAATTAAATAAATGACCTGATTCTTATTCATGTTTACCCTTAAAATACTGGGATATAACTTGAACTATATTCATCTTTTTCCTAGAAAAGTAAGATCTGATCCAATCTATATTCATTTTTGGAATTCTGGTGAGGAGGATGGAGTGGATCCCCGATCTGTAATATTGTATTCAATGATGAAATCCTGATGTGCCCTTCTGTTCCTTCTTCTATTTTTTTTTTTGTCTCTATTTTTCAGACCTTATCCTTACCCATGGATGCTTTTGTCGTGATTGGGTCAAGAAAGGAGATAGGTTAATATCTTCCAGGCTAAATGGTCCAAAATCAAAAGGATCTTACGAATCTTACATGTGAAGATACAGCTGTTCCGAATAATAACTTTTTGCCTGCCTTACAGTTGTCCAATGAGGATGACTAGAGGGACAATTTCATGAACCATATCGTCCTGACCAAAATTTCTTTTGGAATGGTTCTATTTTCTTAGAAAATGTACCTCTGTGCTTCAAAATATTCTTCTTCAACATTAAGGATGGTATGAGGAAGATAATGATAAGTTACGATCAAAAGTAGTGTTTGGGTTTTAGACTCATTGAAATGAAGCCTTTTATGCAATTGGACTAAGACATAGCATGAATTTTGGGAAAATAAATTATTCCAAAATGAGAGTGGTTTGAACCAGGTTAAGAACTGGATAAGATAAGGGTTAGAGATGTTTCAAAACTTCGAGCATTCAAACTCCATGAGAATATAGTGCTGATGGCATAAATACCAAAACATCCATAAAAGAGGTTCTAAAAAATTTTTGGGTTGACAAATGAATATTTGGGAAAAGAAGTAGACTGGGTGAATACCAAAGGGATTAAGAATAGGTTCTCCGTAAAATTTGATGACTTCTAATTCATGGTGAATCCTTCTTTCTATGAATTTAGAATTTTTCTGTGGGATGATTAAGGAGAAAAATTTGGTGGGTGGTTTAGTGGTCTAGAGGAGGAAGAGAAAGATGCTTAGGAAAGCATCATAATTGACTGTTGAGTTGGTGGTTTTGACAAGAAATCAGCAACTACATTTAAGGAATATTGGGAAAATCACGTAGCCCATCTGAAGAGCTACGGGGATGGAACCATTTTTTGCTTGAATTGCAGCATCTTTGAAAAACTACTCATGTCCCTGTCTACCAGGAATTTATGGCCAATGAGATAAAATGAGAATTTTTTAATTACATGTTTCACAACTAATATTTCCTTGAAAATTGAGTGGTAATGCTGGTCTGAACTTTTGAATCTTCCACTTGCATATCCACACAGTTTTCTAGACCCTTCAATTTCTTCTAAGAGAAGAGCCTCCCGGTATTTATCACTGGCATTTGTCTGAAGAACTCTTTTCCCTTGTTTGGAATATGAAGAGTCAAACATTGTTGTAACTTTCTTTTCTAATTCCAAGATTGCTTTAGTCTGAGAATTTTCCCAAGGTGGAGCATTTTTTTTTCAAAAGGTTGATCAATTTTGCTACTTGAGGAATAAAGTCCGGAGCATAATTGATTATGCCTAGAAACTGTTGGATCTGCTTGGCAATAAAATTGGAATCACGGAACTTGAGCAATTCCTTTTCAATATGATTTCCTAGATTGAATGATCCATTAGAGAAATTCATCCCCAGAAAAGTAATTTGATTTTCAGCCAATATCATTTTCTTTTTAAAGAGCATAATCCCATAATATTGGACCAAATGAGCAAAATATTCTAGAAGTTGGATATGGTCTCCGGGAAAATGGCCAATTTAGTCCCTAACTTTTTTTACTAAAGCCAATTTAATTCTAGGCCAATTCAACACTCCAAGTTAAATATCGTTTCCAATTAAGGTACTCCGCGGCGGCGCCACCACCTAAGAGCCGGATGATTTTGAATTTAACTAATACGAAGGGGTATTTTCGGAAACTCAACTAGGGGCTATAACAAAAATCAAGTAAAACGAGTTACTGAGATCGGATTAAACTCCAAAAACTCCAAAAAATCAAAGAAAATGGAAAGCAAAGGTTGAAGAGCAAAACTAGGGTTTCACCGAAGAACGAACAAGACTGAATTGACACTTGCCTCTTATGAATAAGCAAGCGGAGACTGCTAATACACCAACAATTGAAGAGTTGGATGCTGAAATGCTCAATAAAGGCAATATTGAAGAAGTTGAAGCAAGCAGATCTAGTAAGTGCAATAACTGCCTTTGTTCTTTAATTAGCTTTATAATGCGTAAGGTAGATTTGTCTTACGTGTTTTACTACTGCATTGAAATGGTTGAATGGAGCCAAATTTGGTGGGGTTTGGAGTGGTTTATTTTTTCTGGAAAAAAGGGGTTCATGTGGTCCCTTAGTCATAAATTAACTACATGTTGTTGCTTTCATGTTTGTAAAAAGGCTGACAGTGAAAATACATGCCCATGTGGGCTAATTTAACAAAATTTATTCTGTCATTATTTAAAAAATAATACAGGTGAAGGTGAGGGCTTATTTAATCTGCATATGTACTATGGTGGGGCCTATATTCAAAAACCAGAACATAAATATGTGGGATGTGAGGGCCTTTAAAAATCTCGATTTTATTTTAAAAAATACCAAATATTGTTTATATTGTGTTTATTCATTGAAAAATGAGTGAATATATGTTTAAAGTGAATATTTTTCCAATTTAGAGAATTTTAAATGAATTATTTGCCGGTGTGCGGTTTTGGCCGAATTAAGTGCTTAATTTTCTACCGGAGCATGATTAGTGACTTTAAGTTGAAATTAAGCATAAGTAATGATATTTTAGAAATATTAATAAGTTTGGACAGTGTCAGAATGGACTAGAGCAGTGTAAGTTAGACTGTCGCGTGTGATGCGACATAAAGTGCCCAAAACACCTTTTTCCCTTAAAACATGGAAATGCACTTTTTGCACCATAAAAGCCTTGACTCTCTTGCAACCTTCACACTTCATTTTCAGCTGCAAATTTGGGAGATAGAGAGAGAAAGAGCCGAGGGCTCTAGGGGAGAGAGAGAGAGAAATAGTGCTAGTTTTCTTCCATTTCTTTCTTCTTCCTTTCTTCAACTTTCAAGCACCATTGAAGCCCATCCCCCCCACCATTCCTTGCAGCCGAGAAAGGGAGGAGAGAGAGAGGATTTGGACCGGTTTTTGGAGAGAAAGAAAAGAGGTAAAGCTTGCACCTTGAACTTCCATTCTTCCCTTCAACTTATATCTTGAATTTGTGAAGCTTGAGTGAATATTTTTGACTTGAGATTCATCCTCCATGGCAGCCGACTGAAGAGAGAGAAATAGGGGTGCCATCCAAAAGTTTGGAAGAGAAAAAGAAAGAGACAAATGAAGAAATAAAGTTTGTTTGAGTGGTGGGTTGCTTGATCGTGAGCTTGGAGTTGTAGATCACTGTCAAAGTTTGAAGATCTTGGATAAAGATCGAAGCTTTCATGGTTGTTGAGCTTGGAAAGGGTCAATTTTGAGAAGATATCACAAAGCCTCGGTGGATCTTGTCGGATCTTGTCGGATCTAATCAGATCTGAAGGTATAAAGCTTGAACCTTGTAGAAATAGCTTTATTAGTGTTAAATAACTTAGATCTATGGTTGATTTTGGTAAAATGATCTCATCTGAAAAGATGAAGTTGGGCTCTTGAATTTTCAACCTAGGTAGCGGACTTGAGGACCTGATTGTGGCTTTGTATGATATTTGTGAAATGTATCATGTTGTGGTTAGAGAGTAGGATTTTGTTGTTGGAAATTGTGATAGAAAAATGTATGAGATGGCCAAACCCATACTTGGTGATTTTAATGGTGGATTTCGAAATCTTGAGATTGTTCTTAATGAATGTCTGCCTAAGAAACTACATGTCACGCTCATTTGTGAGTGTATGACTTTTAAAAGATAAAAGTGAAGTTTCTCGTGAGTTTTTGAATGAAAAATGTCATTTAAATGAATTTGACGGATTTACCGTATTGTGACCAAATCTTATGATTTGAGAAATAAAGACATGGTTTGAAGTGTTTTCAAGTTATATTAAAGTACTATCAAAGAGTGAGTGTTGAGTTTGTGTTAAAAGTGTTTTTGAGGTGATAAACCTCACCTAAGTGTTTTATTAAAGAAAATGTGAAAATAGTGCTTGGAGAGTATATCGGTGATTTGTCCTACTTGAAATGAGATAGTGATTTTCCAAAGATCCATTTGAAACATTGTATTCGGAGTGATTAAGTGATTTTCAAAGAGGTATTTGAAATACGATGTCATATGAGGTGAAAATCTTTCCTCGAGAGGATTTTGGGAAAAATGTTGATTGAAACTATAAAAGTGAAAACGAATTTTTTTAGTGAATGAGAAATGAAGTGAATCTCAACCATTGTTTTAAATTGTTTTAGGAAGTGCACAAGGAAGTGATTTTGACCCCACGGAAGCCGAACCTTATTACTTTGGTGAGTTTCCATACTTGTTATGTGATTATATGAAAATGATTGCAACTGTGTTTAGTGAAGTGATTTTGAAGTGAAGCATAGTTTTCAAACCCTCGGATGGGGTAGTGAGTTTCAGTGTATGTAAAGTGTTTATGTGAAAATGATTCGAATTGTGTTGGTCAAGTGATTTGACATGAATTTGGATTTTTAAATTGTTAAGTGGGGTAGTGTGTACTTCATCGCACTTACCTTTATTTGAAATAAAAGTATAGTGAAAGTGTTTGGCAATGTCCTATATGTGTGAGAGTTCTAACTCTCTTTTAAATGAAAATCTTGCCATGGTTGGTAAATGAATGATTTTGTTGAAATGATTTGCTAGTGTTTACAAAGAAATGATTTACCACTATTTCCAAGTAAAATGTTTTTACCAGTGAAATAACTTATGAAGGATCTATCAGTGTTTCGACTCCCTTTTAAAGGAATGATTTATTGAAGTGATTGACTATTATTTCCGAGTGAAATGCTCTATAAGTGAAATAGTGAATGAAGAGTTTGTGACGTCGTTGGGCGAAGTCCTTCAACTAGTTTCAATGAAATGATGTGACGTCGTAGGGTGAATTCCCTCGACTAGTTTCAGTGAAAGATTGTGACGTCGTTGGGCGAAGTCCCTCGACTAGTATGTGACGTCGTAGGGTGAATACTTTCGACTAGTTCCAATGAAATAAAGTGACGTCGTTAGGCGATGTCCCTCGACTAGTTTCAATGAAATAAAGTGACGTCGTAGGGCGAGTACCCTCGACCAGTTTGTGATGTCTTGGGCGAAGTCCCTCGACTAGTCTACTTCGTTGGGCAATGTCCCTCGAGTAGTTCATACGAGCAACATCCATTAAGTGTCTATCTACTTGATTTGAATTGCATACTTGAAGTATGACTTGAACTGTTTTACGTGAATTGTAAGTTTTTTTTTGGAACTCACTGGGCTTTTAGCTCACTCTTTCCAAATTGTTTTCTTTAACAGGGACCGAGAACCCAAGTGAAGGAGCCAACCCTTAGAGTTAGGGTTTGCTTTTGTATTGATGTGACAAACATGGATTGTGATTTCGAGAGCTGCTGTATTATGAGAATTCGAACGTTTGATAAGTATTTTATGTAATTTGGAGATTGTAAGGATGGTGTAATGTGATTGTAAGTTATTGTTGAGATTAGATTTGAGATTTGAATGTTAGTTTAATGTTTTAGCGATATTTATGTGAGTGAGTCCTGGCGAGAGCTAGACAGGCGGTCCACGGATACCTTAGAAGAAGTGGGGCTGTCACATGGGAGGTAGCACAGAGGTTTTTGAGGGAGTTATTGCCAAAAGAATGGACTTGTCAACTGTTAAAAGTTTCTACTCTTTCCTTGGGTGTCCTGGAGATGCTAAATGCATGTATAGAACCCCTACTGTGGATGGGAAGTTGGTACTTCGACAGATAGATGGTGAGGAGGATGTGGTTGACATGGCTTGTATAGGTAAAAAGCATGGTAAAGTTGAACTATACATGATCCATGACTTTCATATTCTCTTCGTAGATGCTAACCATGGCTGCTCAGCTACCGAGGGTCAAGGTGATAAACTAGATGATGAGTTGTTCTTTGCGGACATCACATTTGAAGATATTTGTGAGAATGAAGACCAAGAAGTACGTGTGAGTAAGGTAGACCTGGAAAAAGTTAGAAAAGGTAAACGGAGAGCCAATAAAAGTGAAGAAGAAGTAGAAAGGGAGGGTGACAATGATGCACAATCCGAATCAAGTGAAGGTGAAAGTTTTGTTGATAGTGATTATGACTTCAGCAAGGATGAGGACGAGCTAATATACAAGAAGTCTACTACTAATGTTGACAAGGAAATTCAGAGTAAGCTCAGCAATGCAAGAGCTAGTATTCCAAGGAAATGTGAAAAATCAAGTGTAGAAGAGCAAAAACAAAGTGCACAAACACCTCGACCAGCACATGTACAAGTGGATGCTGAATTTAAGGTGTATGATGGAGACCAGATTGCTATCCATGAAGAGTCAGATTCGTTTAATACAGAAGAGTTAAATAGCTATAATGAGTCTTCGGATGATGACAGTGCTAGAACGAAGAAGAAGAAGAAACCAACATATGTCAGGTTTATACCTAAAGTTGATATGCATTCCCCCAAAATTTTTCTTAGTTTACTGTTTGATACCAAGGAGATTTTCAAAAGAGCAGTAGATTATTTTGTTGTAAAGTGGAGCAAGGAACATAGTTGGACCAAAAATGATTTACACAGGATGAGGGTAAAGTGCAAAAATGACACTTGCTCTTGGTCTGCCTATGCTGCAAAAGAACCATAGAGTGATGCCTTTGTGATAAGGACAATGGGCCCAGCACATCGATGTGGTAGAACCTTCTATCACAAGCATGTAACCTCAGGATTTTTGAGTAGACATTACATGGAGTTTTTGAGGCTAAACAGAAAGGTAACGGTTGGACAGTTTAAAGAAAAGGTCCACAAGGAATTGAATGTGAATATAACTAAAGATCAGGCCCATAAGACTTTTGCTAAGGCTAAGATATTGATCAATGGAAACTACAAGAAACAATATAATAGATTATGGGACTACTGTGATGAATTACTGAGATCAAATCCGGGGTCTACAGTGCATATGGAGACAATAGCTGATGATCTTAGTGGAAAGGAAACGTTCCATAGATTGTATATTTGCTTTGCAGCATTGAAACAAGGCTTCAAGGTAGGGTGTAGACCTGTGCTTGGCATTGATGGTTGCCACCTTCGGGGCCCACATCCAGGAGTACTTTTGATAGCCGTGGGGATAGATGCAAATGATTGCATCTATCCCGTTGCATATGCAGTGGTAGAGGCTGAAAACAAGAGCTCGTGGAAATGGTTCATTGAATTCTTAGAGTATGACCTTGACATATATGACCAGAAAAGATGGACATTGATTAGTGATAGACAGAAGGTGCTTCCTTTAGTCCATATTTCTTTTTTTCAAGCCTATCTTATTGTAGTTGTCTAATATCAAGCTTTCTTTTGTGTTATTGAACAGGGGTTAGGTTCTGTGATTCAAGACATTCTTCCAAATGTAGAGCACAGACATTGTGTACGCCATCTACATAACAATTTCAAGAAGTTGCATCCGGGAGAAAATTTGAAAGGCATGTTCTGGGGGTGTGCAAGAGCATCTTATGTGGCCAAATTTGAAGCTGAGATGGAGGCGTTATGAGTGTACGATGTAAGAGCACACCAGTAGTTAATTGACAACACTTTTCCGTACCATTGGTCAAGATCACATTTTAGGACCACACCTAAATGTGATATCCTACTCAATAATGTGTGCGAAAGTTTCAATTCAGTGATTTTGGATGCAAGAGAAAAGCCTATATCCGGATTTATCTTATGGAAAGGCTACGGACTAAGAGGTAATGGATGAAAAAAAAGAGTGACAAGATCTGTCCAAAAATTCTCAAGAAATTAGAGAAAGCAAAAGATGATTCTGCACAAAATATTGCAAGGTTTTCCTGCAAAAAAAGGTTTGAAGTCACACACATGTATGGAGGAGCATTTGTTGTTGATTTAGAGAAAAAGACATGCACGTGTAGAAGGTGGGAACTCACAGGTATACCTTGCTCTCATGCTGTTTGTGTTATTTCATTGATTGGACATGATCCCGAAAAAAGTGTGCATCCTTGTTATTCAAGAGATGCGTATTTGATGGCATATGAGCCTGCTATTGGTCCAATTTGTGAACCTAATGGTTGGAAAATATCAAATAAGCTAGCTATTTGTGCACCTAAGAAGCTGATATTACCGGGCAGACCCAAAAAGGCAAGGAAAAGAGAATCGGATGAGCCAAGAGTGGATTCTAAAGGTGTTTGTAGATTGTCCAGGAAAGGCATTACTAGGATGACTTGCTCCAAATGCCAGGGAAAAGGACATACTGATAGGATTTTTCTTTATTCCACAAATTTTAAAAACCTTTTAAACCCTATATCACCGCAAGTATACGGATCGTTTATTGAGTATAGGGAAATATAGGTGTCGATCCCACGAGGAACTGTGGTTTTGCAAACACTAAAATTTAATCACTTGCTTTATTATCTAGATAGACAATTATATGAAGGCAAATAAAGTAAGAAAGCTAGATAAAAGGGAGAAGGCGGTAAACCGACCTAAGGAAGAGGTATAAAGCAATTAAATCCAACCGTTAGGTGTCATAGACATCCAATTGGTGGAAGGCAATAAATAAGAAAGCAAGTAAAGAAATTAGAGAATTAGGTTAGAGAGAGTTTTTAAGATGAAATTGGAGGAATCCTAGAGCTTTGGAATCCCTTGTTATGTTTAGATTAGAAGTTAGTCAAGTTTATTATGTCCTTTCTCCAATGATTAGCTAAGGTATAACTTCCTTTTGTATGCCACCACTTTAATGGTCATGTGTAAGTTCTCGCTTAAGATAACTAGTCACTTTCCTTAACTTGGAATCTTCCTTGACCTATTTTCATAGAAAAGAGAGAAACAAGTTAAATAAGCTCAATGAAGTTATAGTATAAAACCAAAACCAACCAACTATATTCACTACTTTCTGAGAATATGTTAGTGCTTAAGAACTTAGATCTTGTTGAAGGCAAGTTTTTTCATTACTCATCAACATCAAATCAATTATAGTTGGTAGCTAATCAACCATAACGCATAAGCACAAGTCTTAAACTAACAAAATCATGGAGGACATAAATCACTTAATTACTTCATAATCACAACTAAAACAAGTTCATCCTAACTCTAGGATTAAAGAGGCTTAGCTAGACATCATATTAAGAACATTTAAGCATAGAACAAACTTGCACAAGCCATGAAATTAAGCACAAGAGATAAGTAAGGAAGAAGGAATCTTATTCAATTTCTTGAAGTTGAATCCATGAATTTCTTCACAAGTTGATCTCCCAAATGCAAAGTGCAAGATTCCTCACAACTTTCACTTTTACTCTCTTTAGAAACTACAAACTAAGAACTAGAACTAATCTAATGAACTAGAGCTATGTAATGGATTGATATTCTAATGATATGGAATGGTATACAAGAGGCCCTATTTATAGAAGATTGCAACCATGTGCATCCAAAATTATGTCATGTGAATGCAAGACAAATTGGCCTTCAAAAGTCAAGGAAAATGGCTTCTTAAATCTCTTTGTCTTCATGCATTTGAATCCTTTGAATTTTCATCCCAAATGAGTTGTAATGTTGAAGCAAATTGTGTTTTGAATTGGTAATGAGTTGTTTCTTCAATCTCACACAATTCTTCACGCAGCCTTCATTGAATTTCTTCTGAAAATTGAGCTGGAAGTGAGCTGAAAAACTGGAATTCGGCTGCAACTTGCAGCAGTCACTTTCTGAGGATCCGCGAGGTAGATCTGCGAGGCAGAGGCTTGCGGATCACATCGCGGATCAGCCACCCTGCTTCCGGTGAGAGGGATTCGCGAGCTAATCATTTCTTCCACTTGTTGGTTCGCGTTTTGCCTTGCGATTCCACTTGAAACTTGCAATTTCCGAGCTTGTTGTCGTGAAATTAGCGCTTTAATTGCTCCGACTTTTATCCTTTGATTCCTCATTGATTGAATTGCAATTTTCATTTTCCAACTTTTCTTCCAAGCTTCTTGGCAATTATCCACATTTTCATCTCATTTGATCATGAACAAGCAATCCTACAAAAACATGAAGATTTTATCACATTAATCCTCAAAAATGCATTTTTCATCATTGAAGCCATTAAATGCAAAATTGACTAGAAACCCTAGTTCATTAGCTATAAAAATACCAAAAACACATAAAAACTACATAATTAATCCTATTAAAAACATGCAAAATATTGACTTATCACATACTATCAGAACATGTCCATTGAACCATCCAAGTGATGAAGCACCTGTTGCTAAAGGTGGAAGGACTCCACCTCTAAATACCAACAAATGTAGAAAGTGCAAGGGGTTTGGTCACAATATCAGGACATGCCCATTGGCTGCCACTCAAACTGATGATGTACTAGTAGGACATCACATGTATTCTTCAAATGGTCTAGCTGATACACCTTGCTTTATACCTTTTTTTTATTAGTGATTACTTGAAATACTACTAATCTTGTATTTTGGTTTTTTGCAGATCCTACTACGGATAGAGACAATCCTGTAGCAGGGGAAGGCATCATCGATTCTGGAAATGGTATACCCCTACACTTATTTCCCATTTTTTAATTGAAATGAAAAATTGCCATCATGATTTTCTTATAAAGTTGGTGTTTCATATTACTTGTAGTGAATTTCAATGTCCAAAGTGATGTAGTTTCTCCTGAAGCTGAGGTACAAGCCACTGATTTAGGACCAAGTTCTCAGAAAGTGCGAAGAACAAGTTGCTGTTATTTTTGTCATGTTTCGGGCCGTACCAAAAAGACATGCTCCTGTTTGCAGTCACAAGAGTGGAGAAAAACCATGGCAGCTATCAAAAATTATAATGCATATGCTGGTGGCTCTATGGCAAAGCTGAAAAGAAGAAAGCAAAAGGCTCATAGACTGTTGGATGAGCCATTTGATGCACCTGACATGTGATGCAATTGATCCTGGTCTACTAATGAAGATATTTTGATATCAGCACAAAATTGATGCCTTATGTCAAGCTATTTTTTGGCCTATGATGTTAGACAATGTTTTAGGTGGTTAATTCTTTTGTGGTCAGTGCAGCTAAGACCTTTTGCTGCTGGATGTTTGGTTAGCAACTAAGTGTTCAATTCATTGCTACCTTTTTGAAGTTTTGGACTGTAATTAGCTACAGCCAACTTGTTAGTTGTCTTCTAAACATCTTGTAGAACTTATTCTGAACTTATTGTTAAGAAAGTACATTGCCATTTTCGTGCAGCAAAACTATGTCAATTTGCAGGTGTTATTCACTTATTTCAAATTGTCAATACATACGCATTTCCAATAGCAATGTGCATATATATCAAACCCACAAGTTCAATTTCAAAGTTGCTTTTTCTGCCATTTCCATTGAACACAAGTTACACCATCGAGTTCATAGCTAAACTAACCATTTTCCAGCAAACTATTACAATCTCAGGAAACTATAATTACCCATCAGACTAAGAACATTCAGCTTTGTCCAAAAGAGGAAAATCTAATGCAGCGTTTTTAGTTCCAATACACCTTGCTTCTGTTTTCCATTGCCGGCTAGTATAGCAATAAGCAATATGCAACAGACAAACACCAACAATAGCATTTTCACTCTTGCCTTCCATTTGCTGGCTTCAAGCTTCAATCTTGCATTTTCTCTCTCAGCATTTCTATGCTCCCGCAATAATGAAGACATTATATTCTTCATCTGTTAGGGTATGGGTGGATCATACCATAAGAAAAAGTTACACGCACCTTGTTTTTGCAAAAATTATCGCTCTACATTACTTTTCACCCAAAATACCCAATTTATTTAGCAAAGCACCAAAAAAAAAATAGAAATATTTACCCCATAATTTCTGCAACCATGAAATCTTCTGGAAGGATTTGACTCTATCCACGACGTCACGATTCGACACTCTTCAAGGCAGTAGCAACTCACTATTTGATCGCCGTTGTAATATTCATCTTTTCCTCAATAGATTCCTGCTCCAGATTCCGAATGACTTGATGCGAGATTTCTTGAAGCTCTATTACAAGCAGAGCTAGATGTTGTGCTATCCCAATTCCTCCTCGGATGCATTTATTGTAAATACTTTGTAAGCAATTTAGGAAATTGGCGCATCTGCCTTTTTGGGATGAACCCTAGCTTTTGAAGGAATTTAGGAGTTTTTGACAGAAACTTGATGCTCGAAGCTTTTAACTTAACTCAATTTACTTGATTTTTGTTACAGCCCCTAGTTGAGTTTTCGAAAATACCCCTTTGTATTAGTTAAATTGGGAATCATCCGGCTCTTAGGTGGTGGCGCCGCCGCGGAGTACCTTAATTGGAAACGATATTTAACTTGGAGTGTTGAATTGGCCTAGAATAAAAGTTTGGGACTGAATTGGCTTTAGTAAAAAAAGTTAGGGACTAAATTGGCCATTTTCCCTATGGTCTCCCAGTGTTAAGCTGAATAGGAGAATATCATCAATATACATCAGTGCTGAGTGAAGAATCGGTTGAAAACTTTGGATCATAGCCTTTTGAAATAGTTTTGAGCCCAAAAGGCATGACTTTCCACTGGTAGTGGTGATTGGGTATACAAAATCTTGTCTTGAGCCAATCTTCAATGACTATTCCCAGCTGCTAAAATCTTCACTTTAGATCAAACTTCGAAAACCATTTAGCATGGACAAACTGAGGAAATAGAGTATGTCAATTTGGCAAAGGAAAATTGTCATCCCGAAAAAAAAGTGTCTGGTAATTTATTACTAATCTCATCTTCCTACGAATTTGCTTAGAATACTTGTTAACATAAAATGCTTCATAAGCCCATCGAGAATCTAAAATCTCAATCAGGTCAAAGTGAAGAAGTTCTTGGCATTGCTTCTACCATGGCCAACTGCTCTGGATTCATACCTGAATGGCTTGACCTCGTAAGATTTATAGCCTCTATAAGGGCCTCAAAAATCTGAATTTTATTTTAAAATGCATAATAATATTTATATTATGTTTATTCACTAAAATATTAGTGAAAATATGTTTTGAGTGATTATTTTCTAATTTAGATAATTTTTTGAGAATTATTTGCCGGTGTGTGGTTTTGGCCATTTAAGTGTTTAATCGTGTACTGAAGTGTGAATAGTGACTTTAAGTTGAAACCGAACATATGTGGGAATAATATAGAGATATATTTAAGGTTGATCAGTGTCGAAATAAGTCAATACAGTAAAAGTTGGACTGTCGCGCTTCGACGTGACAAAAAGTGGCCTTTTGACCACTTTTCCTTAAAATAAGGAAAATGGTCACTTTTTGTCTTCTATAAAAGCTTCCTTTTTGCTTCTTGAAGCTTCATTTGCAGCTGCACTTTGGAGCACAAGAGAGAGAGAGAGGGCCGAGAGCTAGAGAGAGGGAGAGAGAAGAAATTCCAACTTTTGCTTCTTCCATTTTTCTTTCCTTCACTTTCTTCAAGCTTCAAGGCTTCCTTGAAGGTTTCATCCTTGGCTCATCCTCCTCCATAGCAGCTGAGAGAGAGAGAGTGAGGAAAGAGGGAGAGCCGAAGAGAGAGAGAGAGAGAAAAGTGAAGAAAAAACCTTGGTGAGTTGGGTTGATCTTGTTCCAGAGCTAATTGTGGGAAGATCATCTTCAAGACAAGGAGATCTCGAGCAAAGATTGGAGATTTCGGGGTTGTTGAGCTTGGAAGAGTCAATTTTGAGAAGATACCACAAAGTCTCAGTGGATCTTGTCAGATCTAGTAAGATTTGAAGGTATAAAACTTGAATCTTGTGAATCTAACTTTAATTAGTGTTAAACAAGATAGATCTATGGTTTATTCTGCTAGAAAATGCTATATTTGGAATGTTGAGTTGGGCTCTTGAAATCCCAACCTAGGTAGCGGCCTTCAGGTGACCTTTAGGTAGTAGACTTGAGGACCTGGCTGTGGCTTGGTTAATATTTATGAAATTAGTTTATTCTATGGTTAGAAAATAGAATTTTGTTGTTGAAAATCTTGAAGGAAAAGCATGTGAAATGGCCGAACCTATGCCTGGCAAATTTTGGGTGTTTGATTTCGAAATCTTGTGCTATTTCTTGAAGAGATTTTGCTTAAGTAGATATGTAATATGCTCATTTGTGAGTATGTGTCTTTGTGAATTAAAAATGTGGATTTCAAATAAAGAAAAGTAAAACTCTTCACGAACTTTGGAATAAAAAGTGTCGATGGGTTGGATTTGGAAGTTTTGAAATGTTTTAGTTAATTTTCATAAATTCAGTATCTATAAAGATTTGGTGGGATTTGTTTTAAAGTTTAAGTTAGACCTGGAAGAGTAATTTTGATATGACAAGTCTCGTATGAGTTTTACAGTAAAGTGAATTTTGGAGTAGTGTCTAGGGAGTATATCGATGGAGCACTTTACATTAATTATATGGCACATTTTGAAAAGAATCATGTATGATATTTTACCATTCGAGATGAATAGTATTTTCAAGGGGATTTTGGAAAAATCTTTGTTACATGAAGAAATAAGTGTATTTAAACTTGATTTTCAAATGAAAAGTGAAACTTATCAATTCCCCTTATTCGTTTTAGGAAGTGCTGAAGACTTTGGAACTAAGCCAGCTTTAGAGTCCGAACCTTGATATTTTGGTGAGTTTCCATGCCTGTTATGTGCTTATGTGAATTTAATTCGAACTATGTGTAGTTAAATGATTTGATGTGGAAATATGATTCTTTTTATCCATCAAATGGAGTGGTGTGTACTTTATCGCACTTACTCCTATTTGAGTGGAAAATTTTTAAGATTTCTATGATGTGACTTAAGAGTGTTGATGTGAATTGTATGTGCATGAAAAGTTTAGGAATTCCCAAGACCTATCGGCAAGTTGTTCGACTCGTGCTGTAGGCTAGGCCTGGGCCGAGGAGAATAGTACTAGCCATAGGGAATACTAAGTGATGTGATGTGAGCTCTGGACTTGACGTAAGGGCTTGTCCATTATGGAGAGCAAAACACAAATTATGTGATCACTTATGTGAACAAACTATGTGACAAATTATGTGTGGAGTCGGGCCCGAAGGGGGTTTGGTGGAGAAAGGAGAAGTGGAGTTCTACATGGACTATGTGAAAGTTGACGGAGTGTCAACTACGAAGATCGTGATCAAGCGTTGTGGACCTTGGCTCCTGAGAACCCCCGTATCCTACTCCTGTGATGTTAAATGCTTTCCTTATCTGTGTATTTCCAAGTTTGTATTTCAAGTGAAATGCTATATGTGCTAGTTGTTCTGCATGCTCTTTTGGGGACTCACTGAGCTTTTAGCTCACCCTTTCCCATTTGTTTTCCTTAACAGGGATTGAGAACTCGAGTGAAGGAATCCCCCATTAGGCTTAAGGTCTACATTTGTATTTGGTATGATAAACTTGAGTTATGAATCTGTAGGTTTTGTATTATGAAGTATTTTATGAAATTTGGAGATTTGTATTTTAGTTTGATATATTAGTGGTTGTATGTGAGTGAATCTTGGCGAGAGTTAGGCTGGTGGACCGCCGAACCCTTTTGGGATCACCCTAAGGGGGAGGTGGGGCTGTCACAGGCTCATTCTTTTTGAATGGCAATTTGATGAAGAAATCTTCATTGTTCCACAAGGATGGGAACATTTTGCAAACATTCAATATGAGAGTTTGCACAAGATTTTTCTATCAATCTCCCTTAAATTCTTCCTACTTGATCTTTCTGTTGCTAGAGATGAATTCGAGGAATGAAGAACATCTTGGACTTGATTCCATCGTGGAACACCTAAAATTTCTTGGATTGATAATAAATATAAAATCTAAGGAGAATATTCTTGCCTGTGAAATGAGTACCAAAATAATCTTGGTTTGAACCCTGTAATTGGATAAAATTTGGATAATGATTAGCTATCCTGTGATAAGTTCTGTTTCAAACAGTTCTCTAGCATATTCCCAAAAGGCATCGGGGAGATTGGATTCATTCATCATTGAAACTGCCGCTCCACTGTCAAAGAAGGCAATGACTGGGATTGGTTTATCATATTTGGTAGGGAGAATATGGATCAAGGTTTGTGGTTGAGGTGAGACAAACAGGATATCAGGTTGTGATGAAGTATGGGTTGGTTGTGATGAAATATGGTAATAAGGAGGGAATTCATCTGGGATTTGTAAGGCTAAAATGGTTTGATCTGAGGGTTCATCTTCTTCAGACAATACTGATTCAAGACCTTCAACATCTCTAATAGCAATTCCTATATGATGCTAAATATCAAAGATAAGATTTGACTTCCTTTTTCCTTTGAGGACAATTCATCACATAATGGCCCTTTTAGTGGCAATGAAACATTTCTCTTTCTTCTTGCCTCATCTCTTGGATGAACTTGATCCTTTCTTCCTTTTTCTAAACTATCTCCATTTTTTCTTAAATGAAGGACACTTAAAAGAGAATGCCTTGATCTTTTTGAAAATTTTTCTTTGAAAAGACTTGCAAGATGTGCATTTGCCTTTTACCTCCAATTCTGATTTCTCATAGGCCTGATGAAGACAAGAGTCTCCTATTAGGTATTCTCACATGATTTTCCTCTTATGACGAATATCTTCAAGTGAAAGTATCATTGCTTATCTAATCTATCCTGTTGACAAAGTTAGGATGGATCCATATTTTTGCTGGGTACATATTTCTGCACCTTCTGCAAGCAATTTAGAAAGAGAGCTTAAAAAGGCTTGCTTGAGACTCATCTCAGCCCCAAGAATGTAGAAAATCTTGATAATCTTGCTAAAGCGTTTATCTAGATCTTTCCATTCATAAGAATAACACCTCATTTGGAAGGATTCTTTCCTCTTGAGCTCATTGTCTTTTTGCGAGATTTCCAAGGAATACTTGGTGAAGTAAATTTGTTGCCTTAGAGAATTCTTGGTGCGTCAAAAAATGCAATTTCTTTGATTCCTAAAGAGTGCTCCATAGTCTTTTAAAGTTCCTACAAAATGAGCAACACACTTTCAGAGAATTTCAAAACTACTATCTTCTACCAATTTTTGAAAAGTCATCCATACCTGAAATTCTTGAAATCTTCTGGCCCATTTGGATGGGGGTATATAATCTACAGTGAAGATTTGAGTTCCCACTTTTGTCTTGCTGGAAGAGCGGGTTTGAGATGATTCCCCTATTTCCTCTTCTAGACCTTCTACTATTGGCTGATCCACAGATCTAGCCATCTATACAGTAGGTTCTTGCTCTATCTGAGTGGATGTATTCGTCATACTTTCTTTTGATATTGATTCATCAAAACTGGACTCTGGATCAGACGAATCACCATCAGATGGTTGTTCTTCAATTATTGAGATGTAGGGAATTTGTTAAGCATGGTAATTTTGCATCATAGTGTTCAAAGGATTTGTAGAAATCATCAAAGTCCCCTTTTCTTCCTAAGCTTTAGATGACTCCACTTTCTCCTTTAATTTTTTCCTTTTAGCCTTTGCAACTTCCCTAGCTGCTTTAGCCTTTTATGCTTTCTATGCACGACACCATTCAACAACATCAAATGTTGATTGAGAAGGATGAGGATAAGAAGGAAATAGCTGGGTATTTTGACAAGGAATGGATATAGCATAAAAAGGGTTTGTGTGAGAACCCTAGAAGAAAAAAAAAAAAGAGAGAGAGAGGGAGAAAAGAAGGAATTTTATTTGAGTGCATCAAATAGTCATTAGTGCATTAATTTTTCTAAAAGTGCTTAATTTCATGGGTATTGCATGGTTTAATTTAGAATTTTATTTTTCATGTTTTACATGGATAAATGCATTAAATTTATGTGGCTTTATGTGAGTTATATTTTAACTAGGGGTTTGATGTTAATTAGCAAGACATTATTTCATCTTTTGGCCAAGAAAGTGCCAAGTGTCAACTACCTATGACATCTTGACCTTAAGCCATTCTATATAAACCTTCCAATTCAAAAAAAATTGAAGCAAAATTTCCCTCTCTCTCTCACCTCTTGGCCGGCCAACTCTCAAGAAAAATTACCAAACCCTAAGCTAAAATGAGTCAACTTTGGTGAAGGAAAAACTTCTTGGAGTGAAACCCTAAGCTAGGTTAATCCATAGGCTTCCAACTTGGTGGCAAGGAGTGGAGTTTTTGGTGGTTTTGTTCACACCTTTGGCAAGGTAAAACCTCTTCTAATTATGCTTTAATGAGCTTTAACTCCTTGGGGAAATGTTGATTGAATGTCTTGAGGTCTTTCTTGATGTTTGGAAGAAGAAATAATGGAAGGAAATCTTATGGTTGCTAACATGATTTTAGGTTTCATTCTTTAGCCGCCAAGTGTTCGATTAATTGCTTGATATTTTGTGATGCTTCAATGATGAAGTTAATTGCTGTTTTAGCTGGTTTAATACCTTGGCAAGTGAGGGAAATGGTTTTAATAGGTTGTTAGAAGAAAAGCACTTAACCTGAAAATTTTCTCAGAAAACAGGATTGGAAAACAGCCTACTTTCCGAAGTTACTGTTACCTGTAGAAAATGAACTAGCATCCGAGCCTTATACCGTTAGAAATTCCTATGAACCTAGTTTCAAACGCCGCTGACGGAGCTCGATTTTGATTTTTCTACGTCGAGTTATGAATGTTTTCCCGAGACTGTTCGTCCAGTCTGAATTTTTCCCGACAGATTTCCTGCTTCTCTGATATCTGCCGTTTTGACTGTGATAAAGCATGAATTGATATCTGACCTCTTCATGAAAGTTGTAGAGCTATGTCTTAGCTTCGAAACGCCATAAAGTACACTCCAATCCGATAGGCGTAGCCACATTTATGATCAAGTTACTGAACCTTGACAAGACTGTCCAATGTCGATTTCAATCCTGCGATCGCTTCTTTTATTCCATTCGATTCTTGTGTCTTCTTGTCGTGCCCCGACCCCCTCATTCGTGGTTCTAGGATGTTGTTAAGACTTTTATTTGCTCATCTTCATAGACTAGATTGGTCATTTCATGATTTGTGCATCCAAAATACGACTTTTATCACATGAAAAGAAACATTGAGCATATGCATTTGATCACGTTTGGTTGGGCAGCCGAGCTTAAATATGTTCCATTTTATTTGATAATAGCCTTTGAAGGAGGAAGTAAAGAGGATTTGGGTGTGAATACTTGAAGATATTTCACTCGACTCGGTGAGTGTTTCATGCTTGTTGTTTGATCAACTTGATATCTGAAATGTTGAAATACTTGAACTATGTGATGATTTGTGTTCTTGTGATTTGTGAATCAATTAATGTGATCAAGACAGTCGCACTTTATCACACTTTCGATCTCTTGTGCTTGGAATTTTGTACTTGAATATTTTAATTCATGTGAAATGGCTTTTGGCCACATTTGATTTGTGAGTCGTTTGGGTGATATCCCATCGACCAATATGAATTGTTTCGAGCTCAAAACTTAGTTGGTGAGTCAATCGACTCGAGCCGCAGGCTTGGTCGGAAAGTTGACAAACCAGGGTATGATTTGTGAAATCCAAATCTGGTATACTCAGTATCACCAAAATTTGATTTGTTGGGGTGTTCGCGGTAGGGTGAAACGGTGGTTGGTGTCACGGTGATAAGTGGGAATCTACTTGTTTGATTCTGACATGTAAATCTTGTGAGACTCAACAGAGGTGATTGATCAAGCTTCGGGAATTTGGCTTTTGAAAGCCATCCGTATCCTTTAATTGAATGTGTTTAATTTATTTGGTGAATTTATTTGTGACACTTGTTTGATAAGTGAATTATTCTTGTATACCTGGCTGCTTGTATTTGGAACCTTATTGAGCTTTTAGCTCACCCTATTTTCCCTTTTGTTTTCCTTAGCAGGGGGATTTGCCCGAGCTTCGAGGGTTGGACGTCTGGCGTTTAGTATAAGTTTTGTCATTACTTTTGTTAAGGAATGATGTACAGTAAAACAACTATGGATAAGTTTAGCTTTTGGCGTTGTATCCTTACTTCCCTATTGACTTTAAGTTTGAATGGTAGTGTGAGTTTATGTATCTATGTTGGTTGACTTTTGAATTGGGAGAATTTAGTTTTATCAGTTTTGCATTGTTGGTTTATTTTAGCTTTTGAGTCCTGGCGAGAGCTAGGCAGGCAGTCCGCTAACCCCTTTGGTTCGCCTTAGGGGAAGGTGGGGCTGTCACAGTTTGATTGTGGTGGTTGTGCCAATGATTTAGCATAAAAGGAAGTTGATTGAAGTTCTAGTTGAGAAGGAGAAAGGATTGGTTAAGTCGTAAAAGCTCCAGTGGTTTTGAGGCTTTAAATTTGTCTTTTAAGGAACTTTGCATCTTTGGCCTACTGTTCTGCAAATCAATTTGAAGAAACTCCTGGTGCTGGATAATTATATTTGAGCTCTAATAACTGATATTCCAACACCTTAATCATATGATGTACTTGCTTAGCGTGCTTGTCCATTTTGTTTCCTATTCTTCCCAAACAAGTATGGACATCTATCACCTTTTCCTTAAGAGTCATAAGGACTTATTTTAAGCAATATAGTTTTTCATCTGCCAATTCAAAAAATTTTTCACCTCATTAACCGAAGAAGTATTGCTAAAAGGTAAAAATATGATTGAAGCATTTTCATGCCTGGCATTTTCTTTGGCAAAAGTTCAAGGGGTGGAAAAAGGGTTAAAACACACAAATCTATGATATTGGTTTTGGGTGGGAAGTTTAAGGTTATGGCTTTCGGTATTTAGAAAGTAGGGTTTTGAAATTTCCTTTCTTAAGGATTTTGAGACATTTTTGGTAGTATGGTGATAGTTCTGGTGTCATTGTTTGGACATCAAGCAAAAAATCATCTGATTCAGGTGGCTTATTCTAGCAATTTAAGCATTTATCTAATCTTTCCTTCCTTTTTTTTTGTGCTTTTTGGCTCATCATCATCATACTTTACCATCCAATAGTCTTCATAATAATAGACATCAAAGTAGCAATGTCCGTTAAATGGATATGTGAAATAGAAGATAGGATCCCCTTGTTGCTTGAAATACATAATGAGATCTTTCATGTTTGCTCCTTCCAATTCTTTATAGGCTCCGAGTTAGGCATATGAAGGAGATGGATGTTGGACTGACACTTGTATCATAGAAATAGTTTGAACATGTGAGGAACTAACCAGCGAACTAGCTTTCTTAACATGAGTATGATCAGACTGCAGATCCATCTGATCTTTCGATAATCCTAGAGTCAGAAGATTTAATGGGCTGATTTGTAGCCGAATGAAGCCTTTCATAATCAGTCACCCAAGTTTTTGGAAGAAGTTGAATGAGATCATTTCTTGAAATTTGTCTAGATACATGGGTATAGAAAGTAGAATGCTTCTCATCCACTCAGATGAGTAGAGCATCATCACCACAAGGAAGAGTCAAATCAAGTGCATGATTTTGAACTCTATAAACCATTTGATAATGCAATGTAGCAGCTAGCGCATCAGGATCCTATTTAGCTCCATGGATCTGTACTTGTACCTTCAGAGCATCGAGCAGGTGTGGATTAGAAGGAACATATTAAAATTAGGGAACAAGGTTACAAATGCATTTCTAGCATTAAGGGTAGTTTCAACAATAGCTATGCATGCATGCTAGTAGTTTACAAATCCAGTATCCAGTAATGCTATGTGAGCAACTACTGGTAAACCTTTTCCACTATGAAAAGAAAGAGAAATTCTAATAGCTCAAAAATGGATATGAGTGAATTCCTATTGTTTCCACTACCATGGAAAATCAGGGCAGTCCTTTACAACCTTATGATTGGGTTTGATCCAGGATTTAACAGTTCGGAGGGGAGAATAAGAGACTTTTATGAAAGTGGAATAAGGGTTGATGATAGGCAGTTCTCTTGGATTTACAGTCTCAAGTTCTGTGGTAACATCATAGAGTGAATGTAATTTATCAGAGGTTGATTTTCAATAAGAAAGAGAAGCAGGATCAGAAGTCATTTGGGTAATAAGAGGAGCAGCTATAGATAAATAAGCCTCTTCTTCCTCAACTCTCTTACTACTCTCATGAACTGGTTAGGTATCATTAAACCCGTAGGGAGACCCTTAACAATCTCAAGGTAGAAACAACCCAAAGTTAAGCCAGGCCACCAATAGCTCTCCATGGCATAGACTAGGCCTGACACTTTATTGAGCTAGTTCCTTCCAAGAGGGTTGTAAATAGGACCAAGCGTTTAGAATCGTAACTAGCCAAGGAGAGAGAGGAAGAGGTTTGGAAGAAGGAGAGAGATAAGAAAACACACTTCTTATTTTATTTTAACTTTCTCTGCCTTTTTTACCCCTCCCTTTACAAGCACATACGAATCTCCGTTTATAGGAGTTACAAAAAACTTCAATGCAAACCTTAATATGTAAGCGATGATCTCATGGACTAACTACTTTAATGATGACATTGTGATAACCCAAAATGCTATATTAATTTCATGTGTGTATTTAGAGAATCTAATTATCTGTTTACATATTTTATGAAAGATTTAAGTACATGGGTATAAATTGAAAATTTTTTTTAGAACCTAATAGTTGTTAGAATAAAAATCATCGGGTAAAATTAAAAACCAATAAGAATTAGAGGGGTTGGTTTGAAATTATTTTGATATCATGCAAGCAATTAGGACAAGTGTCATTAGTGCTGCCATTTGTCAAAAATCTTATTAAAAGACCATTTTACCCCTCATTTTTCAAAGAATGACCATGCAACCAAGACCAGCAAATAAATAACAAAATCCATTTCATTTCTTCCATTCTTGGTCCAAAGCTTGTCTTGAAAAGCCTCTCCAATTCCATGTCCTCTATTCCTTGCCTAGTCCGAACTAGTAGAGAGAGAGGGAGAGTTGAGAATTCCTCAAAAGCTTCTTGAATCCTTGAGAGAGAATTAGACAACATGAAAAAAAATTCCAGCTTCCAATTCATCTTCAAGCTGTCCAAATTGAGCTAGGGGTGTGCATTCGGTTAATATTCGGGTATTCGGTTATTTCGGTTAGTTCACTTATGAAAATGCAAACCATTTCCAATTTCGAATTCAAACTAACCGAATTAATGCAGTACCCGAATTCAATTCGGATACGGTTACGAAATCGGTACTAACCGATTTGGAGTATAATGTTATTAAAAAAACCATTTTCCATTTTCCAGTTTCCACAATCCATACCCACGTTCCAGCACAACTCAAATGAAATGACAAATTCAAAATTGAAACTAAAATACAAAATTGACAATTTGACAGCACAAATTCCAGCACAACTCAAATGAAATGAGAAATTCAGAATTGAAACTAAATTACAAATGGAACCTCAAACCTGATAGCACAACATAACTATAATCAATTTTCCAGCTAACAAACCATCAGAATCTCAATTCTCAAATGCAATCTCAGCATAACTATAATAGTCAATAGTACAAGCCCACAAGATGAGTACGAAACTCACAACATCACTAAATGTTCAGTCGAACTCTCAAAGTCCCAAGTCCCAAAATCTTCAACTAAAGAGTAAGTGAAGATTCAGAACCTCCTTGAACTAAGCCTACAACAAAAGATTAAGTTAGAAAAATTAGTTATCTTTAAACAATGTAGAAATGGAATTTTACAGCAAAATCATTATATGCATAAGATAATTAAAACAAATTACCAGATTCAAACGCTTCAAGATCATCCAAGTCTTCTTCGACGGTCACTTTAGAGTCCGATGGCCGAAGCCAATTTGGAGTGCAAATTAGAGCTTGCACTATTTTAGGAGTTAAAGAACTCCTAAATGGATCAAGGACTCTCCCACCCGTGCTAAAATCAGCTTCCGAAGCAACTGTGGAGACGGGGACAGCTAACACATCATGAGCTAATTTAGATAGAATGGGGAACGTAGGACTATTCACCTTCCACCAATTCAAAATCTGAAAATCATCTTCATCATCTTTGCAATCCTCACCAAGATACTTGTCCAATTCAGTTTTTGAATCCTTACATCCATCTTCTATCATTCTCTTTTTAAACTCCTCTTTGTACTTGTCTTGAATGCGTTTTCCGACATCCACATCAATGGACATACCACATGTATCAACTTGTCTTGAAGAAGCTGCTGGATTCACCTCAGAGGGTGAGTTGAGTTTTTTGTACTCAAAATACAGATTTCCCAAAGCTTCTTTTGCAAGTGAAGCCATGCGTGCACCCTCATATTGACCATATATTTTTAAAAGTACAAATTCTACATAATCAAACTTAATACGGGGATCAAGTATAGGGGCAACAAAAACAAGCATGTTCATCTTTTCTATATTCCCCCAATACTTATCATATTTTTCCTTCGTTCCCAATGCCATAGTAGCCACTTCATGGTTATCACTTTGCATCATTTCATTCAAGGCCGCATTCATACCACTAATATCTTGAAAAAAGGTATTACAAGTGACATACTTAGAACCAGAAACCTTCAAAGTTAAGTCATAAAAGTTCTCCAAAAACTAATTTAGATACCTACACTTTCTCCAATCAATTGAAGGAGGTATGGATTCAAGATCTTGAATCATATGAGAGTCCTCCAATGCAAATCTTTCAAAAGCTCGCTCATATATTTGGGCCACATCTAACATCAAATAGGTGGAATTCCACCTAGTAGGACAATCCAAACATAATAATTTCTTTGATTCAATTTTTTCCGCAACAACACACTCTCTAAACTTCTTCAACCTAGCAGGTGATTGCCTTACATACCTCACAGCTGCACGAATAGATTCAATAGACTTTCCAATGCTTTTCAAACCATCATTAACAACCAAATTTATTATATGAGCAGCACACCTAACATGAATCCACTTTCCTTCTAAAACAGATTTTCCCAATTCATTGCTTTTCCCCTTAAATAAGAAACTGCAGTGTCATTAGAGCTTGCATTATCAACAGATAGTAAAGACATTGTCAATCCCCCACTCAAGTAGTCACTTCTCAATAGCTTGCCCAATCTCAACACCCTTATGACTAGAAATTGGAACAAAATTTAGAATTTTTTTTGTCAAGTTCCAATCATTATCAATGAAATGCCCCGTGAGACACATGTAATTAATTTTCTGAATAGAGGTCCAAGAATCTGTTGTAAGACATATCCTACCACTATTGTGTCTAATCTGATTTTTTAATTTTGTCCTTTCATTCAAATACAGCTAGTAACAATCCCTAGTGATTGTCCACCTAGAAGGCATTCTAAATTGAGGACAAGCAGCACGCATGACTTCTTTAAACCCAATGCCTTCCACATGTTTAAAAGGCAGCTCATCTACAATAACCATATAAGCAATTTTCTTCCTAATCAACTCAACATCAAATTTCCATGCTAAAAGAGCAGCCCTAGTTTCCCCATCTTCTATTTCAGTTTCCCCAAAACATAATGTAGTTTGATTTGTGGCTTTGTTTTCAGGATTCTTAGGACATCTATTCAAGTGATTTTTCATGCCAGTTGTACCATTCGTTCTAGTATCAGCAGCAACACGTCTTGAACAATATTTACATTCACCATATCCATCCTTACCTTCCCATATTTCTGTGAAGTGTGGCCAAACCGTAGACCTTTTCTTATATGGACCTCACTTCTTTTTTACCCTCCTTCTCCTGAATTTGAAGGATTAAGAGCTGGAGTTGAAGTAGGACTCTCAGCAGACCAGTCCAGTTGAGTGGTGGACTGGTTGGGATCGTTAGAGCTTCCAGTAGACATTGCTAAGCTGAAATTCCAGTTTTAAATAGAATAAGTAAACTACCACAGCATATAAATACCCACGATTACTACCACAGCATATAAATACCCACGATTACTACCATAGCATCAGTTTTGCAGATTACTACATTCAATTTTACTGAAAAGGGCAGCTGTGCTTTTGCCACCAGAATGGAAATCCAAAGGATAGATTAAAACTTAAAACCTAAAATGAAACACTAACATGAGCATGTACAATGGACTGAGCACATTTTTAACTTACAATATGCTTCTAATACAGTCAGCAAGTGCTTCTAAACTAAATATCTATGGGAAATAACCTTTTTGAAACTCCAATTTATTTTCCTTAACAGCGAATAGTACTCAAATGCACCAGGAGCATGGGTGGGAATGCAAGCAATTATATATAGCTTTTTTGTTGATTTGCATATATGAGTTAATTATTGCCAAGTTTGAACTTCGTGTGTGCTGAGAATGAGAATGCAAGCAACTGAATGGCCCGTATGCCAAACAGGTAACAAAGAATGAGTAATTACTCCCCCCTCCATGTGGGAGGATGTCATTCTTTTGAACACTTTTTATAGTTCATATTAAACTAGACTCCATGTCCACTTATTCTACACCAAAAAAATTGTGTAAATAGGTAACTAGATTCAATATTTAGAGTGAAAAAATTGCTTTCTTCAGTTCTCCAAGACCAAATGCAGCATGAATACTGCTGTAGACTGAACTCAAAGTCTTATCTTATTCTAAGTTTATGAATCCAAATTAATGTCATCCATGATCTTGGCAAAGAAAGTAATTGACTTCCACCAGGACAAGACTAGCAACAAAAGTAGCCACAGAAAACTCATATAAAGCTCAATATGAATTAACCAAATGCAAGAGCATGGCACTCATAAATAAGGCTGGTGGCAAATTAAGCCACTCATGTGTAATGAGTTATCGCATGAATCGGCAAATTAAGGGTCCAGTCCTACTGTCCTAGCTGACATGAACCAGCAAGGCAAAGAAAATGCTTGAGCATTGGCCAGCAAAATTCCATTTTCTTAGCATCACTCAAAATTTTGAAACTAGCAAGCAAGTTTAGGGATGAGGATTCAGTACGTACCTATGATGATACATATAGTTTTTTTTCCAGAAAACACGGGGGAAGAAAATAAAATACCTGAAAGAGGAAAAAAAATAAAATCCCTCAAATGCAACGGCCAGTGATGGCGGTGACTGGTGAGCAGTCAGTAGCAAGCCAGCGACGGCGGTGAGCAGGCAGCAGCGATGGCGGTGACCACTAGTCCCAACTCCCAAATCCCAATTGAGCCACGAGATTGGACGAAGATAATGAGAAGATTGGAGATGAACGAACCATAGACGGCTAGACGTAGAGGTGGAGTCGTGGAGATGAGCGACGGCGGTGAGGCAGAGCAGACGTAGTGTAGGGTTGTTTTTTTTTGGTCAGTGAATGAGTGAATTGGGAATTTAGGAATTTGGATTGGGAATTTACGATCTTTGTTAAATTTGTACTTTGCAATTTGCATATTAGACCTTTAACTTATTGTACATTAATTATATTCCTCAATAGTAAAATTTTTATTCTTGATTTTAACCCCAAAATTATTCACAATTTAACACATTAATCTTGTTTCTACCTATATGAAAACTTAATTCAAGTCCATTTGATCATAGATACCTATTTATATGACTTGAATCCTTGTTCAATGATGTAAGAGACATAAATAAAAAGTGATTAACTCAAATCAAAACGAAACTCGCTCATATTATAGATATAATTTACAATAACAAGTGATGAGTGCTATTGGTTATAACTTATAATTTTAACTTACAATCTAAAAGTACAAACATATGAGTAATATTTCACACTTCAAAGTGATTTGATTCCCTTATATGTTATAGTTTATATCTTGCAAGTTGAATTCTCAATTATCGATTTAAGGAACAAATACAAAGTTGAATTCTCATTCAGCGATTGAATGAACAAATACAAAGTTGAATTCTCAATTATCGATTTAAGGAACAAATACAAAGTTGAATTCTCAATGTTACTACTTAATAATTAGTAATAAGTGATAGTTGTTATAACTAACAATCTCTACAAAGTACAATTGTACAAACATAGGATGTACAATGAATCATTGATTAGTTATTTAGTGACATCTCATTTAACTTAATCACTTATAATTTACAAATTACTTAATGCATTACATTTATATATTGTTTTATTTCTTATATAGTTTAAAACTTTAAATGCTTAATTTTTATGTATAAAATCATTAAGTATTTCCCTTTTATTAAAATCATACTATGTATTATCTAATTCTAATAGATAATATGTTTAGTTTTTATGTGTGAAAGGATTAAGATATTACTATCATTTTATTAAAGTCATACTATGTATTATTTAATTCTAATAGTGATATTTACAAATACTAAGATAGAATCATAGAAATATAGAATAACATCACCAGTTCAATATATTGTAAATAATTATATATTATTATTTATTTATTTTTATACATCTATACTAAGATAATAATACATATATAGTATATACTAGAACTAGGATAGTCTATTATATATATATATAATATGATTTTTAAATTTAATACGGTAATTCGAATTCGGTTACCCTATACCCGATTTCGTTTTCGAATTCCTAATTCGGAATCGGTGCAAACCAAATTCAAAATCTCAAAACCTATATTATACCATATTCGAATTCACTGAATTTGGTTCGCACCAATTTGGTACCGAATTACCAAATAACCGAATTCGAATTACCAAATTTAATTCGAAATCGGTTCTCAATTCGGTGCGAATCGGTTATGCACACCCCTAAATTGAGCAAAGGAAGGAGGAGGTGTAATTCTGATTTGCTATCCATCTTCATTCCAGTTTGGTGGCCTTGTCTTTTTATTTCCAGCTTCAAATCCTTAAGCTTTTAAGGTAAATTTAACCTTAAACCACCACTCTTTGTTTTATAAACAAGAAATGGAGCATGCATGTTAGTTTAGATTGAATCTGCCAAGAAAAGTTCCACCTTGCTGTCCGTTGTTAAAGCTTGCATTTTTCTAGAAAATACTCATGTTTTGTTGGTGAATCTTTAAGGACAGTAGATAGGCTTGAAGTGGGTTGTATATTGAGACTTGCATGTGAAAATTTTTTTGATTCTAGCTCCAGAAATTTAGGAAAACATTCAGCTTCCTGTCAGCCAGATTGTGGGCTAATTTTTCCAAATTTGTTGGCTTGTTTTGACAGTTTAGAATCTCAGCTTTTGTTGTTTGATTTCATTGGTGAAATTGTTGAAATGTTCTCGTAACTTATGGATATGGATGTTAGAAGGTTGTATGATGATTTTATTTGGCTTGGATAGCTTTAAAATTTGGACAAAACTTCAGCTTTGAAACAGACTCTTAGTGCAAAGAGATTTCCAGTTTTGAAACCTATTCTTGTAAGCTAAAAATGTGGTTTAGATTTTCAATTTTTTTTACACAAAATGTCTCTGGTTTGAAGCTGAAAACTCAATGATATCTTGTGCACTTAAAGTATGATGGAAATCTGAACTTATAGTTTTTCAGCCTTGATCCATGACTTGTGTGTGTTGTTGTGCTGGATAAATGCTTAGAAATGAATTGAAATCTTGTTGCTGTGATAGTAACTTATTGCATGTAGAGTTTAAGTATAAAAACTTGCAATTTTGGCCAAGAAAATGACATGCACAAGCTGATTTACAAAAACTAGTCACCTGCTGGAAATTTTTCTTAAGAACCGAAACTGTTTAAGCTTATGTACTACATTTGGCTGCTGTTATGACTTGTCCTTTGAAAATATATGGATACATGCCAATTTTTGGTTGAAAAACATGAGTTTTTGAGGGAAAGAAACCATTTCCTCCAACTTGCCACGTTCTGAAAATTTTTGCAGGGTTGCCTAAGCAGTCTCGGGAAAACGAGCATAACTCGATGTAGAAAAATCAGATTTGAGCTCTGTCTATTGTGTTGAAAAATAGACTCAAATATTTAAACCCTATAAATTTCAGAGTCTAATTCGTTTCTACAATTCCCAATAAATCTGCAAAGTTGACTGAAATTCAAAACCTATTATGTTTCTCAGGTTTAAAACAGAATTTTGAA